>VXBX01006127.1:1156935-1181701 GCA_013400415.1 Scytalopus superciliaris | reverse complement strand
AAAACAAAAAAAAAAAACCAAAAAAAAAAAAAAAAACACCAAAACAAAACAAAAACCTACTAAATCAAAAAAACAAACAACAGCACTTTAGGTAATGATGCCTTTAAAAAGAATCTGAGATTAATTGTTTTGTTTTGTTTTTTTTTTTTATTATGGTATTTTATTTTTATTTCTGTTTAAGAGCTTTTTAGCACCTAAACCCCTTTACTGAGCCCAGTTGGAAGTTATAGAGTCTAACATATAAAGCAAAAAATGCAAATTATCCTAAAGGGTACTCTCATTGAACTGAACTGAAAGGGCACTCCTGCCATGGAGCTCAGACCTGGCAGTCTAGCAAGATCAAGAGGTGTCTCCCAGAAATGGATGGTGAGTTTGCACCTTCCATTAAAACCTCTCAAAATCAATGACAGAACCTTAACAGCAGCAGGCTCCAGTCATGATCTAAGCTTGTGTCATTCCTTTTGAAATAGTTTTATTCATAAATAATTTTAAGATTTTATTCATGCTGAAAAGCCTGATAATTATTTAATGCATGAAGTTCATAATCATCTATATCTACCCTGCTTCAGCAGTTACATTAATCAGAGAATAACTGTTGTGCAGCAGTTCAAATGAGTTAGTAAATTGCAAAAGGAAGAGTTCACTTTTTCTTTCCTCTCCTAAATTCTGGATAATAACTATTGTTTAGTACATGAACAAGGGTATACAACAGGCAATAAAACCTTAAACACTTTGATAAAGCGTTCTAATCAGCTTTTCCTTAATTTTGCCTGCTGTGTGGAAAACTAGTGTCTTTATAGAATGATTGTACTGATTTGCTAAATTTTGCTAAATCACAACTCTTAAATGAAGGGAATGGTCACAATCAAGAGCACACATTTTAAATATATAGAAAATGAAAACAAATACAACATGCTTGACTAATTGCAATCATTAGGTTAGATTTGATCATTATAATAAATATACTCTTAATTACCTGTTCTCACAGGTAATCACACACCAAATCATTCTCTGTTCATGGTGCCTCACAGTATTGTGAAGTTTAAATATCCTAACTGAGGAAACATTTTTAATATTTAAGTTATTCTTGTGGATTCCCATTACATTGCACCTAGCACACTGATGATATCCAGAAAAGCAAGAACTGAACTTGGAAAGACAGAACTCAAACAGGTGATATGGTTCATGATTTGGAGACGAGCATAATCATCTTGCACCAAATATTCTCTAAAATGTACAGGTTTACCAGTTCTTTAAAACAGAAACAGTCTGTTGTTCAGTGTTTTTCTATGTCATTAAAGCGGCAATACCTACTGATAAACCTTACCCTTCAATTGCAGTTATATGATGGTACTACTATTATTTACCTGCCCATCACATTGAAAATCTGCAGTACTACCTGGAACTTTTCAAATATCTGAAACTAACACTAAGTAGACAAGTTTGCAAAGTGCTGATTTAATTCAAAGTTCAAGGGCCCCACCGCCATAGGTGTGCGCAGAACAAAAACTAGGCATTTATGGTCTCTTCTCTTGTCAATAATGATTCAGACACTTCTGGAAAGGCAGGCAGAAAGTTTTCCTGTTTAACAGTTTTGTACTTCTCTGGAGCTTAGACATTCAGCGCACCTCATAACAGTAATCAAACATTGGTCAAATCTGCATAGCTACATCTGAATTATTCACAGGGGTTGCATTTACAATTAAAGAAGTGAAAATTACACTAATGGGTGTGACTCACCCATGATTAATTGTTTTCTAAAAGTGTGTTTTTTTTCCCCCACTGTCTGCAAAGAAGCTTGGGAACATGCATTTAGATGTAATCATCTGAACTCAGGATCATCAGAAGTTAGTTGAGATGAAACACATGCTGCATGTTTCCTTCTCAAGCTGAGAGCCATATTTTATGTACTGACCTGATGGATAAGGCCTTATATTTTTTAAGAGATCATAGAATCATAGAATGATTTGTGTTGGAAGGGACCTCAAAGGTCATCTAGTTCCAACCCCCCTGCAATGAGTAGGGACACTTTCCACTAGACCAGGTTGCTCAAAGACAAATCCAGACTGGCATTGAACACTTCCAGGAATGGGGAGTCCACAGCCTCTGTGTACAATGTCTTTCAGTGCCGTACCGCCTTCACAGTAAAGAATTTCTTCCTTATATCTCAACTAACCTACCCTCCTTCCACTTAAGTTCATTCCCTCTTATTCTACCACTACATACCCTTGTGAAAAGTTCCTCTCCAGCTGTCTTGTAGGCTCCCTTTATACCAGAAGGCTGCTGTATGGTGTCCCTGGAGCCTTTTCTTCAGTCTGAACAAACTCAACTCTCTCAGCCTGTCTTCATAAGAGAGATGTTGCAGCACCCTGATCATCTCACAGATTCTCATTTAGACTCATTCCAATAGGTTCTCATCTTTTTTATGTTGGGTCCTGCAGTACTTCATGTGGGATCTCACCAAGAGCAGAGTAGGGTGGCAGAATCAACTCCTTCTACCTGCTGGTCATGCCTCTTTTGATGCAGCTCAGGATGCAGTTGGCCTGCTGGGCTGACAATGAGCATTGACAAATAATGTCGAGCTTTTCATCCAGAAATACCTCCAAGTCCTTATCCCCAGAACTGGTCTCAGCCCATCCTGTTCTTCTCTCCAGAGCTGCTCTCAAACTATTCTCTGCCCAGTGTTTAGTTTTGTTTACATGTTCTTGACCTCATTCATCTCCTGCAGCAGACAGTTCTTTGTTTACCCAATCCCTGCTTTCAGGTTCTGCAACTTCAATAGTATGGCTGGAGTACTTCCTGGTAAAGACTGAGGCAAAAAAGTCATTGAGTACCCCAGCCTTCTCCATGTCCTGGGTAACCAGGCCTCCTGTATCCTTCCTGAGAGGACCCACACTTTCCCTAGTCTTTCTTTTATCATTGACATACCTAAAGAAACTGGATTTTATTACACTTTAGTTCTTGGACAGATTTACTTCTCCCAGTCTTTTAGCTTTCATAACCAGATCCCCGGTTGTTTGGACAATTTCTTTGTATTCCTCCCGGGCTACCTTTCCCTACTTCCAACCACTGTATGCTACCTGTTTTTGTTTACGTTTGTCCAGGATCTCTTTGTTCACCCATGTAGGCCTCCTGGAGTTCCTCCCTGATTTCCTTTTTGTAGGAATGCACTGAGCTTGAGCCTGCAGGAAACAACAATCAAATATCATTCAGCTCTCTTGGGCCCCGCTTCCACTTAGGACTCTGTCCCACACACTCTGCCAAAGAGATCCTTGAAGAGACCAAAATCTGCTCTTCTAAAGTCCAGGGTAGTGAGCTTGTTTCTTGCTCTCCCCATTGCCCTGAAGATCTTGAACTCCACTGCTTCATGATCAGTGCAGCCCAGGCTGCCCTTGAGCTTCATATTCCCCACTAAGCTCCTTCTTGTTGGTAAGAACAAGGTTCAGCATAGAACTTTTCTGGGCTGGCTTCTCTATCACTTGGAGAAGGAAGTTGTCATTAGCAAATTCCAGATTCTCCTGAATTGCCTGTGCCTTGATGTGTTGTCCCTCCAACAGATATCAGGGTAATTGAAGGCCCCCATCAGTTCCAGGGCTTGTGAATGTGAAACCATTCCTGTCTGTAGACAGACTCATCAGATCAGTCTTCTTCGTCAGGCATCCCGGGGCAGACCCCTACTCTAAAATCAGCTGCCCTTGCTCACCCTTTAACCCTGACCCATAAGCTCTCATGTCAGACTTGAGGGGGTGCTCTTTGCCCCGAGGCCTTGTGGGGTGCCAGCAGGGCTCCAGGCGCCTCAGAAAGGAAACAGATCCAAGGCTGGTGGTGCATGCAAAGAGAGTTTATTCAAGCNCCCCCTCATGAACTGCTAACAATGGATCATTTGCAGTAGCTGCCTGGGGCACACCTGACTCCTCAGGCTACAAGCTGGGGGTTTGGGAACTTCTGTGAGATAAGAAAGGTTTCCTGTCTTCACATCAGTGACTCAGTGTGATAACACCCCTCTGGAGAGCCATCAGCACCTCCACACCCAGCCTGAGGGGTCATGTCTGCTAATGGGCCATCAGGGATTCCAAAAATATATCAGAGTGTAAATCACCCATTGTGAAACTCCCCGCCCTGGGGGACGTACTGGGCACTCCCACCTGAGCGTAAGTATATATAAACTGGGGTTTTGGGACTGGGGAGGGTGAGTCAGATCCAGAGGAGGACCAGAGCCTCAACAGGACTGTGACTGCCACTCTTTTGACTGGACCAGGACCATCATCCTCACCAACAGGTTTCTTCTTTCCTTTTACTTTGTACTTAGGAGAGCCAGGTGGTGCTCAGCACAGGGGCTGACAATTACCATTCTGTTTGTGCCCCAGGCTGTTGGGTTACACA
Organism: Scytalopus superciliaris; assembly: GCA_013400415.1. Classification (NCBI taxonomy): domain Eukaryota; kingdom Metazoa; phylum Chordata; class Aves; order Passeriformes; family Rhinocryptidae; genus Scytalopus; species Scytalopus superciliaris. Next base: position 1,177,318 of record VXBX01006127.1, on the reverse strand, counting down.
CTTGTTTTTGTGGGTTAAAGGGACCTTTTTTCTCTGTACCCTTGTACTGATTGTGATCTTTTTACTAAATTATAGTTCTGACTTATAATCTGTTTGTGAATTGGATTCATTCCTCCTGCTGGTTTATCTTTAAACCAGCACACACTCTCTCCTTGTCTGCCTTGCCTCTACCATGGCAATTGGCCCAATGATAACCAGTAACACTTTGTGGCCTCATGGCTAGCATGCTTTGCCTTGGATGTTCTATTTTGGGCAGACATGGTAGCCACCAGGCTGAAGGCTTTGTCAGGCATGCCTCTTTCTGCTCTTGTTGAAGCCTCCCAGTTATGTAGTAAGGAGTGGAAGAAATGTACATGTAAAAGGGACAGCATGATTTAGAGTACTGATAAGGCACTCAAGAGTAAAGAGCAAGAAACATGCATTACATCTACTGATTAGGTACTCATCAGGGAGAAGTCTTAGACCCTGGTCCCTCCTCCCTTGATTGTTGATGTTTTACTACTATTTTCTAAAATTGAAATATTTAAACAGTTGAGAGAGCAACATATAAACCAGTTCCTATAAGTTGTTGTATAGGTCTCAGCTCACTTCCCCACAGCTTGTAGCTCAGCTAAATGAGTTCCAGTGTTCATAGCAGTGATTTTGATTATAATTATGCTAAGGTTTTATAGTCATCATACTGCAGCAACACAAACTTCTAAAAATACCCTAGTGATTTTTTACAAGTTCAGCCAGGTTTTTTCAAGGCATTGAGTATTTATTGTCTCTTCAAAATATATTCAGATTCATTTAACATAGCCAATTATGAGCTGCCGGAGGGGTTTACATAAACGCTTCATCAACCCTTCTGAAGTTAGTCCCATTAAACATGAATGAGTCCAAGCTGGACTTGTTAAGATGCTAGCTTGTGAACTTTCCCAGTGGGCACTTAAAAAATATGCAACTATTATATATTAAGAAGTGTCTTTCTTTGTACAAATCTGTTTCATTCTCTTTTTTTTTCCCTTTATTTTGCCCTTATTGTTCTTTTTTTTTATTATTTTTATTTTTATTTTAAGTAGTATGAAAAAAAAAACACCAAAAAACCCATAGATGAGAGCCCAGGCAGAACTTTCTGAAATCTCTGGCATATTTTGCATTTTCTATTCCTGTAGTGTAAAAAACTTGTTCAAGGAAAAGACATAAAAAGAGCCAAAGTGCCTTTGGTAGCCAGTAGAAGTACAAAGCAAATAAATAATACCAGAAACAAACAATCCTCCGAGAGTCTGAAAAGTGTCTTGAAGGAAAGAAAACTATATTCCAGCTCAAGTTCCCTTTAAAAATGTCTATTGCAGTTTGAACATGTCAACTACATCCACAAATCTCATATGATTTCTTCCACTTAATGCCACGAAAACGAGCAAGCAGAATTCTAGTACACTATATCACTTGAGCACATGCTTATACTTACCTCTGATAACAACAGACTGATGTAAAACTTGAAATTAAATCTCTACCTAAGAGCTTTCATCAATTCAAAGACAAACTCTTTAAGTAAAAACCAAGTCTTAAAGAATACTTATACAAAATAATATCTTTGCTGTTGTATAGAAAGAGCAAGAAAATAATGTTCCAGGTGTATCTTCTTTAATGTGCTATAAGCTATGGGTATTTTATCTACTTTTATTTTACTAGGTAAATGACAACTGACAAGTACTCAGTGTTTTCTAGTGAAATTCTATAATAATAGACTAAAAAAAAATCACTTAGAAGATAAAAAGCTAAGTTCCAACATTAAAAAGTTTGCAAAAAAAGAAAAATGTTAGCTNATTTTAAATGCCTACTTTAATATTTATTAAGCCAAAAGTCTTAATCGGGAATGCTCTAAAAAAAGGACTAATTCTACCATGAATCAATAGCTGAAAATAACAGAGCAATTCATGATATTGCAATGTCAGATAGAAGAAAACATAATACAAATTATTTATTTTTTGTTTTGTTCTCAGTGTTGTAGCAGCCACATTTTTCATTTCTCTACCACCATTCAACAAGCTGTCTCAAAAAATTCTAATAGACTTTGGCAGTGAGCCATATTTCATACATGCTTAATGAAGAACTTGGCCTAATAATTTCTATGCCATACATATGTATTTTAAGTAAAGTGTAACTGGGACTGTTATTAGCTACAGAACAAATGCAAATGGATTACATAATCTATTTCTGTAATACATATATTTGAGCCAATAAAATGACCTTTGAAAATTACTGAGATGCATGAAAATGCCATTTACTGTAATAGGAATCAGCAAAAGAAGGTGAACTGTAGGTGAGGCTTAACACTTCTTAAATTTTCAAAATCTAGGCAACATTCAAAGTCTGTGCTGGGAATATTTAATCATCTTTAGGACACACATGTAATAGAAGTGTGCAGTCCTGAGGGAAGGTGGAGGGAGGAAAGAAAGGGACACACTCCGGGGAGTGAGGTGGGTGCCACCAAAACAAGTACGGAGAGAGAGTGCGCTTTATTCAAACTGCTACAACTTAAATAGGGTTGGGGGGCTGGGTTCTGAGCCCAGGAGCACCCTGGGAAGGTTTTGGGGAAGGATCTGGGCTAGCCCCAGCCATACAAGGCAAGATCCTTCAAAACTCGGAACACAGAAACAAGTGTATACCACATAAGGGAATGGTACCCTGCTGCAGGCAGGGACTAATCAGGGATGGGTTACAAGCCATGAGGGATAGAAGATTCCAGCAGGAACACACAGTGAAACAAAGGGAAAACATAGCATGATAAAATCCTCAAACTTAGTACAGACTTCAAACTGCAAACAGTCCTTAAACATAGCAGGAGTCCATACAAACACAGCAAACAGTTCTCAGAGCTCAGGCAGTCACAGATCTGCGCTGGTCAAGCTGTCCCTCCACAGCCAGCCTCCCTTCTCTCCTCCAACAGAAGTGTATCATGCAAAAGTGTTGCCTTCACATTTAAACCATTTTAACATTTCCTTATTAATCCTACCTTTATTTCTAATCAGAAAAAGAAATAAATGTATGGTATTAGAAAAGATGAGGGAAAATATAATTTATTAATACTAACCAAATACAAGCAGAGCTTTTCAAGAAATACAAAAGTTTAAAAAGTAAAAAGTCACTGACTCAAATATTTCATAGTTTAAAGCACAAAGAAAAAGGTCATTTTCTGATAGAGGTTCTACTAAATTGTAAAAATAAAAGTCAATTTTCATGTAAAGTATAGATTCAAGATGTTAGAAAACATAACATGTTCTCTTGTCACACTTTCCACTTCTTCAAAGAACCTGATGAACTTTCCAGGGGTCAAGTTTTACAGTTGAGGGGTTTTAGAAGTGAAGTTATTGTTTATTGGGTCGTTGATGAAATTTATTGCCTAAGTAAGCTTTTATTTCCACAAATTATTACAGTAGAAGGGACTGTCCCATTCTCACTTAAAACTAATGATGAAATCCTGCACAGTAAGTATTAGTTAAGATAGCTATTGGATTTTTTAAAATTCTCATTACTGTATAACATATTAGAAGAAGAAAAAAAACTGAAAGTATAGAGCAGAAATTGTAGACTGAAAACAGTGAAGAATCATTGCATCATCTCTAAAGTGAGCATCTCCAAAGTCTTCAACTGAATCTTAAGAATCTAGCTTAAGAAAATCAAAACTTTTCTCCTTTAAGAAAGTTGAATGAGTAGAACATGCAGAAATAAATATTGAAGGTGATCAGCCTTCTGTTTGTTTGCCCTTTCAATATATAATAACAGTAAGACTTGACAAGAAAAATTACAGAATTTCTAAAAATCAGCTTTACTGAAGGACAACAAATAGTAGTGTTTTTAACTGCAGAAACAGGATTCTATGCAGTCTCTTAAGTGAAAAGTTAAGATTTATTCCTACCTTCAGCTGCCTTAGGAACTAACCATGGTCTGCATTTCACCAGCGTTTCACTTAAGGCCCAAAGGAAGTATTTTGATCCTCTATTGTACCTTCCAGGGAGCTGCACTGACATTTTTTCATTATTTTAACATGCCTTCATATGTCTGTGTGTTGAGTGCCTTCAAATCAGAATGAAATTGTCAACAAAAGTTTAGGTTTTGTAGATTTTAAGTCTAAAAAGGATCATTTTAACCATTCTGTCCAACTCTGAATGAAACAGCATATTATTTTTACCAAACAATTCCTAAAATGGAGCACATAACTTCAGTGTGATCCAGATAATATCTTCTGGAAAATAATTCTGTTTTTATTTCAAGTGCTAAGTATTTCACCATTATTCCCAGCAAAATGTCCTCATTTTTAGCTCCCATTACCAATCATTTCTAATTGCAGCTTGTTTTTACTTTTCAGCTGTTATAGTACATTATGTTATGTTACATTATATGATGTTACATTATGATATGTTTCAGGGTGGTTTTATCAACTAAAGAGACCTGAGGAAAGGCTGAGATGTTTGGAGGGCTTTTTCATATTTTTATAGTCATTCATCTATTATCAGGATTCAGTCTCTTCTTATAATCTTTTTACCACTAGCATTCTTTATTCAGAACTCATTTAATGGCAATTCTTTCTTCTCTCCATTAATGCATCTTTCATGCCCTTGAAGACACACTCACATTTTTTTTAATTTTTATTATATCTTTTATCATATTAACATGTCTCTAACAAAATGTATCCAGAAAAGATTCAAAAAGTTTAATCTAAAAATATTTGTAATGAAAGCAGTTCTGCGACAATACTAGATTTTGCTGATATCGTTGCACATACTCACATTTCACACATGTGCTTAAAATTATTCATACTTAAATCAATTTGCATGAAGGAACAATCTGATCCAACAGTTTTTCAGAGCAATGAAACCAACAGAATAATCCTAGAATGACAACAGTGGAACAAAAGTATTAGCAAGCTGTAAAGTATTAGCAAGCCTTTTAAGGCTGAACAGTATGATGGTATTAATAATCCTACTGTTGTCACACAAAAACACAGAAAGTAACCTAATGTAAAATTTCAGTCAGGATGTAACAAGCAGATGACAGAGACACTAATTTGACCAGTGTGTTGATAACGCCATATACACCTCAATCTAAAAGCTGTTTTTTATTGAAAAGTTTTGTTATGATATTTATGATAACTTTGAAAATTATTTTTTGCCACCAAAACACTCTTGTAAAAACCTGCACTACAGTACAGTATTGTCCACCACTGTAAGCCTTTCTACATATACACGACTTCATTTAATTTTGCAGAAACAGGCAAATCCTTGATATGGCAGACTAAGCCTAAGAAACACTTAGAAAACAACACAGTATGCTGGTGAGTACAGGCCCATGACCACAACAGCGTGACAAAGAAATATGAATAGATTCTAAAAAACTGTTAAATCAGCCAAAATAATACATATTATGAATCCCATTTCTTGAGCTGCATTGAAATGTGTGTATTCTTTTTTGAAGGCAAAACTGTGTGTAAAGATAGAAGCAAGAGAACTATCAAACTAAATTCCTTAATCTATAAAGAGCTATTCATTAACATCATGTTTGGACATGGCATGATAGATATTTAACATGGTGATCAGGATGGCATGGGCAACAGGCCTTCTGAAGGTATTGATCTTCCAAACAAAGGCAATCTCACTGAGAATTCATAATTAGTCAAAAAATATAATTGCTATCAGAACAAATCTGGACATGAAAGTTTAAACAAGAAAGGAAATAAGTGATTCATATACCAAAATCACTAAAACCAATGCAGAATAGCAACCGTAGTACAATTTAAAAAGGCCATATTGCAATACCCAGGGTATTGCTCCATGGTGAAATATAAGTAAAATGTTGCATATTCCTTAAGCCAATAAAGACACAAAACCAAAGCCCATCTTATTGTCAGAGTCACAAATTAGGTAACTAACTTAACAATTTCTAACTTACCCCTTCATTTTTATATAGTATGGACACTGACAGTGGCTGGATGAATTCTGGAGCTGATCTTCACAGACTAATACTGGTTTACAGGACTTTCTCAGCGTTGCAAATGCTAGAAGGAAAATAAAATCTGAATCTTACTTAGGTCAAAAAAAGAGAAAAGTAGGGGCACTTAGTGGAAGGGAATGAGACCTCACATTTCAATTTCCACCGTAGGTCTGTCTTTCTTTTCCAGTCATATTCTCCCATAAATATGTACATGTGCCATAGGACAGGGATTGAAGCAGCATTGTCTTTTTCATTCTGTCCAAACAAGACCTCTTAGTCTAGCTGTCTTCTTGCTCTAACAAGGGATCCCAAGTCTTCACTGCATTCCTCAAGACGCTACGTGATTTTGGTGTGGTTAGGAGTATCAAGCCTCCTCAAGACAAGATGGACCCTGAACATACGCATTTGGGATACTTTTGGAATCACAGTGTGCTGGAAAAAGAGATTAGTTTTCTCCATTAAGTATCTAACCACAGCAGAAGGCTAGGCAGCCTGAATCCTGCATGAAGTGTCCTTTGATTTTAGTCTCAATTCCTCATACAGACAAAGGAGAGATGTGAGGTATAGCTTGAGTTCCTGTGGTTACTTCCAGATGTCTTCATAGATTCCCTCTTCTTTCATCTGCATGAGAGTATGTCAGGCCTACTGAGGCCACAGGTGTGAGCATAGTATCATTATTTAATTGCAATTAGTATTTGGATGGATTTTAGTGACAATTGCCAGTCTTTTGAGAAGACAAATTCTAAATGTTTAAAAAAACAAAGTAAATGATTAAACAGCCTGGTTTTGTGTCTGAGCATGAAGGTACCAAGAATGTGAAACACCATACCCTGTGACTGAGGCACATAATGCCACATCACTTCTTTTTACCCCCAGAGACCATAGTGACAGCTTTATAAGACTGAAATTATTTTTCCAGCAAACTTTGATCACTTGTGTTTCTATGAAAATGCCATTATACAGTAAAGTTCACAAAAAATACTTGCACTGTGTGGAAAAAAAAAAAAACAACCAACAACAAAAAAACCAAAACACCGAAGAAGTAATTTTGTTAGGGAAAGCTGTTATATGTGTTTCTCACTGGCAACTATGAAGATCTTCAGCTCAGTGTGTGCATAACTATCTTGTCAAGCTGGTGAGCAATAATTCTGGGATTTTTCAGTATATTGAGCAAGCTGAATTCTCTGTCAATTCTAGGGGAATAATCTGCTCATTTCAGATTGTAGATGATAGAAGAGTTTTTAAAAACTGGGTTTCATCTGCAGAAATAGGAGGGTTCTTTTTCTCCAATTATGAAATGTTATAGTTGCACTTTACACAAAAACAGAGGATTTTACTCCCAAAGAGCTTGTCAGTATGCTTCTTTTTGCAGACACCCTGATCTATTTGCAATATTCATTATCATTACTTCTTAATATTGAAAATGTGTTTAGCACTTTTTTGCATGCACAAGCCAAAGAAGACTATTTATCAGCCAGTGTATTCTAAATAGTTTCATTTATGCCATGACACAGAACATTTGCAAACAATTATTATGCCTTGTTGAATGGTGTAACTATAATTTCTCTCATGTTTAAAATACTACTTTCATCCCCAATAAATGCAAAATAAGAAATAAGAAAATGATATTTGAACAAATTGCCTTTCTTTTCAGGAAATTAGATAAAATTTCCTCTAACTAAAGGAGTTTATGATATCAACTATTGTCTTGAATCTGACATTCATCTGTGTACAACCTACCTGACAGCACAACTTGCATATTCTTTGCAAAGTTTGACTTTGTAATATGTGTGTAGTGATTTGGAAAATATAAAATATTATGGGAAATATACTATATTACAGATACATTTCAGTAGACATGAACAACATGGTTGCTGGGGAAACTCAGTATTTCAACCCTTTTTTCCAAATTTTTCCTGAAAAAATATTTAAATAGCATGCTTTCTATTGGCTGAGTTTAGAACTCCCACCAAAATTCAGCAATTAAATGTTGGTGTGAAAATACCTATGTTACAGTTTAGCTGTTGGCAATGACTGACTGAGCAAAACAAACAAATAGATGGCAAAATCTGGATCATCTCAAGGATACTGCATTATTATCCTTCATTCTCACTAATTGTAATGAGTGATCATCTGTTCAGTGAGTAACAGAGCAATATAGAGCACATGAGAGAGTTGGTCCTTGGTGTCTGAGCACCAGGATACAGACTTTTCCCTGTTGCCTTAGACATGCAATCTGAAAGTCTGGGACAGTTCCCTTGGGAAAGGGTCTTTTCCACAGACAGATATAGACTTCTTTATAATTGAGTGAGATAAGAAGGTACTTTTTACAGTCTCACCCTAAAGTTGGTATGTAAAATGGGTCAGAGGGGTTGTATGTAAACCTATTTCCCTCTATCAACTACAAAGTGATTCTGAACAGCTGACTCAGATGTAGATGTCTACATTACAGGTACCTAAAACAATGTGAGATGTATTTCACCAAAGGAGGCTACAAAACCACTCATGTCCAGCACAGAACTGTTTCTCTTCTGAAAGGGAACAAATTAGTCATCTACTTTTATAGTGCTCTTCCATTCTTATGAGTGGATGATGGAAGTGAAGGGAATTCAAGAACAGGAATGAATATTTGGTAATGGAATGATTCTGGGAGAAGGCATGGCCAAAAGCCTTTAAAATTTTAAATAAGCAAAGCAGTTTTTAATCTCCATCAAACCTGGACTGGCCTTATGAAGAAGCCTCGTTGTACAAGCCAACAAACCCTCTGCTTAAAACAAAGAAAAAAAAGAAGTTATTTGACTGAAACAGACAAACATACCTGTTTGGAAAGCTGTCCAAATTTTCTGAAGGAGACAACAAATACATGATAATTTCACACTCTAGAAAGCATGGAATTTCTTGTTCACAATGACATATTTTAAGATTTTCCTGACTACATTTCAGTCAACTGAATGTTTTGGGGGCAGTCAGTCCATATGTCTACTGCAACAGATGCCTGTTACAGGTATCATCATCTATTTCTGTAATGAAATGCTTCCATATATCAAACCAAACATTGGGTTTTACTGAAGGACTTCAACTTTTCATAAAGAATAATTCTTATTAAATAAAATTTCCAAGAAAGTTTCTTTACTGTGTTGCATTGTCATTGTATCACACAAAAATTAGATTTAGTGGGACTATCAAGACCTGCTGCAAGGTAAGGTCATCTGCATGTGCCAACCCTGGCAGACAGTCTGTGTTTAAGATGTGAGTGGAACTCCAGAGCCTTCCTGTGCAAAGATTCCTGTACTTTAATCTGATGATCATTAGACTCCGTCTTTCTTGCTGCATCTGAATACAAATTCTGCCTTGTCCACAAGGAGTATAGATATTTTTTTCTTTTCAACATTACTTAAAATACCTGAAGGCAATTTTAATTTTTCTTTTATATCTTTGCTGCAGTTGAAATAGATTATCCCATTTCATTCAATCTTTTCTCTTAGATAATTTTGTCTGCATTTCCTTATCACTCTTTGTTTGCCCCTATAATCTCTCCTGGTACACATTTTTCCTCTAGTGCAACATACAAATATTAGCATAGAATCTTTGCTCCATTTTTGCCCTGTAACTCCCAGACTTCGCTTTTGAAACCTATTTGTGATACTGCTGTTCTCTTACCATTTTCATCTTGCAGATTATTTCTGCCTAAGTGCTGTACCTTGTATTTCATCCAATTTTTAGGCCATGTGTCCCATTTGTCAAGATAATTTTGAACTTTAATCCTGCCTCCATCCTTGTGATATCTCTCAGTTTCACGACATCTGCAAATTTAATAAGCACCTTTTCCATTTCAATTCAATTTCAGTTCAATTTGTTAATAAAAACATTGAGCAGAACTAGACCTGTGACAGAACTCTGTATATTCCCGCCTGACTCTTCCTTCTTTTTTGACAGTGAAATATTGCCAAGGACTCCACGGGTACTGTTAGCAAAGCTGTCTAACACCCACCTGGTACTTTTCATCTGGACTATGACTCCAGAGTTTACTTATGAGATTGTCACAAGAGACAATTTCAAATGCCCTACAAAAGTCATTATACAATATCTCCTACTTTTCCCCTGTTCACAGTTCCTGCAGTTCTGTTATGGAAGGAAATCAGGCATGTCTTACATGATTTGCTGTTGACAATTCAGTAATGCCTGTTATTTATCTTCTTGTTTTCTTTTAGGTGCTTCGAAATAGGTTTTCTTCCTTGCTAAAATCTTTTTCCAGGCTTTTATATTAGACCAGAAATTCTAGAATCCGGTGGCTTCTGTCTATTTTATGAGTAGTCACTTAATGTGTTCTTCAGGTCTTCCAGCATTTTATAAGTGCCTCACATTTTCACAGAAAGTAACCCTCAAGTGCAAAGGCAGCTGTCTTTAGGTACATTGTACTTGTTAGCTGTTGTTACATCTTATCTTCCAGCCCTAATCACACCGAGCGCAGAGAATACCATTTTTATGAGAACCATAAAAAGTTACTATTGGTAATCAGAGGTTACCATTCCATTTTATGCTATACTTTTTATCAGGGATATGCTGATAGACTTATCCCTGTCCCTGATCACTTGCTTAGATTATGCCAACAAACCACGTAGGTGATTATTTTTATTTCTGGTAAAATAATCTGTGAGAGCTCATTTTCATCTTCAGTTGAAACTTTTTAAGACACCCCATCTCACTTTGACTAAAATGAGTTAGAAGACATGTTGTGATGTGAAGGAGAAAGTGATTAGCAGCTGGGAACAGGATTGGGGTCATTACCTCTGCAAGTAACACATCTGGAGAAGGAAGACAGCATGTGTTCTGGCTTAAATTTTCTTCTAGCTGAGAAAATCTAGCATTTCAAGAGATATTAACATTGAACACTGGACTTTTTCACAATCTTATTTTCCAAAACACCTTGTAGTCAGCTAATACACTCAGCTCTTTTTTTCCCCTGTTGCTTCGATCTAATCTGCTACTGAAAACAAAGGAAATTTCACAGCTTTTGCCCCTACTGAATAATGTTGTTTTTCTCATCTGTCTGTATTTCCAGTTCTCAAGACAATGAAGTTCCTTCTATATGATATTCTTACACCTACTGCAGTGATTTTTTTTTTCTGAATATGCTGTCAATACGCAGCTATTATTAACACATCATTATGGCTTTATATGGACATCAATAAATGTATTAAATACAATTTGCCCTAAGCCAAGTGTTTAAGGAATTTCACCACAATGGAGAAATGGTAGTTTCCCTCAGCACAGTCCACCAAAGGCTCCCCTTTAGCTACTGATTTACCCCTAACATGTTTTGTTTAGCAATCTCCAGTTTTAATCATAACTTATGAGTAAAGCTCAAGGACCTGTGTTTTAGGAATGATACACAGAATGATTTTCTGATGTGCATGTAAGACTGTGAAGAGCTTAAAAAGGCCAGAGGCCAAAAAACCAAGGCAGATCTATTTCTCTGACAAAGGCAAAATGCTGTGGAATTTATTTTTCAGTGACTCACCCAACATCCTCATTTATCCTTAGATCCTATTCTCCCTGGCATTAAATGCAGGACTTCTGCTGAACTTCAAAGGGGAAAGAACCAAAATATCAAATAGGCAAAATCTCCGACAAACTAAAACTCTACAAAGGAACAGCTCTAACACAATTCTTTGGGAAAACACTGGTGATACTTATGTAAGCCTCAAAATCAATAAAGATAAAAAATTGAACCAGGAACAATTTTTCGAGGAAATGCATGGAGCACTTGAAATCTGAACCTGATGAGTAGTTAGAAAAAAGACATTATAAACTGCAGTCCCTGATATAGGTTGAACACCCCCTTTATTATGATGGCTAATTTATTTGGCTAATCCTAGAAATTTATACTCCATGGTGACAATCACAGAAATTCAGATATTATTCAATCCTTCTTTTTGCCTTATTGTAAATACAATTTTTCATAGATAATTGTATTTTAGAAAAAGGCTTTCAGTGACTCTCAGGCAGCAGTAGGAGATCAGGAGAAAACAAAACCATTCTTAGCTAGTGCTTTTTACAGTGATGGTTCCTATTGTCCAATAGTTATAACAGCCATGAACAAAATACTGTATGGAAATACATGCAACTGCCGTTATAAATTGGGTAGTTACACCATTCCAAAGTTCCATTTATAAAAAGGAGGGATGGCCCTTCACACCCCTGTGTGAAAAGGACTTAAGCATAGCTTTTCAGTGAAGTGTATGTGGCACAGTCATTCTTCACAATGAAATTTTGAGAATTCACAGATGTAAATTCATCTGAGAGAGAAATACAAACACAATACCCTATTTCATCTGAAAACAAGGTTGAGGCTTATATAGCCTCATATATATATAGCCTTATATATTCTTGGGATGCAAAATTGGAAAGAGAAAATGATTGTGTCATAGTTATTCCAGAAAGCATGACTTGACTATTGATTTGGGTTATGTATATAATCTAGCAAGACCTTTCCTTATAAGGTAAGTTTGCAAGTTACCTACCACTAGACCTCTGAACAGATAGTACATTTATTGTGATGCTTTCTTACATTCACAACCTGTTGTCAATTTCAATAAAGATAGTTTAGATTATGAACATAAATCCAAACTTTGGTAACCGAAACTAAGCCAATTTTTGTGCTGCTATTGTGTTGGCATGCAATCTAAATATTTCCCTTGGTTTTGGCTCCCACTTTTAAACTGGATGGTATTCAGACTAATTCTCAGTTAGACATGTTTTCTTTAATAATGGAGAGGCCAGTCAGCCACAATCAGTACAACCAGAGGTTAGCACAACAAGAGCTATTGTTTCTGGCTATGATGTATTTTTGTTCTTGGCATAAAGATTTTCTTTGCATAAAGTTAATTGCTAGCAATGGGTTTTCTCAGAAATGTTTTGCCAAGAAATTAACTGCATGTATCATTAATGAATTCAGTGTTTCTGCATCACTGTTCATAGAAAATATTCACGTACATAAGGCAATAAACCCAGGAGGTTCCATCAAAGTAAATGTGCCTAAGTACTCTTCTCCAGAAGGAAAAGGCTATTAAAAATATTGTTGCTCTTCACAAATTTGTCTAAATTTTGTAGTTTGTTTTTCCTGTGACTTTATCTTACATTTCTTTATACTTTAATCTTTAGAAGTACATTTTTCATGATGAGGACCTGGATCAGACTGAAAGATGCTGGAAACCTTCAAAAGAAATAATTCAGTCTATTCTGAGAGTGATGCAAGGAAAAATTAGTTAACTTCCTGATCTTTAAGCTTATTTATTCTCTTTGAGAAACTGAGCCATAAAACAAGTGAACATCAGATTTTCAGCACTGATGTGAAAAACAGCTTAGTTTACCAAGTCAAGCCTTTCAAGAAGTCTCAGTTCATCCATACCACACAAGAGCCTGTTCAGCATATACTGAGAATACTTCCAGTTCCTGCCAGTGGTGAGTATGTGAGGCCGTGTTATGCTGAAAATCCTGCAGTAGGCAATGAGTGTTGGACATATACAACTCTGATAGGGGGTATCCCTCAATGGTAAAGAGGGATCTACAGTCTTTTGCCCAGTGCGGCCCCTTTTGGCACCACGGGCATACCCCTGGTGGCATTGATGGTTTGAGGGTAGGGCAATTCCTTTTAAAGTGTCCAGGTTGCTGACAAGCATGGCACTTGGCTTCAGATAGTTTGAAGGTCGCCAAGGCCTCTTTTATTAACATTGTTTTATAGGAATTGGACCCCACGTGTTGGCACTCTTCTATCATCTCAGTTGGTGTTGGGTCTGTAAGCGGTTTTAGGATTGCCTGGCAATCATCATCAGCATGTTCAATGGCCAGCTTCATAAATAGTGTGTCTTGGGCCTCTTGGGTAGGAACTTGCTGTACTATAGACTCTATGAGACGTTCAGCAAATTCCATAAAGGATTCCTTGGGCCCTTGCCGAATTGATGCAAATGATGGTGTGACAACTGAAGCATTGGCCACAGTTTTGGTAGCCTCCAATTCCAGGTCACAGGACATAATCAAATCATTAGCTGGAATAGAAAGGTAGGGTCCCTCCCCATAAAGCATGTTAACCATGTTTATAACTGGCATTCCCACAGACGAGTATAATTATCTGCAATCTTTTTTATTAATGCTTTCCACTCAGATTCAAACATAATCATTTGCATTGTGGCTAATAGTAATTTGACAATCATGTGGATATCCGAGGGTGTTAATGCATATGCCACAAACAAAGAGTCCAGGACTCCCAGGGTAAAGGGGGCACCCAGTCCATAATTCATTACTGCCTTCTTGGCATCTTTTAAGACCAGGTATTAGATAGGCTCCCATAGCGGTGGTCGCTCATTGCTATAATACACCAGGTAATCTCTCAGGTAATCCAGGTCTTTGGCCGCCTCTGCATGCTGTCTGAGGGATACCCATCTTGATTTATGTGTGACTGATTGATAACTCATTGTCCCCGGCTATGATGGCAATTATGTGAATTTTCCAGGGCCTTGATCATGGGGGCAGCCATCTTGGACAAGATGTTTTGGTCGTGTCACTGGATGTTTTGGTCCACAATGTTGGATGATATCACCTTCCAGTGGGCAGGGACAAGATGGAGTTAGTCCTCCAGAAGTAGGCAGAGCTGAGCAACCATCCAGAAAGCCAGAAGTGGGTGGATCCCAATCCCCGGAAGAGAAGGGCCCACCATCTTGTGCCTGTCCTTGGGGACTGCCTCCATTTCGAGGTTGACCTTGAGCAGAGCCGTCATTTTGGTAGTGCAATTGATCAGCTCTGCTCCCTGGTAAAGCAAGATTCGAGTCCCCAGCACACTCCTGCCCTCCTGGCTGGCAAGAAAATGCCTCAGAGGAACCTTTTTGCTCTCTAAATGTCACTTTTCCTTTTCCCAAGGCAAAAACTGACTCCCAATCTCCTTATTTTCCTTTCTGTGACGTAAAATCCTTCTCTGACTGTTCTAACATGTTTAAATTCAGTCTCCAAGGTGAAGAGGCTTTAGCAGCCTCTATATCACTGTGGTGTTCAGCTGCTCTCCACAAGGACACACCTAACTGGCCCCAGTCTTCACAAGTTAACTTTTCTGCAATCTTATGCCAATGTTTAAGAGTCCATTTTGCCAAAGGTCTTAGGGAGGCTTTGTCTGCAGGATGGCCATATAATTGTATTAAACACTTTAATCTTCTATAATTCCCTCTCTCTTCTTTGGAGAGCTTGATACCCATTTTTGAATTTTCCTTTCTTTAATTTTAGTGGCTCAGGGAGGTGAAGAAAAGAGAAGCGCTTCTCAGCCATTCACCTTCTGTCCTGTAGAGAGGCGCGATGATCCCCAGTTCAGCTGAGGAGGCTGCTGTAGCCAGAGGTCCACTACCCATCCTCAGTTTTCCCTCAGGGATGAGCAGTCTTCTAAATATTAGAATCTTCAGGCAGGTGCCTGTTCGGGCACCATTTGTGGCCCTAATGGGTTACCAAAAGGATGGCCACACTCTGAGGGCTGGTGCAGAATGGACAGTTTATTAAGATGGTGCCCGGATTATATAGGGTAGGTAGGGAAGGTTCTGGAGAAGGGGATTGAACTTTGGAGGACTTAGGGAGGAGCCTGCCAAACAAGGGAGTGAACATTCCAAACAGGGAGAACAGGGGCAGGCTATAACCATATAAGGAAATGCCACACTGCAGCAACCAGGGACCAATCAGGGATGGGTTACAAGCCATGAGGGAGAGGGTGGAAAATTCCAGCAGGGACACCACAGTGAAAACAGGGTAAAACCATATAACATCATAGAACATTCGAACTGGGGAAACTCTTCAAACCACAAAACAGTCCACAACTAGAACAAAAGTCCTCATAGCTCAAATGTCCTCCTCCAGCTTCACAGCTGTCATGGTCTTAGGTTATTATTCCAGTTTTCATAGCTGTTTTCTCCCACACAACTCTTCACCCTCTCTTATTCTCAATAATTACAGAGGCTTCATTCCCGACACTTCTTTTACTTTCAGTAGCCAGCCTACCTCTTTTCAGGGTTAAGTCATTTGAGTATCACCTCAAAGAAGACCAATCACTGCCAGATTTCCTCTCTAACACAAGAAAAACCCTTTCAGTGTTCACCAGCTAGTAATGATTTTTTTTTTCTGTAGTAGAATTACCCAGGAAGAGCTACAGTGCTTTAAACATATATCTTAATGTGAATGTGTTCAAACTGTAATTCTGAGTTCTTTTTTGACATCCTCAAGGACATACAGATTTCTTGCATGCTTGTGGATGCACTTTACATTAGCTGGAATAATGAGCTGTAATAAAGTCTACAATCTTAGGTGAGTATTGTTTTACATTCCTCGGTGTCTCAGTCCCTTGCAAATGAAGCAGAGACAATGTTGATTGATCCCTTCACTTCAGGTTAAGAAGATAAGTTCTTCATTGGTGCTTTGAAAAATATCATGTGCTGTGATGTGAGCAGCAAAGAAGACACCAAAAATAAACCTGTAGTTCTGGATGCAGAATTAGTGTGGGTCAGGGCCCATTCACTGTGATATTCAGATAGCAGTACTATTTATTTGCTGACTCTCTTCTTAAAAACTCTTAAGATACACAGGATTAAAGCTGCATAGGCAGTTTCGTGGGGGGGGTTGGTTTCTTTTTGGGTTTTTTGTTTTGTTTTGGTGGTTTTGGGGTGTTTTTTTGAGTAGTTTTTTCTGAAAATGTTAGCTACAGCACATTAAAAATCCTTCTCAGTTGACTTACCTTCATGAAGAAAGCAAGAAGCTGACAGAAGGTGTATATTTGCATCGTGTCCCAGCAAGGTGCTGGCATTCAGCCAGAGCACGTACCGAGAGCCAGGCACTCAGAGGCACCGCTAAGGGTATAGGGAAGCTGTGAGAGCAGAGAACTGAACTCAACTCCTTCAAAAGCCTCTTCCATTCTTATGATAGCAATCTAGACATAAGCACTTTTATTCATAAAGCTATAAGAAATTCTTAACAGCAGCAAAACATTTGTGTCTGATTAGGGATACAAGGAGCCGGGACTAATCAGTTTCTTCACACATGGAACAGTTACGAAAGATGGAGTTTCGCAGGTACTTTTACAGAGACAAGCTAAGTACATTTTTCTTTTGAACAGCTGCAGTGTAGTTTTATGATAAGCAATAAAATCAGACCCATGATGGCTAGTGAATTACTTTGAGATATTTTCATCTGATATCTTTCTTACACTGAAACTGCTGCCTGACACTAGACAGTGCTGCAAACCCATACAAAATTATTTCAAGGATGTGATTTCAAGGAACATATTTTGCTTCATCTCCCTGAAGATATAAAGTAAAAATTTCACTTTAACATTCTGGTTTTCTTCATATGAATTATAAGGAAGTAATTAAAACAAGCAGTTGTCAAAGAAGTATGAGAAACTTAGTGAAATATGTAGATCTCATTGTATATATCTGAAGTCTTATTATGTCTTATTAGCTGCACATTGGCAACAAGCTTAGTGCTTTGCCATTTATATTCTGCTGTTGCTAAGCTTGAAATGAACACCAGACAACTGCAAGCTTTCAGGAAAAAATAAATTTTGGGGTTTGCCTAGAAAATAGCCCAGGGCTAATTTTACCATGAAAAGCAATCAATAATTGCAAGAGGAAATCAGGTAGACCTCAGCAAGATTCTATCTCACAATCTTATCATGCCAGTACAAAACTTTCTAACATGATTAAAATAAAATCAAACAAGTGACAATTTTTGCTAGAAGTAGGATTTCCTGCCTTTTAAAATTGAGTTCTGTCAGCATACACTATAAGGAGACACAGATAAAACTTTTGAGTTATTTTTATTCTCATCAGAAAGTATCCAGAGCACCATCATTCATCACCAGAACAGAGTGTAAAATGTATTACCTTCTCTAGGAGCATCCTGAGTAAAGTGAAGGGTAAATGAGACCACACTTTATAGATGCCCATCTCCTTCTATTTGTTACAGCAAATGTTGCAGTCCCAAACTCATCAGTTTGCAATAAGGAAGAGTGCAAAGAGAATTCATGATTACAGAAAAATTGACTGCCACAGAACTGAGATACTGCAGCAATGGAATGTAATAACTATTTATATCATCAGTTTTGGGAAAATTTAGAAATGTACTTGGATGTTGCAAATCCATCTTTTTTTCTACAATGTGCATATGTATTTGCACACATAGAGATACATATTTCTGGGTACAATAAAAGCTATGTAGAGTCTACATATATTTTTATCAGACAAATGTTGATTAAAAAATAAAACCCAACAAATTATACAATCCAGAGTTCGCTTATAACACCTCAGCTCCCACCTCCAGTTGAATTCTTTTATGCAAACATAGTTACTTAATTTTTCACCTTTGATTTCATGAATCCTGTAGTTCTAGCTTCATGTGAACCCTATTCCATGATAAAAAGCCATCTGTTCCAGAAGCCAGCCTGTAATGCAGGCATCTGGGCACTCTTACGGAAATTCATTCCTCCCCTGGAGCAGCACTGGAACCCAAATCTTGTACTTACTAAGTAGACACCATTTTTCAAGGTAAAACTTAAAGCAAATGGAGTTCTGAGATTTCAGAGCATCTGTCAGTGTCTTTGCAGTATATAAGAACAAAAAAGGCCTGTTTCTCGTTCCCAGATTTCACACAGTACACATCCAGACTGAATTCAGACTTGAGTTGTGCAAATTTAGTCACATCAGGACTTTTTTGGGGCCTAAAATGTTGGCACTTTGGGTATCTCCCCCTCTAAAAACAAAACAGGTTCTTTTCCCTGGACTACTTCTAAAAACAAATACCTTCCTGCTGCACAATCACCACCCTACCTCTGAGTACAGATATCTGAAGGCACTTCTCAATTATCATATGCTAGAGATTGTACAAACTCTCCATTCAGACTGGGACTGTGTCTAATCATCAGCATAAAAATGTCAACTTGTAAGAACTCTATCCCAGCTTTTCCCTCTCTTCCCTAACACTGAGATTCTCCACATTAATTAAACATATTTTCAGTATGCTGCATCATCAACACTCAAACAGAGATGCAGTAGGTGAATTGATTAAATGGGTTGGTACCAGGTGCCACTAATTTGAACATAGTCCATGTTTCAATCAGTCCTTCACTGCAAACATGGGGCTAACAGCGAGGTGATCTGGTGCTTGAACAAGACCACTAATGACACTCTCATGAAAGATCATTCAACTAGGGGTGCATCTAGATGTCATCAGCTCAGACCACACTGCAGGAGTGTTCCTGCACTATTCAGTGATCTCAGAAAGCAGTCTCTGAAGAGTTACAAACTTTCTTTCCTCAGCTACTAAGCCTTAGGCTTCATCCAATACTGCAGACAAAATCTTGACATCAGCTATCAGTGCTTTCTGCAATCCTCAGCTGGGCAGTGATTACTGGTGTACCTCAATGTGATGTCCTCATTGCCTAAGAAATTCCAAGTAGCACCAAATGCAGCCATATATCTCCTAGCAACAGGAGACTATCGGGAGTACATCATGCTCATTTTCTGGTGGTTTCCCTTGGAAGAAGTCTATGGAACACAGACTTTCTGTGAATCTTTGCAGCAGACTTTGTGGACAGAATAACACATCCTGAAACTGATTAATCCACATGTTAGAGCACATCCTTCTGCAGACACTCCAGTTCTGGCACTGCAGCAGGAAAACCATATTCATACAGCAAAGCATCTAGATGAAACAGCCTTACCTTCCACATCAGGCCTCCCCCACTGATCTACCGCTTCCTGTGCAGAAGCAGCAACAGATTGTCTAAGTCCACACAGAACTACCAATACCTTTACAGTAGCTGTATTGCTTTAATAACTTTTGCCAAGTGGGGTATGCACCAGATGGTGGATTGTCAGATCTGGTCCCTCATAACCAGTTTGGTGCCCATTTTACAAAATATATCCTCAGGTTCAAGGTCTTGGCCCTACATTGGGGTCATTTTTTATGGCCTATGCACAAGGTAGCAGAACAAATATCTACAGCTCAGAAATGAAAAGCATCACTGACAGCTCTAGGCTTCCAGTATAACAGAACTCTACTGCAGCAGTAAAATTTTGCTATTCAGGTGACATGCATTTCTTAGAGGTTGATCCAAAAATGCACTCCCTGCTCTCCCTACCCTCTACCCACAACCTCCAGAAATATATGTCATCACAAATCTCCTCTGCTGCTGCCCCCAGCGGAGAGCACATTTATTTTACCTTGCCCTCTCTAACAAAAACATCACAAGACATACATTTTAAAAAATAACGATGGAAGAAAGGCTAAAACTGTAGGAAAGTAAGTAAGAGTCCTTATTTTCTACTACTACACGTGCGGTTTCAGAGACGTGTTCATTACTGTGATTATGCAGATGCATAATCAC
>VXBX01006127.1:1039640-1153066 GCA_013400415.1 Scytalopus superciliaris | reverse complement strand
AAAGAAGACATTATTTATTCAGAAAGCCAGTTATATTAGTAACCAGAGAAAGTTTAATTTTATGTTACATACACCTTTAAAAGTTATGAAGCATTTGTTTTCAGGAGCAACTTTGCAACCTGGAAAAGTTTCAGGAGAAAGTAAATGGCCTTATCTCCCATTGATTGTGCTCAAAGGTTGCAGTATTTGGCCAGATTCACATGCAAGTCTAAAGAGTTAGATTGAACTGGTGGGAAGTGAGAGTTTGTAGAACTTACAGATATAATCAAGAGTACAGATTTATGATGGTTCACATGCTCCTCTCTGTTCTTCCCAATGTATACTGTTTATGCTACAATTCCTTCTACATATGTAGAATGTAATGTATTCAATAACCATCTTTTGAGAGTATGTTTACTAACTGTAGCTGAGGATTTTTCAGCAGTAAGAGCTGAGGTGAAGTGCTTTATGACGCACTTTGCAATTTATGGCTACATAGGTCAGATGTAAGCAGCCTTTCATGTTACCCAGACCTTCAATCTTACAGGTTTTCTTTTTTTCCCAAATACTTACACAATGTAGCTAATGACATTGAATCCAGCATATCTATATCAAAAGGATTAAGGTGATAATCCCACTTACTAAACCCTGAAGGCAATTTCCTTGTAGTTCTCAGTGTCACAAATTCTATACCCCCTTTCTGCAACCCTGATCATACCACATAAATGTTATGGTCCACTCTGAGAATTTTTTAGCTCTGTTTCTTCCATATTTTATTACAAAACTGAAATATGAATGTTACTCAGTTTGGATATACATAGGATAAAACTTTTCATTTTAACAGTTCTTATAATTAGGCCATTGTTTCCAGTTATGGTACAAGCCAGCATTTTCAGAGATGGACGTCATAGCAATTTTTTCTTTCTTTTTGCAGTCAAAGGCAGTTGGAAATGGAAAGTACTAATGAGCAAAGTGATGCAAGAATATTCATGGTCTGTGATATATGGAAGAGCTTCAGAACCAGCAAGTGCAGGAGGCAATGCCAGATCTGGTCAAGTGGGAAATAAAAAAGTCAAATATGATACTGAATGTGATACTCGGGAACAGAGACCAAGCAGGTGAAAAACTGAAAATAGGAAACAGTATGGGGAGAATTTCTGGGAGACATTTATTGTCAGGACCTGGAAAGTACTAATGAGCAGAAGTGATGCAAAAATTCATTGTAGGTAGGTGAAAATACTGCAATAGTGACATTTTGCATGGGAATAAGGCAGAACTGTGTGAACAGAGGGTCTCTGTGTAAGAAAATAGAGCTCTTACGGGGATAAGAAAGCACTTTGTAATAAGTCAAAGTTTTGCCTAGAAGATTGCTGCCTTATTCATTCCAGGAACAGAAGGGAAGGGACACATGGATAACTGACCACAGGACAGTCAGGTACACCATGCCAGGTGACCCAGAATAGCTTCACATATGAATGCTCTTACTCTTCAGGTAGCAGGCAGGTAGACTTTGTGACTTTAACCTCTCAGACAGCAGAAAGCATCTGAAATGTCTTCTTGGCAGAATTTAGGAGGAATGCAGGATGATCCTTCCTACTCTGCTTAAGTATCTGAGACAACCACAGACACAGAAGACTTCAGGGAGATGTTCCGCAAAGGATTCATCTCAACTAAGACAGAATTCAAAAGGCCCAACTAGAGACCTTTGAAATCCAAAAATTACATGTCCCTGGGCCTAAGTACGTTGATTTGCTGTCATATATTCATCCTAATATCCCTCCTTCTTGATCTATGAGTCTGGCATTAAGAATTGCTTAGACTTCTGCCAGGCATTCTCATACATAATCTGTTAAAACATAACCTATATGGTAATTTGTGATACTGACACTCCTGCTTCCCATCTGTAGATGCAGGGTGGACAAGTTCTTGTGGTGAACGTGCTAAATACCCGATTGAGAGAATTCGCTCTGTGTGTAAGCTCAAAACAAGTTTCACAAAGAAGTCTTGCTGAACGCCCAAGGAAGCCACGTAAGAAAATTTCAGACATATCCATCCATGTCTTTATACTATTCTAGCTGCTCGCCTTGTGCTTCCTAACCCTCAGTGTCCTGGCACATATAAGTTCCAGTGAAAACAGTCTTCCATTGAATACAAATTGACCTAAGAGTATAATTCAACTGTATGAACTTCACTGTGGACACCACAGATAACTCTTGGATGCTACAGTGCTGAGCATTACGTATCGGGACAGTCTTTGCCTCTGTGTGTCGTCTTGTACAGGGTATTAAGAAGATGCACCAATTCATTTTTATGAGTAATTCAGATACTTCAATGAGGAGCACCATGGAAATACTAATGAGGAAATTAATTATTCTACATGGATAGCAAAATTAAATGTGTTCAGCAAAGATGACATGTGCTCGCTCACTTACCAGCAGTGAGAATACCAAATATTGATTAGCTGCTCATTAAATCTGCACCATTCATTCTGACAGATGCCTCTCTGAACCGAATCAGTCTTGTTCCTGCCATTATTCATCCCGTCATGCTGTAGGCACTTAAGTGAGGTGCCTCTACTTTCTACTTTTTCTGAGGTCAGTGGGATGAAACAGACCACCCCAGGGACCATTCAACTTCTGCAGTGGCAGAATCAGATGTAAAAGTTACCTGCCTCCTGACAGGCTATCAGCAGAATGCTGAATAACTACACTTGAGTTCTAGGTATTTCAATAAGTGTCTGATTTAGGTAGACTAAATCAGGGCATATGTCACCATGCAATTAAGAACTATAAGAAAAAGGGACATTGAGACACAGTTTAGATTACATTGACAATCTCAATTCAGGCAACTCATAATTTTATGTGCTCTCCTATGCCTCACAGAAAATGTTATCTTAATACTGCAGGGTTCTGACGGTATTTTAGGGCTTATATCACCTTTTCTGACTGTTTTCTTTTACTGTTGTCTCAGCAGGACAATCAACGAAAGATCAAGATGAGTTTGACCAACAAGTCAAAGAAAGTGATTCTCCTCCTCTCCTCTCGTCTCATGAGACGCCACCTGGAATAATGCATGCAGCTCTGGAGCTCCAAACATAAGAAGGACATGAACCTGCTGAAGAGAGTTCAGAAGAGATCCACAAAGATGATAGAGGTCTAAAGCATCTGTCCTATGAAGACAGGCTGAGAGCATTGAGGTTGTTCAGGCTGAAGAGCATGAGGCTCGAGGGAGATCTTCTTGCAGCCTTTCAGTACCTAAAAGGAGCTTACAAGAAAGCTGGAAAGGGAAAGGTCATGTAATGATAGAACAAGGGGTAATGGTAACAGCCGTAGGCTGAAGGAAGGTAGGTTTGGATTAAACATTAGGAAAAAATTCTTTACTTTGAGGATGGTGAGGCACTGGAACAGGTTGTCCAGAGAAATTGTGGATACCCGAACCCTGGGGGTGTTCAAGGAAGGTCGGATGGGTCATTGAGTAACCTGGCCTAGTGGAAGGTATATCTGCTCATGTCAGTGGGGCTGGAACTAGATGACCCTACAGGTTCCCTCCAACTCAAACAGTTCTATGATTCTAGGATACATCCCCTTCAACCCAATCATTGAGTCCAGCAGTCTCTCATGCCTGTTAAGATTTGTTGTGCACTGCTGTTCATTTCTATGTCCCACCAACTGCATGCTCCCTTTTCCCCATATCACTAGGTCTTCTTTTTGTTAGTGTACATATTTTTTTAAATTTATGTATCCTAACAATGGATAATTGTACAATGTAAGAAGGGATGTTAATGTGCTATCCCTCCCCAATTTTTAGAGTTTATCACTAGCTTGAAAACAGCATGTAGTCAATAGATAGACATAAAACTAAACTTTTGACATTTCTTGTTGGACCAGGGAATGTCAAAGACTCTGCCAAAATACCAGATAAGGTGTTATTAGGCAGCTCCTGTTTGGATCCTCCCTCACTCTGACTGTGACTCATAGTTACACACAACTGACCATGACTATTGTTGCCTTGGTTTTCTGCCTGGGTAATCAGGAAACAAAAATTAGACCTTTCTGGAGAGCAGCACAAACCATTCAATATCTGGATCACTCTTTAGAGATATCCCTCTCTTCCTCTGTCTTCAGTACCTATCACAAGAATTGTGGCGTAGACACTCCTAAATTGGGCGCCACAGCCACCTGTCTAAAGTTCAGTGTGAATGCATCAAATGCAAGAGTCTGCAGTATTAATGAGCTTACCCTTGTTGCATTGAAATTCCATACTCTTTCTTCTTCTCAAATCAAAACAGCAGAAAGCATTGTAGTGAGGCTTTTATCTCACTGCTTGACAGATCAATTATATAGGAAAGACTTTGATGTTATTGCATAAGACTTAATTCTATAGCTCTATCTAAGCACTTACCTAAGCAAATCAGATATGACACAGGAAAGAAAAACATTCTTGAAGGTAGTATGAAAGCTGTTCCTTGATTTTAGTGTTGATGTCCAAGCAAATTAAATTTGTAAAGTATTTAATAGTGTCTTCTTTAAAGGAGGATAAGATTATCCAGAGCAGGAGTAATATATATGTATGTATGTATGTATATAAAAAGACATTTGGGAAGAAGTAAAAGTTTTGGGGTTTCTAAGTTCAATGAAAGTAATTCTTCCTAAAATAAAATTAAACATTTTAAGCAGATTCTGAGCAATAATCAAAACAAAACTCAACACTCAAAAATTATATGTTTATAGACAAATCAAGGAGGATAGCCTTCATTTTCTGCAAGAATCTCTCCTGTTAAAGGTGACTAAGGAATTATGAAACTGAACTCCTGCTGTGGCAACTGTTATTGTTGATGAAACAGAGAGCTGAGCATATTTATTTAATTTTCACAACCTTACAGAAATTCTGATTCTCTCATTATTAAACATGTTCCATCATTAATCTTTGAATTTCTTTTAAAATGTACATATCATAAGTTTCTAAGGTGGAACAGCAAGAACAGATGCCAGCAAAAATAGCAAGCTGTTATACTTCAGATAGATGTGATTTGCTGGCTCAGCCTTTCAGCTAAAATGCAAAGTGATACTGTTCCTCTTTTTCATCCTTCTCTCATTGCTCAGTTTGCCTCCCTGCTTTGTAAACTAGAGTTATAGAAAAATAATCATTAGCAAATCATGCTTGCCAATGACAAATAGACTGAAAAAAAACCTCATTTTTTTTTTCATGTTTGTACTACATAAGATGCATAGAAAGCAGCAGAGATCATTATACTGAAAACAACTGATATCACTTAAGAAGTTACTGAATTCTCTTTGTGATTTCTCTATTTGGCTTGGAGAAATACCTTCATGAACTTAAATGCAGAATTTTTATTTGAATTTTGGTTTTGTGAATGATTTTTAAATTGCTGTCATCAGGTTGTAGCTTCTTTTCCTCTGCCCACCTTCCACAAACCACAGCTATTTCACAAAGCATTTATTAGCAACTTCACTAAGTCACGCTTTTTTTTCCGCTTGTGCTCACTGGCTCACTGTAAACAGTCCAAGTGCTAATTGTCGTAAAGAAATTAATGTGGTTCAGAAAAAAAAGCTGAGAAGCTCCCTAAAGTGGTAGACAGAGATCGCAAAAGAAGGAAGTAAGGCATACAGCTATTATTTTTTTTAATCTTAAATTATCTAAAAAAGCTATTAATCTTTTTTATTTGAATTCTCTCCTTATATCATTTTCAGTAGCATTCACAAAGACTTCAGGGTCTGAGTTTCCCACACCCCCAACATGTTCCACTAGAAGTGATTCTGGGTGCTTATCCTACCAAATAAAAATCTGCCCTCCTTAAAAGAAGAATTATAAAGCAAATACTTTCTCCATAAAATTTTCACTTGAACCAGCTACTAATTTTCTCAGTGTGTTAAAGCCAGAAGCACTTTGTAGAACAACAGTGAAAGTAAGTAACCTTAGCCATTTTTAGTTATTAATTACCACTTAGCAACAAAAAGACCCTCCAGTTAATATTCTACTTGTTTCTGCATGTCTTTAAATTCACTACTGCCTCATTTTGCATAGCTGCATACAATAAGTGTATGTGCAGTATTTAATATGTATTATATGTCATAGAAAAACAATAATATAGGATGGTAAGTCAAGAAATATTCTCTTAGACATGTATCATGAACTGATCCTCAAATACATGAGTGTTGTTTAATACCATTCTTACTGTGCTTGTTGACTTTTGTGTGCCAGAGAAGCAGAATCCACACAAGTCACATGAAAGAGAAACAATGACTGTGACCAAATCTCCTGCAGTCTGTGTCTACCAGAATTTCTTCACAATGTGCTTCTGAAATGTTCATGCATTAAAAATAGTCATGGTGGAAAGTGTTGAGCTCCTCTCCTTGTCAAGGCACAGAAGGCCACGCACTCTCCATTCTAGCACCTCCAAGTCTTACAAGATCCTGATAGTAACCCTAAATTATTAAATCATCAAAGCTACCCTTTTCTTCTTTGTTTTATTTGTGCCATATCAACAGCAACTTCCCCTTGGCAATTTTTATTTGCCACAGAGGCATTTTGAACTGTACCTGCTGACATCAAAGTACCTCAGTGAATCATCTCTGGTTCCCTCCAGTGATCAAAACCGTAACTTGTCGAAGCTCTTCCAGAGTCCCTGAAGAAAATTATGAAGCTGTCAAGAGCTCAGAAGAGAAATCATGCCAATTGCTCATGCTTTTTTATCATGAGCAGTATGCCCTTTAAGTGGCTCTGCTGACCACTGCAGTGATAGACAGGTGTAGAAAGAGCCGATTACTGCAATAGCTACTGATAAGTCTTAGATGACCAGTTTGGATTAGATATCCAAGATTTAAATGGTTGACATATGATATCACAAATCTAGGCAGTGACTTGCTTCTAAGAAGCTTTTTATCTCCAGATTTTGTAGTAATATCTAATAATCTAGTTGTCTTGTTCTTTAGATATATACAACCATTTATCAGATACATTTTATATAAAATATGTATTAGTTATATATATTGCAGTTTATTAGGTGTATATGTACCCATTTTTATATATTTAACAAATCTGTTTCCATTCTGCCATCTTTGCCTATTGAACAAGGAAAATACACTACTAACTATGACTACATTCATGTCTGTATAAATAATAAAACTGGTTCGCTGAATAGATAAAACATTGTGTGTGCTACCATTACGTAGACACACAAAAACGAGTTTAGCCTCACAATATCTTCCAGACTTTGAAGAAGTTGCCTGCTTCCACTGCCTGCTAACCAGGTATTTTCTTCATCCATTATAATAATTCTTGTTTCACTAGTTATTATACATCTCCATGTGCATAAAAAAAGATAAATTACATCCATATGAGGAAAGATATTTTTAATCACTCACTTTGTAGACTGGAAGGTAATATACAGTTTTTATAACTTTTATTAAGAAGAAAAGTTATGTTTTGTATAATTCTTAAACAATTTGTGTAACCCAGTTAAGGCATTCCCTCCTGACAATAGACTGGATCTTGTTGCAGCTGCCTGTACTGCAGCAATTTATGTGTAGAGTTCATGAGGCAGCAACTGCCTGCTGGAGGCAACTGTCCCTTTGTTAATGTGATGGGGCTAATGAAGACAATGGTAACCTTTAAAATTTTTCATTTTTCCTGTGATGTGTATAACCTCCCTGACACACGTTCAAAAATACCTTGAATATGGCAAAAGCTATCATTATCTGACAGGGGAATGTTTTATGGGTCAGCACTGAAACTAACCGATGGCAAATTGTCAGTAGTTTCTTTAAAGCTCCTTTATGTAATTCTTCAGTATTGTGCTATAAACCGCTTTTACCACGTGTGTCCTCAACTCATCTATGCTCATAATATAACAATACCATTCACTGTGTATGACATCTCTCTAAATGATTAATTTTAACAACTTAAAGCACTCCATGTCAGTCATGTGTCCCAAATTAAAGTTAAAGGAAACATGGACTAAATCTCAGGTTATGAGATTACATTATATCAAGAATTATAAAATATCCATACTGTTTTGCTCTGATTCTGCCCATCTTTCAGTCTTAGGAACATTGTCTTTTGAAGCTTGTCCCCTTGGCATTCATTCACCCAATCACTGGCTGGATGTGTTAGAAGATCTGGCTCACTGCTTCCTCTCCAGATAGAACATATCACCTCTGGGATATGTACAGATTCTATTAGAGCAAAGCCTCAGGCCTGACAATATCTTGCTGCAATGATTGTCTCTAGTGAGTGAATAGTTACCCACACAGATTTAATTAACAGCAGCAGTAGAGTATTCACTGTTATAGAACTCTGTGGTAAATTACTAATCAGAACTCCAGGCACACTGGAGGGAATAGAAAGATGAGGAAATTATGAGCAGTTTTAAACAATATGGAACAGGCATGAGCAAAGCAAGCATCATTTATATGCAATAAATGCAGTGATGGTCTGGGAATAAAATGCCCAGCAGACTATCACTTCAGTCTTCTCTGACAGTTTCACCCATTAAACATCTGGGGGTCTAGGGGGCATTATGTGTGTGAGGGGGGTGGTGAAACACAAATCATGTTTACATTAGTGGTTGTTTTGGCCTCAAATGGGGTAAATACTTTTAATTTGATTATGGTTTTAGCTACCAATGTCTAGCCTTGCTAAATTAAAATGTTGGCAACTGCAGTAAAAATATGTAAGCAGGGCAGAGAAGTAAGCCACAGTGCTCTGGAGTAGAGATTAATTAAAATTACTTAAATCTCAGGCTTGGAATGGGCACCTCAGCCCTTTTATAGAACTGCTGCTTTGGCACATCTGAAATGGGCCCACCTGCCTAGTGCAATCAAGGTCACTGAAACACTCTGGAAGTGCATTTTCACTTGCAGAGTGCCATTGGGACTATATGATGCAGTTAAGCTCTGAGAATGGTATACCATAGGCTGAGCTGCAGTGGGAGACAACATATTCAGGAACTTGTAAAAGTTTCTGTGCAATTCCATCTGTTGTGAGGAAATGCAAGTCATATAAAACACAAGTTTGCACCTTCTCTGCCTCTAATGCTCACCCAAAGTCATTGCAGTGTTGTGAACAAAAACACTCTCACTGGAGAAAGAAAGTGGAAGTTTCAGATCTGTGAAGGCTTTTATGTGAAGTGAAGGAAAGGCTACTTTCAGCACTTTCTCAGAGCACAATTTTCTCATGTATATTTTCCAAAACACAGGAAGAATCATTGGATCTTTGAATACCATGAAAGATATGAATGGAAAGTGCCTTCTCTCTGTCTATTTCTGTCCCAGATCATACTTTAAAAAATAATTTTTTTCAGCTTCAAAATACTTCAGGTCAGTTGTCTACAAGTGATTCTTTGAACATATACAAAAAAACCACCTCACTGTTAGAAATTTGGAAAAATTTTATGCTGTAGGCTTTCAGTATCTATGAAATATTGATTAGAGAGGAAAGAAATTCTCAGCCCAGATGTTGTATTTTTCAAACGAAATTGATCCTTTGCTGCTTCAAACTTCATGTTATATACTCCCAATGGGCAAACACTGTCTGTTCCTGCCAGAAAAACAGCTTTTGAATTAGTAAAGGAGCATAAAGTTTAAGCTTTCAGTATTACATTCAGTATGCATGTATCATCAGTATGGAAAAGACACTGATTCTTTTGTCTCTGAACACAATGACAGATTTATAAATTGCCATCTTTTTGCAATACACTAAGTCAATCCAGCTCACAGGAACTGACTACAGGTACTTTCATTGCTAATGGCTGGTAGAATATACTACTGTAGTCAAGAGAGTGAACTAATCTTTGTTTATGTAATTCAAGTGGACAGAGTTAGAAGACTGAATGGTCTCTTGGTTCAGATCAGGAACCAACTAAGAACTTCGTACTTCATACTTTAAGAGCTACCACTTCTGTCTGTCTGTCTGCCCGTCTGTGAAACTTGAGTAAGACAATACAGAATTGAGTCTATTCAAAAAGCAAAAAACATTATTCACGGTCAGAAACCTTTGTCAGCAATTCAGGTGATGCCAGACAGCAGAAATCCATTAAAACAATAGGATATTTATAAAAAGGGAGTTTAACACCATTATTTTTAAAAGTAGTTTTAAAAGTAGGAGAAGTTGAGGGACACTAGACTTCTAGAAATTGTAAATTACCAAAAAGGCAATGTCACAGTTGTTTCTTGCTAATCTTAGATTTGCTTAAAACAATGAGAACCATATTAAATAGACGAGCAAATAGCAACTTTAGGGAAGGTAAAGAAATGTCACAGAGGAAATAAAAAGCTTGTATAGAAAGTTAAACAACTAGACTTTTACATGCCTTACTTCATACACCACCTAAATAATGCTACAGCAGCAAAGTACGCAGATAGAACTGGAGCTTGCAGGTCATTGAACATTTCAAATTTTTCCATTGCTATTTCTGCACAAAGTGCTAAAATCCTTTGTGCTGAACCACTGAAAGAATTCCCAGTGCTTGTTGATACTGAAAATATTTATCTTAATCATAATGGTTTAATAAGCCACTGATAGCACATCAAAGCAAAACAAAATACAGGACACTTTATTCAGGACATTTGAAAGGATTTTTTTAATGCAATTCCTGTATAATTTTCTTAGAACCTTTATTTATGAACAATCATTTTGGTGCTTCTGCATCTGTGTTAGAGAAATTAAAATAGGTGAAATAAACAGGGTACAGAGAAAGCCTGTGGAAATTATTTATAGAGTTCAGGGAAATCACACAAAGAAAACAAGAAATGATTACACGAGTACCACACAGAGGCAGATGAAAACAAAGCTGTGGAAACAGCAATACTCATTATGAACTTGGCTAGTTGTGCACCTATTCTATGATTTCAGAAATGGATGCAATGTATTTGTTCCGCTAGGGAGTTTTCTGGTGGTGAATACATAAAATTAAAATGTTTCCAAAAGTATCTATAGATTTATTTTTTTTTCAGTCGTATATGTTGGCTCTATTTTTGAACAGTTGTGCTTTTTGCTCTTAACCAAATTTCACATTTTGCTGCCAGCTGTTGTTGCGCTTGTGTCCCATGGCTCTGCTGGACCCCATCTTCCACCCAACCTTTCCTTTAGGATTTACATCTCTAGTACAGCTTGTTATTGACTTCTTACTTTGCTTTACAATAACCAACTCTTAAATTTTAGTTTGTTTGGGTTTGTTTTTGCTCTTCTTTGTCCTTTTTTTTTTTAACCATGAGAGTGAAAAGTCAGCACATGGATTTCTCAGTAATGAGAATTTTATCTCTTCATCCAACCGTAGCCGATATACCACAAGTTGTACCATACTTGTAAGCAGCACTAATATTTACTGATAAGAATAGTCCCACTGACATTGTGTTGACGCTGAAGGACCATTAACATAAGTTAAGACTGCAAAGTCAGAACCTGAATTGGGTAAGAGTATTCAGTTTTAACAAGACCTCCACATGCATCAAATACTGCACTTTTGTAAGGAAAAATAATGTGAATTTTTTCTTTATTATAACATATAAATAACACACAATGTCAATGCCTTATTTAATTTTTCACTTTATTTTTCAAATTCATAGCAAGAAATAAGACCCAAATCAAATAGATTACTCCATTTTCTTTCTCTCTATTTTCTTTTCCTAATAGTACTCCACATTTTGATTACTCACCATAACCGTTGGTTGAGAATTAGTTAGCCTTCATTTTTTATTTGATCATAAAAAATCAGGAGTTGTTCACCAAAGAATCAAGCTTAAGAAAAACAAAACCAAACAAAAGCCATAGTACATTTCATGTGGTTCACATGTCAGATAGTCCCTTACAGGGACAAATTAATTTAAAGTAAAGTTAGGAGAGGGGTTGAGTGGACTCCCCTGAGACTTTTGCATGGATGGTGCAGCATAGTACAAAGATGAAAGCATTCAAATTTGAAATTAAGCACAGCAGGTAGAAAGATTCAGCATGAATTTTAAATAGATATTCCTTGTGCTGGTGTGCTAATTAAATAATTTTTAAGTGCATTGGGATTAATATAGAACCCAGTTTAATATGAATATCTATATAATGAGTTAGGAACAGAGATCATATAAGCAATGGGTACTGCTGTCCAGAAATTTTCATGACAACACACTGAATCCAGCTGAAATTCAACTACAGAAATACAGTGAGTGGTGTTGCTGAGTTCAAGGAACTCAGGAACATCGAATGTGTTGCATTTCTGTCTAAGGATCTGAGTTATGGGCATTCACAATTCCAGTGTCTCCTGGATTCTGTTTACATCAGAAATTTTGCACTGACAAAATATGTTCATATAAGCTGTCCTGATACAAAAGGAGCACAGAGCAACTGAATACAGCAGTGACAGACTGCAAGTAGATATACAACTACAGAAGAAAAGGCATGAGAAAACATATGAGAAATCTGTGTCAGTCTCTGAAAGGTTGAGAAAACCTGCTCTGGAATGCTTATACAGAAGGTGACTGTGCAGCAAAAGTTAAACTGAAATAAAAGGTAGAAGTTACAAGTACAGTCTTTTACCTTGCTCAGCAGAAGAGAAGGCAATGCCATTCAAGGCCCACCTCCGCAGACCCAGACAGGAGAACAAGGGCAGATGGGAACCCAAGCTGAGGTTTCAAAGAAAGCAACATACTGTTGAGGTCCTTCCCAGGGCTATTTCTGGACAACTGCAGATCCATTGTCCAAGTATGAATCCTATAGGTCCATGTCAGAGCACCTTTTGGACTAAGGGGTGTATTGCCTGGGGAGCATGGGACATGTGAGGTGCAGGGGCACTGTTATGAGAAGTTTAAGGGTGGAACTAAAGGCAAGAAAAAAGAGAAATCAAGGTGGTCTGTGGAGGAAGAATAGTGTGAAAATAAAGATGGAAGAAGGGATAGTTGTGTTTAAGTAGTTTGCTGGTTGGTGCACTTGTTTGTCCATGTCCTGCACCTGATCAGCACAGTTCTGTGTCTTTACTAAATTCCTTTCCACTCTTTTCCAGATAAGAAGCTCCCATGTGCCTGTGTGTGTCTGAGAGTGTGATTGATCCAAGCCACAGTTTGGAGGACCTGTGTGTCTGTGGTGGCAGCAGTTGCAGAGACCCCAGACGGTAAATGTTGATGCCAGCAACTGCAGAGGGACCTCAGGTCACAGGGACCCATTTGTCCATGGTGCCAGCTACTGGAGCAAGTGTGAGTGTGTAAAGGAGTGTGTGAGTGCCAGCAAAGATCAAACCAGGTGAACCTGCTAGTAAGTGTGGTTGTCTGGGAGCCAGGGGGTAAGTGGGTCTCTGAGAGAGACCACAGGGATGGTGGTACTGGGGACCAGGTGAGTTCCAGATGGCTCTGTCTGTGTGTGTGTGTGTGTGTGTGTGTGCATCTGTGAGGGCAAATGTGCCAGCAGCTAGAGCACAGCTTTGGCCTCAGTAGTTTGCATGTCCAGCTGCCAGCTACTGGGTAGACTGGAAGCATAAACCTTGCTGTGGGGGCATCCATGTTGAATATGTACACATATACATAATCCCACTAGGAGACCTCTGTCCTGCTCAGCAGAGAGGAGAGCAGGATGGGGCCAGTGCTTTCTTTGCTGTGTGTAAGTGCTCTGTGTCTCTCTCTGTATTGATCTGTGCAGACTATTGCATGTTTAAAAGTAGTGAAGCCATATCTGTGCATGTGCCTGCTGTGCCTAGGGAATGCATGCTCAGTCTCACTACTGACTGAACCTGGGAACAGGAAGCTGTGACAGTTTTGTCTCTCTCAAGCTGCCAGATTTGGCCCTAATCCACTAACAGCAATGTATTGAGCAAATATTTTGTCCCTTTTACCTAGGGAAGGAAGTGTAGGTCTGGAAATTATTAAATATCACTGGAACAAATAAAAGAAAGAAGAAAGGCAGTAAAAAAAAAGAAAATACAGCTTATCTATTTATAAAATATAACAACACTGAAATCTGAAATGGCTTCCTAGAAATTATGTATTGGTGGAGTTTATAACAGATCTTCGTGCTGCAATAATTCATTTCCTCTCTGCCTGTTTGGGTGAGGTGATAACTATAATCCTACATTTCATGTGGTTTTAAGTCCTTGAAGAAGTACTGCTACAAACTCTTCTGTCCAGCTTCTGATGATGTTTTTTAACAGGTTCTCTGCATACAGCTCCTCCTCTTTTCTTTTCTTTTTTTTTTCCTTTTTCTTTTTTTTCCTGCAAAATTATGTTTGCTAGGACTTTGGCTTTAGTCACATCACCAAACCTTTACAGCTTCTCTCTTTGCATTGCTGCTAGTAGAGGCTCATGGGATCCAATTACTGCAGATCCTGCTTCTCTATAATAGAGCTGTTAGTTCTGTGCACTGTACATGGTATCCATTGAATTCTGCAGAGACATCTGAATTCAAAGGCTTGAATTCTTCATTCTGTTGCTGCTGTTTGAGTTTCACCTGTTTCACACTGTTCATGCTCTTGAGAACACAGTATTTCTGAGTTCCATTTTTTTTTTCTCTTGGATCTACTAAGATTGTTCTTGTCTTTCCAGGTTGTATTTTGGACTGTGAGCACTGCTAGCATGAGGGCAATTCTTTGGATTTCTGTTTCAAGTTTCATGTCTTTCATGGTAGTAGTACTGAGATACTTGAATAAGTCCCCCATTCAACTTTCTTGCTTTTGATATCTATTTCTTTTTCAGAGTTGGTAATCTTCATTGTCATTACACCGCTATTTTTTGTCCTGATCTCCATACCATACGTCATTGCAGTGCTGCCCAGCTTTGTCATTGCATTTCTGCATACTGGTCCCATTCCTCCTATCAAATCTACATTATCTTCAAAGGACAGATTACCTATATTACTACCTCTAACTGATAGCACTCCTTCAAAGTTTTCAAGTCCTTTGACATAACATGTTCAAGGAAACTATTGAAGATATGTGGCAATAGGAGGCATCACTTTCTTACACCAGCTGTTATATGGAACTACTTACTCAGTGTGTTGCCTTCGAGGGCTTTACTCCCTGCACTGTAATAAAGGATTTCCATGGTTGTCACTGTTCTTTTGCTAATGTTGAGTGTCTTCGTCAGTCTATAGTATTCATTGCCATACCTGATCAAATGCTTTATTGAAGCCTGTGAAGTTGCAGTGTAGTTCCATTTCATATTCTCAGTATTTTCTGTCCAATTTCTCAAGTTAACAGTCTGAACTATTGTCCTTGGTGCCATTCTAAAACCCTCTTCTTCCTCCTCAGGTAATATCTTTGGCAGGTCAGGTAGAATCATAGAAACATATTGTTAAGGTCCTTTTTGAGCAAATTTTCCCTGACAGCTGGCATGTGTAAAGTTTGTGAAGTGCAATAATGGCAGTATCTCACTTGGTTTTTTCCAAATGTTTAGGTTTTCCTGTTGGGGATTTTCCAAAGCTGCAAATTCCTGGCCTTCATATGATAACTCTAAGGATGAACAAAACCTCTCTGACTTTGGTTCAGTCGTTGACATGTTGATGTTAAGTCAACATTTAGTTCATAGTTACACAAACCCTTGCAGCGGTCCCACAGCCTGTCTGGAATTGCTTCTGCTTCTTTTTCAGAAGACATTGATTTTTGTCATAAAACACAAATACACTTCCTCATTGTTAAGTTGAAGGTAAAATTTCTTCTCTTCCTGCTCTCTGTTGTCTGTCTATCTGTATGATTTTAACTTTTGTGTGATTAGTGCTTATCCTTATCCTGAGAAGCTTTCTTGTGGGTCTCTTTTTCCAGAAAGTAGCCTAACCAAGCATCTAACTGCTGCTAAATTTATCACACTGTATAATTTGTCCCTATGCAGTTTCCTAGGATGACTGCTTAATTTTTTGGTAGAACTTAATGTATTGATTTTTCTCCAGTGGCATGCTTGGCAATCTTATCTTTGTCAGGGCCCTGTCCATGGGCCTACTAATCACAATGACATCCTAATGCATGATTTAACCTGTCTTTCTCTTGCTTTTCAAGACTAGTGGCAATAATGCCTTGTGTCTTAAATAGATCACTGCTTAAAAATCAAGCCTTCAGATTACTGTTTTTCATCCAGTGGTACCAATCTCTTTGCTAGCAAGAGAAAATAATGTGGAGTTGAAATCAGAACTAACATGCTTCCTTGCAGAAATATTTACACTAATTATTTTCTGGAATAGGCCTGTGGAGCTTTCATGGGACTCAGGTTCTATATTTCCCCATACAAATTATTAGGGTCCTTCATAAAATAAAAATGTTTAGTTATTTCTTCCCATTTCAATGTGCTCTTTAAAGTATCAGGCACTTCCCTCTTGATAGAAGAGAGACAATTTTACAGTAAGAACAGTCACTCCCTGGAACAGCCTCCCCAGGGACATGGCAGAGTCCCCATTACTGAAGGTTTTCAAGATGTTGTAGGACAGAATGTTAGATAATCTCAGATAGGTTCTTTTTCACATGATCTTCCAACGCGGGCTGCTCTATGATTCTATAATTTTAATGTAAATAAAGACTTTTAAAGAAATACTTTGTTTTAGAGCAGCTAGTTGCCACAGAATTCTGATGTTTTAATTTTATGAAATATAATTTCCCAAATCAAAAGTGGCCCAACCTATGAGAACTCAGGAGACTTACGTACCTTCAGGATTGTGAATATTAACTTGGTAACCTTTAGATTACAGTAAGTTTTTATATGATCCAGATAAGCAGTATTGCCTCTGCAGACTTTCAGCATAAGGTTTGGAAATTTATTTTCCTGCTTCATATAGGGATTGCAAGTTACCTTAGACACCTCCAGTTGCCTTCCTTGCCTCTGAATAAGAGGTAAATGATCAAGAAAGAAAAAAAATTAATGTGAAACAGCACAGTTGCATGCCAAGGATATGTCTTATATCAGCAAGAAGTTTTTCCTATTTTTTAAAAAGTAAATACAAATGTTTATGGTTTCCAATAATTTCATTGTGAGTATTTTAAAGGAGATGGGAAACTTCAATCCTATGAAGTTTTTTAAATTTATTTCTACGGTCATAGTTCAATGACAACATGTTTCCTCTGTTTTCTGATTTACATGAATTGTGAAGAGCTTAGCTGTTAATACAACTCTAAAACCAAGTGTGAAACCTCTACCTATCCTTACACCTATAAGAATAATACACAACAGTTTTGTCAACTTCCAGATTCATATTTAATAACTGCATTTTTAAACTTCACAATTGTATAAGATTGTTTAAGCTATAATGTAATAGAATTAATTCTTTCCATTGAACATGATGGTAGGTTTTTATCCCTGTTAGGATATTGCAGCTGTGCAGAAAAGTAAACTACAACACTTAGATAAAAAATCTTATTGGATAATTAAACTGTACTAGAGGTATAATACTGTATAGAAGCCACCCTTCTATCTGTAGAATTTTAATCAGAGTATTTAGATTGGCTAAAAGTTAGAATAAAGACAGTAGTTGGGATAAGTGGGCATGTTTTGTTTCTTTGCTAGAGCGTGATTTGGTTGGAAATGCAGTGCAATAAACAATAATAACAGAATAACTATGGTGATATGACAGTAACTGCTGAAAAAATACCTGTTGCAAATGAGGTTAGCCAGAATGAATTATGCATGATGAAAGTGGAAGGAAAACAGTATGTACAGCAAAAATAAAATTTAAGAAACACAAATCAAAGAGTGTTTATGGGGTCTCAAATCCCACAAGTCTGGACACCATGTATCCTCTTATTGTCAAGCTCTGAATAGCTAATCAACTTCTACTTTTAGCAATAAAGAAATTTAACTATACCAAGTAAGTCTGTTACTTTCTTTAATAATTGTAGCAAGACCAGTCAGTAAAAACTTATAAATATAATCAGAACTAATTGGGCTCTGTACAATCTTAATTATATCTGACAGTTGAGAAACATGAAACCTGATGAGTAATGTAAATTTAAATTGTAGACTCTTGCCACTAATGCTGTGTATTATTATAGATACATTTGTTCATTTCTTTTGTTATTAGTTCTAATCTCATCCAAGACCACTGACATAGTAATTAGTAATATAAGACCCTGTTATTTCACATGGCCCACGCAAAATGATTTTATGTATTTGAGAAAAAGTGTTCAGGAGCAAGGTGTGATGTATAATTGGCTAGTGTGAGGTGGGCAAAATCGCTGTCTCCAAGGATGTTTCCAGCCAAGCTTCACTCAGAATGTTCTTTCACTCTAAGTAAAATAAACAGGTTTGAACTTACTGGAATTTTCTATTTGCTATATTGTAAAACCTTATAGCTTCTGGCCTTTTATACAACTAAGATTTATAGCATCTATTCTTACTGTGCAAAGTCCCAAGATAATGTTAATAGATGGCTAGTTTTGCCAATAAGTCCCTCAGGGAGCACAGAGAAATATCTGTTTCAGATGAGTTGTTCAGAACTAAATCCACATCCCAAATGGAACACAGTACTTAGGCTTAAGAGACTCATCCCTAGAAATGTAAAGGTATTTTTCTCCCAGTAGGCAAACCATGGCAAAATCAAACCCATGATTATTGATAACTCTTAGATCTGCTAATCAAGAGCTGGGGGCTTATTATCTTGAAAGGAATCTAGAGTAATATATGAGATCAAAAATTCTAATCATTAGTGATTTTGCTTCTTCCATCCAAGAGGGTGGAAGTTCATGAGTGAGAAAGATAACTAGGCAGAATGTCAGAAGTTCTTGATTGTCTCAGAGCATGGATGCCCATCTAAATAACACAGGAACTAGTAAATGGTGGGAGACAGGAAGAGAAGAGAGAAAAAAAGGAAATGGAGGGAGAGAGGACCACGAAGTTGCTGATCATTACTTGGACCTTCTTTATAGCCTAAGGAGAAGATGGAAAGAAGCTGACACAAACTGCCACGCCTATTTCAGAGTGGAGAGGAACGAAAACCACTCTTGTCTTAAGGATATGCATGTGTCTTACAGTGCTATAGTTGGCACATTCTACAAATTTGTTTGATGCAGTGTGACAAAGCTAACCTATATTCACTTGCTAAATCCTATAATGCCAACTCTTTTCTGAAGAATTGTCTTCTCATTATTTAATTATGCAGCAGATTATTCCTGTTTGAAAGCTCTCTTTGCCTCATAAATCTCATTCTTTTCTGACTGCAACTTCCATTTTTTCAAGATTGTTTTGAATTTTTGTTCAAAACCTCTCATTGCCATAGTTCCCTCATTCCTTTTGGGTTTTGTTACACATTTGTTGTTTCTGTTATTCCTGTATCTAATCCTCTACATAAGTTTTCTAGTATATCAACTAATGTGCCCAAGATTATCTTAAATAATTATTTAACTATTATAAACTGAAATTCTTTGTATCCTGCTGGTCTGGAAGGACCTAATTACACCCTTAGTCCTTAAACTCATTCTGCTTCTTGGATTCCTGCAATGGTTACAAATTCTATTAGAGAATGTTTTACAACTCCTTACAGATCTGGAAAAGAATCTATAGCAGGGATTTGTAAGCTTTTGCTTAAGTAAAGAAGATTTATTTGTATGTTTGTTACATGTATAGTTGGTAAGTCAATGTTGCTAACTTTTTATTGAAAACCAATTTTGAGATCACAGCTGCAAGCATTGACATTGCAAACATTAAGTCTAAGAGATCAGCTAACATAGGTAGATAGCAAAAACAATAAACCACATATTTGGTAAACTCCTCCTGGGACAACAAAGAGCAAGCAAAAGGCAGCTCTAAACTACCTTTTTTTTATTATTTTTTCAGCTTTTCAAACTAAGAAAGGAAGTCTGCCCAAAGGCTAAACATATGTTGCCAAATAAAGAGTAATTGCAGCACATCTACTCGTATATAGACCACTGCCTGTATAGCCAGGTCATTTTAGCACATGTTGTCTGTGGAAATAACTCATTCACGGCCAGTCCATCAACCTTTTTTTTTTTTTTTTTATTAGTCACATCATAACTTACAAAATGTTGTTATAAAACTTACTAATTATCCATACTTTTTTTGAAATTTCATTATATTTATCCCAACATATTGAGGCTACACAGGCAATGGAAGCAGAGACAGGTAGGTGTGCTGGGAGAGTTTATGAACACTGCCTAGTTGTGTGGAGATGGGGTCAAGAAGTGCAGCTGGAGCAGAACTCAGCAAGGGATGCAAGAAATAACAAGAGCTCCTGAAGGCATGTTAGTCAGAATAGCAAGGCCAAAGAAAGCATACCCTCCACACACCTGATGAGCAGGGCAGTCTGACTGGTAGCAATAAAAGAGGAGAAGACTGAGATTTTCCACAATATTTTTGCCTCAGTCTTCACTGGTAACATCTCCTTCACACCTCTTGAGTAGATGGACTATAAAACAGGGACTGGAGGAGCAATGTCCATCCCACGTAAGTGAAGATCAGGTTAATGTCCACCTGGGGAACCTGAATGTAATAAGCCTATGGAACCTGACAAGATGCATCCCAGACTCCTGAGGGAACTGGCTGATAAAGTTATCAAGCCATTCTCCATGGTATTCAAAAACTCAAGACAACAAGTGAAGTCCCAGGTGACTGAAAAAAAGTGAAATATTGCATCCATTTTTTAAAAAGAGTAGAAAGGAGACCTTGGGAACTACCAACCTCTCAGCCTCACCTCTGTGCCTGGGAAGATCATGGAACAGATACTCCTAGAAGCTCTACTAAGGCACATGGAGGACAATGAAGTGCTTCAAAACAGCCAGCAGGCTTTCACCAAGGTCAAGTCCTGCCTAACCAACCCAGGGGCCTTTTTTGATGGAGTGACTACATCAGTCAACAAGGGAAGAGCTCTGGATGTCATCTGTAGGGAATTCTGTGAGGCTTTTGACATGGTCCTCCAGCACATCCTTCTTTCTACATCGTAGAGGTATGGATTTTATGGATGGACTGTTAGGTGCATGAGAAATTGTTTGGAAGGCCATATCCAGAGAGCAGTGCTCAACAGCTCAGTGCCCGGAGAGAGATCAGTGGTGAGTAGTGTGTCTCAGGTTTTTTTACTGGGACCAGTATTGTTTAGTGTCTTCATCAATGTCAACTTCATCAGTGGATCAAGTGGATCAGTGGATCAAGTGCACCCTCGGTAAGTTTGCAGATGATAACAAGCTGTGTGGTGCAGTTGACATGACTGAGGCACGTAATGACAATCCAGAGAATTTGGAGTCCCCAGAACAAGAATAACATGGAGCAAGTCCAAAGGAAAGCCATGGAAATGATCAGAGGATTGAAGCACCTCTTCTATGAAGACAGGCTGAGAGAGCTGTGATTTTTCAGTCTGGAGAAGAAAAGGGAGATCTTATTGCAACCTTCAAGAACTTAAAGGGGGACTATAAAAAAAGATGGACACAAAATGTTTATCAGGGCCTATTGGTATAGGACAAGGGGGAATGAGAGGTTTAGATTAGATATTAGGAAGAAATTTTTCACTATGAGGGTGGTGAGACAATGGAACAGATTGCCCAAGGAGGTTGTGGATACCCCATCCCAGAAAGCAGTCAAGGTGGATGGGGCCCTGAACAACCTGATCTAGTGGAAGGGAGCTTGGAACTAGCTAATCTTTAAGGTCCCTTTCAACACAAACTATTCCATAATTCCACACTACTTGCAGGGCTTCAGGAGGATGGCTTCCACCCCAGCTGAATCTTCCTGCCATTCTACTTACTCTCTTTCAGGGGAAGAGCCAGTTTTGCTGAACATACCTGCGTACTTTTTTGTTATATGCAGACAAAATTTTTGTCTTAGTGCGTTTAAACAAACTAGTACATTTTTAATTTCTTTAAGAGCAAATTACAGATTCAGAGTGCTAAGGCAAATTATCCATTTCAAGTGACAGAAACAACCAAGAATATTCCTAGAATAAGAATAATGAAAGCACTGCAAATCAGAGCAGGAACCTAAAAAACCCTCTTTAAATTCTCCCCAAGGAAAAGTCTGTCTTTTTTCCACAAAGTATATAAGAAGCCTAGCAGATTAGCCTGCTGTCTCAGGCACTTCAGTTAGTTGCTGAAAGTTAAGTGATGTGGAGGCTGTTCTTTTCCCATTCCCATAAAATTTATAATTAATCAACTGAAAATCAGTTCATGAGCAATTCACAGTAGGAAGAGACCAATTCACAGGGGAAAGTGTCTACAGTCAGTAATCTAGACTGCTCTAACTAAATTTGTAGAATAACTTCTCCACAATGAATTATTCTACTTACTTTTCAACTGATTTAATTCCTTTAAGCTTTGAAGTCATTTGCAGGCATCAGTACTTCTAGTTAGCTGAACAATATTCCACAGCTTCTGCTAAACTCTTAAATCCTCATAGTTTGAACAGTTGCATCATCTCTAGTAAAACAATTTGTCTAGTCAAAAATTAGTGAAACTGCTGTTATTTCTGTACTAGTGCATGTTAGCTTCATTTCTCCAGCATGACTTAAAAACTTCACATGCAATATTGCACACAGATTTAGAAGAAAACAAACACTGTACTGTAAATAAAAGTGAATAGAACCAGAATATCTTGGGACAAAATAAAGAAGTACTATATTTCATTATATTTCTGCTCTCTTAGAAGTTTGAGTGTTCCTGAAGCAGTCATCATTAATCCTAATACAATAGACCCAGTGCTCAATATCTTCATAAACAAGTTGGATGCATGACTGGGATACTAAGCAAGTTTGCAGACAACAGACAAAACTGGTAGGAGCTGTTGGCTCCCTTGAAGGCAGAGAGGCCCTGCGGAGGACCTTGACAAATTAGAGGACTGGGCAATCACCAATCGTATGAAGTTCAACAAGCGGAAGTGTCAGATTTTGCACCTGGGATGGGGCAACCCTGGATGTACAGAGACTGAGGAATGAGATACTGGAAAGCAGTGCCATGGAAAAGGACGTGTGGGTCATGGTTGATGGCAAGTTGAATCTGAGTCAGCAGTGCCCTGGCAGCCAGGAGTGCCAACCCTGTCCTGGGAGGCATCAGGCACAGCATCACCAGCCAGTCAAGGGAGGGGATTGTCCCGCTCTGCTCTGAACTGAGGCGACCTCACCTTGAACACTGTGTGGAGTTTTGCGTACCACAATATAAAAAAGATATTAAGTTATTAGAGAGTGTCCAAAGGAGGTCAATGAAGATGGTGAAGGGCCTTGAGGGGAAGCCATATGAGAAGCAGCTGAGGTCACTTGGTGTGTTCACCCTGGAGAACAGGAGACTGAGGGGAGACCTCATTGCAGTTACAACTTCCTTGTGAAGAGAAGAGGAGGGGCAGGCACTGATCTCTTCTCTGTGGTGAACAGTGACAGGACCCAAGAGAATGTCCTGAAGTTGTGTCAGGGGAGGTTTAGGTTAAATAATAGAAAGAGGTTCTTTTNTAAAGGGGGTGGGGCCAGTTCCGCGCACGCTGAGCTCCACGTAATAAATCCATTCGCGCAGGCATAAAAAAAGCATCGTCGTTCGCGACGGCTAGCCACACACACAGAGGGTGGTTGGGCACTGGAACAGCCTCCCCAGGGAAGTGGTCACAGCACCGAGCCTGGTAGAGTTCAGAATGCATTTGGGCAATCCTCTCAGGTACGTGGTGTGACTCTTTGGGATGGTCCTAGTCAGGGCTAAGAGTTGGATTTGCTGATCCTTGTGAGTTACTTCCAACTTAGGAATACGGTGCAAATGCCACAAATATTGTACAGTCTTGCAAAATTTTAGTAAAAATTCAACTACCTGCAGTCCTCTCTTGCTTATACCTTCCATGGAAA
Source organism: Scytalopus superciliaris (assembly GCA_013400415.1). NCBI lineage: Eukaryota > Metazoa > Chordata > Aves > Passeriformes > Rhinocryptidae > Scytalopus > Scytalopus superciliaris. The sequence continues at coordinate 1,129,360 of VXBX01006127.1, read as the reverse complement.
AATCAATATATATAAAGGGTCACTCAAGCTTGGAAGTAACTCTTCCTAGTACTTCCTAGAATTTGTGTCTTAATACCATACAGCAGCATCAGGACTGGCCTCAATGCCTCCTGATTCTTTTGTTTGTTTGTATTTTTTATTGTTGTTTCTTTTGGGGTGTTTGTTTTTTTAAATTTTCAGAAATATCACTATCAGGTGATAGAATGCAAAATTTTGTGTTTACCTCATAGGGACATTTAAAGGAAATTCTGATACATAATAGGCTCACTTTATATTCCAAACACAGTCTTTGTAGTAATAAATTATTTAAATGTCCAACTCATGTAATGATGACACATTTCATTCAAATTATCTTAATTATTTCTCAAAAGCAGAGTCCAAAACTTTCAAACTTTTTTTTTTTTTCTTTGAAAATCAAGGGATCTTTTTGGTCTAAAATCTACTGAAAAGAGGAGAAGAACTGCATTAACTTTTGCAGACTTTGGTTCGTGCCTACAGCAATTTAAAATACGCATCCATTCAAAAAGTTTTATAACTCTTGTCTGACCCTTAAGGCCTTTCTTTGCTGCAGCTTATGAACTTCTGAAAGGGTAAATTTTCAAAGAAAACCACAGGAAATACACACAAGCCCCCCTTTATTTATGATCAAACTGTATGTGATTATTTTTCATGCATAACTCTTAAAAATCATCCAAAACTGTCTTGATTGTATAGCATCTTCAAAGTGCACGGAAACAGAATTGAACTTAGAAAGCTATTTGAAACATAGGCTTTTGTAATAAAAATGTAAAACCCCCTCCTGGGTTATGTATTATACAGCAGAAAACTTAGGAAATAATCAAAGAGTTTGCAACTTATCTTCATAATCTTCATCCAACAATGAAGTTACACTCAATTTTTTCTCAACTACTAGACAAAAGAGCTTCTGAAGAATTTAACACATTTAGTAGAAAAAAAATAGTCACTAATCCACTTGAAGCAGATTCCTAGTGACAAAATAAGAAAGAAAAACCTTGTACTTTTCAGGGACTATAGCAAAGAATTGTAGTCTAGTTTGTCTAATTACAATCCTTGCAATTGTATGTGAAAACCAGGTCTTCAATGTGAATAATATGCATAGTGTGTGCTTTTAAGTACGCTTTCTTTACAATTTTTACTCTGTTTGAATGACTGTAAAGGTCAGGTCCTATATATGATCCATATGCTGCTCAGAACAGAAATATTTCATGAGTGTTAAAAGAAGTATCATTTTAAACTACAGGAACTAAAAGTATAGTATTTTTGTAGACTGCAGTTAATGCTTGTGAAATTCATTTTGCTTTACCTCACTATGATTTTTCTTATATATTAATATAGATAAAAAACATAGATGTCATCAGGCTTTAGGTATAACAATGATCCATTTTCTATTTTATGCTAAGAAAATAGGTGTCTTTTTTCACCAACAGTGACAAAACAGAAGCAATTTTCAGGGAAAAGGATTCTTCTCAGCCAGTTGTAAAGGAAGGTTAAAGTTATATGATCTTGAAGATTAAGGTTTCTTCAGAATTCTAAGCTATTTAGATTTTGTTACAGTTCAAATTTCAGCTATTTTGCATCAAAGTGTTATAAATCCGCATGTACTTTTTGTGAGTGTAACAGAATTTAAACCTCTTTTTATGAAATATTTCATCCTGAGCCCGAAAAGGATAAACAACATTCTTCAGCCTCTGACTACTGTTTTTAAATTCTTTACTGAAGAAATATAGAAGAATATTCCATCAAGAGGAATTTTCATTAAAAATGGCATTGGAATTGTATTAAAAGAAGCTGAGTATTTTGCCTTTTCATCAGTTAAATCTGTTGGATTACAGCTTCATGCTCTGAAAGAACAGGGCAGTGAAATGCATTCTAGAAACAGAGAACACGCTTCACCTTGTCTCCAATGATTTACTTTTACTACATTCTTCTCCAGGTGTTCTATAGAGAATTGCATCTGACAGATATGGAGAAACATTGAACAGCAAGCATTGGCTAGGATACCTCTGCTGATAAATAGGAGACAAACACAGGTATATGAATGTTTTTGATTGAGAGCAGAAGAGGAACAGCAAACATTTTCTAAAGAAATACTTTCATTGGTTACCCTTATGTTACCATGATCTTCAGGCAAAAAGCAATGAAATTACTTGGAAACAAATTAATTCCTTCCTGTTTAATTCAATTTTTTCTCCTATATTTTGAGGTCTCATATAGATGGCAAACTCCCAGACATAAAAGTCTGATTGTAACATGGTGATTGCTTACCAGTGAAACCAATAAATGACAGAAAACACTGAGTTTGTGTAAAGTAACTTTGACTCACCTATGAAGGCAAGAAGTGCAAACACTGTTACTCCAGGGAGCAAGTAACAGTGAGCTGCTCACCAAAACAGGAAGATGAAAAAAACCCAAACAAACAAACAGCAAAAAAAAACCAAAAACACCTGTGGGAAACACATTCTCTCTGAGCAAGTGACAGATAGACAGATAGAACCTGGGTTTGTGTGAAGTTTTCCCCACAGGGCTCATAGAGGTGAGGAAACAAAGACTGGATATAAACTTGGAAAACAGAAGAAAGTCCAGACAGGAGTGTCAAGATAAATGGAAGAGAGAAGGCAGCATAAAAAACTGACGGTCTGCATTTACTGAACAACAGAAGCTGAATGGCAGATCAATAAACCAAAAAAAGAACAACCGTGAGAACATGGCAGGAGGATTAAGTAGCCAGCTTAGGAACAGCTATGCTGCAGTGGGCAGCAATGAGGAGAAACAGAATGAAAGAGAAGATAGGATGACAGAAGAGAGAAGATGCTAGTCCTGTAAGAGAAGAGATAATGGAGATAGCTATGAAAAGTTGTCCAAGTATAAACAAAGACTTTACACAAAAGAGAAGGCAAGATAGTCAATAGAGAGAAGGAATAACTCAGAATGCTGCTTTAAGATGGGAGGCAGGTTCTTTGTGACTAGAGTCCTTTGTAAGAACTATCAAACCTGCCACTAAAACAGATCTAGAAGAAACTTGGTGTAAAGTCTACCAGGAGCAAGCATGCACACTGTGGGGTTGGAGATGGAAGGGATTTTCAAAGAAATGAGGGGGGAAATATACATTGATTATTTCCCATGCTGGCACACTCCAGATTTTAAATGGAAAAGACCAAGGAAATCACTTCAGTCTGGAGTAGCTCATGAGAGCCACAACTCTCTCATGATTTCCAACAGAATTGTTCCACCTGCTGGGGAAGGAATATAGACACTGTCATTCCCCTCTAAGACTGTTTCATAGATGTAGATTATAACAAACTCTTCAGATATATAAAATGAAATATATAATTTCTTGCACTAAGTGCAAGAAGTATATTTTGTGTGGCTAGCCGTCGTGAACGACGATGCTTTTTATGCCTGCGCGAATGGATTTATTACGTGGAGCTCAGCGTGCGCGGAACTGGCCCCACCCCCTTTAGCCCTGGGACACTCTAGCCTTGGCCGGGGCAAGCCCGGACGAAGTTGGCAGAGCGAGACCCGCAGGACTCGAACCGGCGTCCTTCCGAGAAGGAGCACGGATCCAGGGGCGGCGGCTTTACCCACTCGGCCCCAGCCGCCGTATATTTTGTGATACATAAGTATACACTATAGTGTATGGTATACAATGGTGCTACGCGATATTGTATTGGACACTATTAATGGTAATGGGAAAGAACACCACTATCATGTGAACAGCAAAACATATAAAGACAGATTCATAAGGAAAAGTCAAAAATCTGTAAGGGAGGATTAAGCTCCAAGACAACAAAATACTAATCAACACCCGTTTAATATTTTCATTAACAACCTTGGAAAGAGAAATGCAAAGGTATTTATCTTGTTGATGCAAAACTGACAACACTGTGAGCATGTGAAAGATCAGATCCTTGTAATGGTAGGACTCCAAGACATTAAGGAATGGAATACAAATATGGATGAAATTCAACTTCAGAAAGTAAAGGTCATTCATGCAAAGACCAATAATGAGAACTCTTCTATAATCCCAGAGCTCCTCAGTTGGAAACACTAAAGAAAGAAAAGCAGTTGGATCTATTAATCAGTCACAGAATATCCATGAGCCACTAATGCCACGCAAGCATGAAAAAGTGAATATGACTCCAGGTTTTATAACAGAAGTTACAGGCCATTTTTCAAAGAGCCATGGTGTCATTCCTATAGTCTTAATGGTAATACACCAGCAAGCAGTAGATTAAAAAGCAGGCACAGACATTTTGTAAATTAAATAACCAATGGACTCATATTCTGAAAAATTATTAAGTGCTGGCAGTTTAGCAAAAGCATTGTAGAATTGTTAATCTAATATTATGCACTAAAACTAGGTATTAAAGTCAGGGACTGGTCCCTGTTATTCTGGTGTAACACAGTTTCACAAAATAATACAGGTTAAGACCAAAGACAAGTTACAATTATACATCTAATAATGCAAATACTTACATCCATTAATAATTGCATATTGCTATACTTTTAATATTTTTATTCAAAATAATTTGTTTAATAGCTATCTATTTAGTAATCAAAGAAGGACATTCAGAATAGGAATGTAAGTTGACAATGGCACATGCAAATCCATATGCCTAGTGAAACACAAGATGTTGGAAATCACCTAATAAGGTTAAGCAAACATATTGCTTCTACTCACACATTTATTATTCTGTTTTTTCAATTTGTTAATCATATCTTATGAAGCACAATCACTAACAGATATCCTGGATTTCTAACCATTGCCACTTACGTGTACTGCTGGGAATCACTCAGCGTGAACCTTGTGGGTCCCTTCTAAGTCAGAATACTCTAACACACAAGAACTTGTGTGCAGAACAGCTCCCTCCTATATGCTACTAATGAAGCAGCAATGGCTGTATAGCATAATTTTCAAGTTGGTACAGAAAGAATATGGCTAAAAATAGGCATGGAGAGGATGCAAATTTTTTCCAAGGGCAGTATCAATTTTCTGGTAGTGACGTGTGAAGACCCTGATCTTTTCGCAGTAACACAGTGGTCAAAAACTAGAATTGGCTCCCTGAGGATTTTCCTTTGCAGCATAAGATTTATTAAATATTCCTCTTTCACTTAGACTGACCTGGTTTTAGTTTATAATTATTTGAAGAATATTCCTTGCAACGTTTCTCTAATAAGAAAGCAGGAAGTGAAGAAAGCAATCAGTAGGAAGTCAGTACGAATTATCTATTTCATTTAAAATCTATCTTCCATAAGGCTTAAATATAAGTTATATGAATATTTATCATAAGAAAGCTGCAGAATAGGTGGATGGAGAATTTATTGAAACAGCATAAAAGAAGATATGAAGATTTCTAGGTGCACTCAAATACAGAGACGAAACAAGACATAAACCACAAATTCTTTGTAAACTTTGTTTGCATTATCTTGGCACAAGGAAAACCCTTTCTCCTTAACTTATCATAATATTATTCACCTGCAAAACCAGGTTTCACACTATAAACTAAACTTCCAGAAATGCAAATTTCTGGAAGATTTCAGCCAGCATGTAGATTCTCTTAAATATTTCCTTATTATTTGAAGAGAGTACAGATAGAGTTGACTTGTGGACACAAAAGAAAATAGTATTCAGCAGCCCCATAAACTTTATTTGTTGGTTTTGGAGTTGCAGGGTTGGTTTTTACCTCCTGTCACATTTAAGAAGAGAAGAGACTATATTAGTCAATATCATAAATTTAATGGATTAAAGTCTGCACAGGCAGCCCAATCAAAATTTCACTGGTTAACTTATCAGTTGAAATTATTCTTATTAATAGCTGCCTCAAAACAAATTAAGGATTGATCAGTCATACCTAGACCAAGAGGTGAAGAAGAGTTTTTAGAGCAAGCCAAAACATGTTAGTACCGTCAGCTTGGACTCTTATTTTATGCTTCTTGCCTTCTTGTGTTCAGACTGAAAAAGCACACATTATGTTGAGGATAAACTGAGCATTCCCTAGCTGCTTGGAGCCTGTATCACCATGAATAGAGACTACATGCAATGAGAAATGGATGGACATGCACTAGGATGAGTTGACACTGGCTTATTGACCCACTCATCAATGGAGATAAAAATCTACTTTCGAGTGAGAGGTAACAGCTCCTACTCAGAGTGGACACTGCATTCAGCATTAGAAAGCTGCTGAAGATGTTGGAAACAGAAGTTAATCAGTTGTGAGCACACTAATGGGCATGAGAATGAAGAGGCCATTCTGTGTCATAATTGTTTGGCTCTTACAAAATCGTTTGCTGCTATACTAGCTGAAAAAAAAAAAAAAGGCAATTTTAAAAAATAAAATGTATAAATTTCTTGAGAATGCATTTCCTTGTTTTGTTCTGGAATAGAGGACTTAGCTTGGGATGACACCTACACAAAACCAGTGGAATCTCCATGAAAATTTCTGCTAAAATTCAACACCCCTCTTGTAAGCATGGATTTAGTATGATTTCCCAATGATTTTGGACACAGTCATTTCTTTAAGGTGATGGCAAAAGTTTTTACCCTTGACATGACCCCAATTCTTTTCCTTATTTTCAAGGTTCAACAAAACAAAGAAACCAGGTCTTCATAATAAAACTTTGCAAGTACTGACCAATCAGTAAGCCGTAATACTTTTTCATAATTTCAATATGATGCAATTTTAATACAAATACTCCAAAAATATCTCATATGAGACAAGAATTTGATAAAGAAGATATATTTAAGTAATTTAAGATTGGTAAAATCACAGTAAAAGTATACGAGAACTTGGTTAAAGTTTCTCACAATTGTCTGCAAGCAGGACAAAAAAACGGTTGAAAAGTATTGCATCAAAGTATTACATTTTTTGTCTTTTAAATTAGTACAAGATTATAAAGCTATGAAGAGCCAGTGCAGCCACAGTAGTAACTGTAGTCATTGTTTAGTGACTATCAAACTGAGATATGAAGGTTGTCAACATGGACTTTATACAGTATACAAAACAAAAAGGATCATTTGAAAAGGCATATTTTACCTTGCAATTACTATACGATCAGATTACTTATATCAAAGGATAGTATGGCCTAGAAGTGGCATCTTCTCCTTACTAACAGTGACTGTAATCCATACATTTTTGGGAAACAAGTACCTTTTTAACAAAGAAGAAGGGGTGTTAAATATGTGAAAATATATAAAAAGTACTTCTAGTATTCTTACATAGACTTCTCTCACATTGATACATTTATATGGCTTATTTTTTTTTTGCTTATAGCACAAAAAATAAAAAATTAAAAATATTTGGCAAAATTGATACAATATGAATGAAGATAACAGGCAGTTATCATGAAAATACATTACAGGCAGTTTACCTCTGTTCTGCTACAGATTGTATATTTGTGAACAAGATATTTGATAACTGTGACAGCAATAGGTCTCAGTAAGTTCTAAACAACTCCTGAAGTCTGGATTTTTCCTGGAAAAAACAAAGTAATATGTATGGAGAAAGAAGTTGGTGAGATAAGCAAGCATAACAGAACCAGACACAGCATACACATGTAAAATTGGATACCTATTACCAGAGGAGGTATTGATAACATGCCGTATGAAATGTGAGAATAAGTGAAAATTACTGAAGATTACTCAAATGCTTTATACTTGCCTTCTTATAACCAGCTGACATATTGCCAGAAAATATTCTTTGAAAGTTCAGTTTTAGAAGAATAACAGTAACAACCAGTTGCCATTTAAGGTGGACCAAGCACAGTATAGATCCCCTCAGAATCTCTGAAAGGGAGCATATATTTCACTAGTTGTATTGTTGAAGGCAATATATCAAGCTAATTCAAGTGAGACAATTTCTAATTATGTCTGATCAATATATTTTTTATGTTTTTGTCATGATTTTACATTACTGAAATTGTATTTTAATTTAACTACTAAATTCAACTAGTAAAGCTTTAAAGCTCTCTCTCCAGCTACCTGAAAGGAGGTGGGTGTTTGTCTCGTAACAAGTGACAGGACCAGAAGAAATGTCCTTAAGTTGTGTCAGGGGAGGTTTAGACTGAATATTAGTAAAAGTCTTCACTGGCAGGGTGTTCACACATTGAAATAGGCTGTCCAGGTAAAGTGATACCACCATCCCTGGAAGCGTTCAAAAGATGAGTGAAGGAAGAAGAAGGAAGGGAGAGGACATTTGGAATGAGGGTGTTTGTCTCCCCAAGTAACCACTGCACATGATGTGGCCACGCCCTGCTCTCCTGGAAATGGCTGAACACCTTCCAGTCCATGGGAAGAAGCGAATTAACGTCCCGTTTTGCTTTGCTTGTGTGAGTGGCTTTTGCTTTCCCTATTAAACTGTCTTTATCTCAATCCAGGAGTCCTCTAGTTTTTCCTCTCTGATTCTCTCCTGGATCCTGCTGGTGGGGATTGAGCAAATGGATGTGCGGTACTTAATTTCCAACTGGGTTTAAACCATGACAGATAATATGGGAGATTTGGGGGAACAAGAAGTTCTAGAAAGACAGACTTCAGAAGTCTGCCTGACTCATGGTCCTACCACAGTCAGAGAAATTAATCTGATTAACTGGGAAATATTATTTCTTCATGGAATCATAGAACAGCTGAGCTTGGAAGGGACCTTGCTGTAAAATCTGTTTTTACCTTTTCTCTTTCTTGTGGAAAAGAAACACATTTTAGTATTCCTTTAAGAGGTGAGGTTTCATAAAAATGGTGGAATTTTCATTCTCTCGCTATTTAACTATTCTTAATTTCCTGACTACAGAGGGTCCCTCCAAATGTGTGTAGTGTAACTCTTGACAATCATCTCTGCAGATGAAATTTAAAGGTTTGAGGGGATGAAATATTTCTTTACACCATCTTTAGGCTGTCCTAGTTCTTGACAGCTCTGGAGTCCAGCCATCCAACCTTCTAGTTTAAACTAATATATATCAGGGCTAGTGTTATCAAAGGAAATACAGCCCTGTAACCTGCCTCCGGACCTCACTGTGCCTCTTGATGTAGGGATTGGAAAAATTAATTCAGGATCCTTTCTCTTGTCCCCATGCTCTCACTTCAGAGTGGAAGTCACACTTTCCTAATGTTACTCTACACCACTGAAACCACAGGCTGGAGTCCTACAGGGCAGCTGCCTCTGACCATGAACAGCAAAGGGACAATAAACGGAAATGATTGAAATTGAGTGAGCCACCACTCACAAAAGGAGCAGTGACTTATCAAATGCAAAATATATATGTCTGAAATCAATTGTTCTTACAATATCGTGATGAAATATGAAACAGAAAAGTTGCATTTAAATAAGTTATATGGTGTTTTATACATGAAATTTTATTTAAATGACTGTCTGAAATGTGAGTGGGGTTTTTTTATTATTATCATCTTTTCTTTATAACACTTTTTCACAGTTATAAATTTTCTTCTTGTCCACTTTAACATCCCATGGTTTGCATACACTTTAAGTTTTCCTTTAAGAAGCAGTTTGAATATCTTAACAAACTTCTTTGCTAATTTATAATGGCATTACATAATTGAGTAAATTATGAAGATTTTATTCACTTTCCTGGTAGAATTTCATCCAATCAATGTAATTAACATCTAATATTTTGCAAGTGAAGTTGACGTCCTGTAACCTGGCCTTTTGCTGATCATGCAGTACTGTTACATTCAACTTCGTCTAATTTCTAATTTCTGTAGACTGTCTTGTTACCCCACCTTCCTTTTCTTTATACAACTCTGAAACTATTTCATTAATATACTGCTCACTGGCCCATTACTTGAATAGTTTCCTAGAAAATAAACCCTTTTTTTTTTTTTTTTTTTTTTTTTTTTTTTTTTTTTTTTAAAAGCTGCTTTTTTTTTTATTTTTTTTTTTTACTGAAAGAGGCTCAGTCTTATCACTAGTTTGTTCTTCCTCTGAGGCTGGACACTCATTGATGCTCTCATTTTGTTCGGGATGTGGTTTTAAAGCTATTCTGTCTGCTTTCACTTTGCACTAGACTGACAATTCAGAAGTTAATTGCATTGACATTAACCTGTTTTAACAAGTCTAAAGTATCAATAAATCCTTTCTTTAGTCACTGCACTTTTCCTGCTTCTTTATTGATATACTGCACGTGAACTGATAAATAGGCTGGAAAACACCCTTCTTCTAAAATACTTTTCATCCTTAATAATATCTTTCTAAAGAAAAGAAGACAACGTCAATATACAAAAATATATAAAATTATGTTAACCAGATTTCTTCAGCTTTGCTATTCTTATCCCTCTTAACAGATTCATTTTTAGGAAGACATTGCACTTAGGGGAAACAGTTTTAATTGTTACGTAGTCTGACTGACAAGTCTGGCTACAGATCCATAATAAACCTGCTCAAAATAACCCAAAAATTCCCCAGAAGACAAAAATTCTTTTTTCCTTTCCTTTCTCCTCTCCCATCCCCAGACCTGTGTCTTTAGAAGTACCCTATGAACACACACCAAGAGCACTCACATAGTTTGTTTTACTGGCAGTCTGGAACAGAAGTCCTATCTGCTGTCTGTATTGAGTGACACTATTATCTGTTGCAATGCCTCTCTCTGTTTGAACTCAAACTTCAATACAGCATATCAACACTGGTTTCCAACAGTAAATCAATAGTACTTGTAAGTAAAATTTACTGTGAAATTTTAATCACTTCTTTGTCACTAAAACAAAGTGAGGCAGTAATCATCAAGCAAAGGTTTTATACCTATTCATAAGAATCTGTAAATGCAGTCACAGATATAATACTTCTCAAACTTAAATAAGTGTGATTGAAAAAATGTATTAACAATAAGAATGTAAATTAGCCACATGTTATATTGTGCACACATGTGTCTATGGTTTTAATTGCTGGACATGAAAAATTATCTGCATATCTGAACAAAATGAGACTTTTCAGGATTCAAAAAACCAAACAAAAACATAGAAAAAAAGTTGATTCATGAAATATTTCCCTGAAGTTATTAAAATATAGTCTATGCCCTGGGGCTGCTACATAAGAGGAAATTTTATCATTACTCTCAGTTACATTTTTGAAAGAGTCAGCGTAATGCACTTCCACTTAGTATGGTTCTCATTGCAAGAATGAATGGTATTTTGTATGTAGTGACAAGGTGAAAAGAAAATCAATGTTGTGGTTTTAACCTTACTCAGCATACATGCATATGGCAAGATCTCACTGTCTACTTTGTGAATATATGAATTCATGAGTTTGTGGGGGTGTACCTACAGAAAGAAGAAAGAGAAAAAAAGGTATAGAAACAAGTTTGTGAACACATAACTTATGTTCACTGAGTAAATATTGAATTGTCAAATAAAAATAACCCCCAAATTATTTCCTTGCTTCTTATTTGGCTTGTGGCTAAATAATTTTTTTCAAGATTATTTGCTTAAGAGGACCAAACTGTAAAGCTGTGGCAATCAGAGAACATTCCTTACCTTAGGCATGAAAAGAGGAAAATAATTTCCACCTCGTAGGTTCTAACAATCTATATTGTTACTAGCTTTTGATACATAATGAATAGATTTGAGTCTAGTGGCAAGAATGGGGAATAACATTGTATCTAACAAACTACAAATTTTCCAACTTGCAAGTGGAAGGACTTAATACCTTTCATCAAAGGCTATTTTTATTGCAGCTAGCATACTGACCAGGAAAGATCACCCTTAAACTGCTTAAATTTAGGGTGTGATACCCTTTAAAGGAAAAATTAATCCATTTTCTAAGTACAACAGACAGGGAGTTCAAATTATAAGAATCACTTTTCAAAACTAATAAAACAGGGCCATATCTATTACTAGCTTTTTGCACTACATTTAGTATTTAAAATGTTAAATGGAGTCTTGGTAAAGAAATAGCATTATTTGTGCAAAGAGAAACTAGAAATATTAAGTAATTTCATACCAAGCCAAAGGAAAGAGAAGTAGCATGAGTAAAGTCAAAATATTCAGCGAGGTTCAAGTATAGGGTTCATTCAAGAAAGATTTATTGGTTTCTTTGGGATACAATTAATTAATATTCATTAGACACTTAAAAAGTTGGTTATCTAGCATAAGATCACTATATAGTCAATATAAAACATTAGGAACTTCCTGAAAGCAACTCTTATCCCATCCTTTTTTTCTTTTTTTTAAAGGAGGTCTCTAAAATAGGAAGGATTAAATAGTCATCTCTCTCCATAGATAGCAAAGGGAGGGAAGATGATTAGCTTATCCCTACACCATATGTCTCATTACAACAGCATTTTTTTCAAATTTAGATGCATGCTCAAGTTCATGAACTGAGATTAATGTGGCTCTGCTCTGTGAAAGCATTTTCTATGTTATTGGACAAAATTATTTGGATATTCAATGTATGAAGGTATTATTTAAGTATAACAGCAGAATTCTGTAAGAATAAGAAAGGGGAAAATAAATCACAAGAAGAAATTTTTGGCAAACATTTCAGGGTGACTAAAATGTGATGACAGTGTTATTTCCAGACAAGTTCCTACCATCACACACAGCCAAGTTTCTAATCTCATTTTACCCTTGTAGCGAAACAACACACCAGCATTTAATAGTTAGATAGATACAGTTCCCAAGGGGCAAAAAGTCTGCTGCTGAGAAGCCATAGAGACTGATGGAAGGAAATAGAGGTGAGAATTATAGAATAATATAATTATAGAATCATTTAGGTTGAAAAGACCTTTAAGTTCATTGAATCCAAACATTTATGCAACATTGCCAAGTTGCACATGTAAACCATGTCTCCAAGTAGGCTGAAACAATCAAAATTATAGGCTTTTTGCCATTTTAAATCCCATTTTGAATGGCAAAGAAAATGAATATCTAATAAATAATTACACAAAAAGGCACTTCCCTCTAGGCTGTAGACTGCTATTTCATGGATGTTTCCTACTATGATGGATTTATTGTACCATGGTGGGTAGTATAGGGCAAATTATGTCATCCTTAGTAATACTTCATACCAAGGATGTAATTTTTTTACAGACTAAGGATGCACGCAAAAACAGTGTAAACCATTCTAACTGGTTCACTGGATAAAGAAGACTTAATAAAATGTAAAAAAATGCTGAGAAAAAATAGTATTGTTTCTAAAGTATGTCAAATATTGATTCATTTCTTTTTTAACAAAGCTCAGATGAAAACTGGGCTCTGATGTGCTTCTGATTGCCAGCTACCTTTGCAACAAGAGCTTGCCCATTTCACAGTCATCTGTGAAGCTTCCAGTCCCTTTTGACTTCCTGCTCCTGCACAGTGAAGACAGTGTCACAGTTACTAATTCTGCTTGAAAGCTACTCTCATAGGCAGGAAAATGCAGTAAAAATGTAGGATGTAGACAGCTACATCAGTTTGCCATCACTGGTGGGATAAGGTCAGATTATAATGCTTTATTTGAGCTCAGTTTTATTGCTACCAGTAAGAAGAAATTATATTTTCATATAAGAAGGTTGTCCAGTTACTCTACTCATAACTGGTGGTATGAGTGGAATCACCTCCTCCAGGAGGTAAATGTTTCTAAGTCTGGTCAGAAATGCTGTGTAAGCATCACCAAAGTGCAGGGCATGGAGATCAGCAGCCCTGTGAAAGGGCAGGGTGTTTTCTTACCTTCTTACTATGCCTGCAAGGCATGGAATGTTATGCCTCGGGATACATACTCAGAGTGGGCCGAAGAGCAATTAGTTTTGCAGCAGTTGCATGAACATATGTGATGTTGGAATCAATGACGTTTGGCTTCTAACAGAATAAGAATGGCAGAAGTGGCCCATACAGCTATTCACCTTTCAAGCAAAAGATTAGATCATCATCTCTCAAGATTTTTAAAGCAGAACAGTAGCTCAGCCATTCACTTAAGTAGATGAATGTGACTGAGTGAAGTAAAAAATTATAGTCCTTTTGGTTTATAGATATTTGTGTGGGATAGTATGAGTGATCTGATTTATTCAATGAAACTCCTTATTGAACTCATACAGAACTCATATTCTTTTAAAGAAATCTCTGTTGGAAGGGAAGTAAGTTGGGATGTATTGTCTACACTGGATGACCACTTCTACTTTCGACATACTATATAGGTGTAAACTGAAAACTATATTTTGAACATCATCTTCTCATCAAGGAATACTCTTCCATGAGAATTTTGAGTTCCAGTACTTCATATATCTAGGGCAAATTGGCAGTAAGGCTATGCTGACAACAGAGAGGATCTGGAAAATATTCCCAGAAGATTCTGAAATGAGAAGGACTTCAGAAATATGAATTTTAGATATGACAACATCAGCTATCTGACCTAGAAGGAAGATAAAAAAACCTCTTGTAATCATACAAGCAAAGCAGAATTGAGGTTATGCACTGCCTTCCTCAACACCAAGAAGCCAAATTTTAAATGTACCAGAGATTTACAACTCTTACACATATAAGTTATTAGACTAACTCCTGAGCAAGAACAGTGTGTTTTAGCATACTAATAAGAAACTTGACCTTGACTATTACCTGTTGTGAATAAAGAGGATAAAGAAAAAGAACTGAACAAAACTATAATCTGATTTGCAATATTTACTTAGAAGTGATTTCAATGGCAAATGTTCTTGCATATGAACAACAGCTAAAATTATTCTTACACTATTTTTAAGATACAACATAAACAAGTAATATTTATTATGTAATAATATTAATTGGGCCATATTTAATGTTTTAGGGTGGAATTCGCCTGACCTAATGCTGGATGTCTGCTGCACAGACATATTCATCTGCACAAGTCATCCTAAGATTTTTGAATGGTATGAAAACTCTTTCTATTGATAATTTAGGACTCATGCATTGCTAGCTTCAATGTACATTTGGTTATAGCCATAGACTGTGTTAGGATAGTTGACAATAACTGCAATAAAGTGATTATTTTAAGGTGGTTATAATAGCTTCCCCGCAACACTTTTCAGAAAGTCAAAAATCCACATTATCCATTCTGTAGATCCAACAAAAATGCATCAGTCTAAGCACAAAAGAAAAGCAGATTACCTGGCCTCCAGTTTGGAGATGACATACCCAGAGCAAATTTGAACTACCAAAGGAAACACTCATGTATCTGACAACAGCTGAGTATCCTCTTTGAGGCCTTTCCCTCAGCTACCATATACACCACAGATCAACACAACTAGGATTGTTGTGGTTTGTGGTTGTAATTGTGTAACATAAGGTAGCATTACTGTTTTATTTTTTCATGCAGCAGCTTATCACTAATATTTTGTTTCTCATGGTGTATAAAAATGAAACTACCTTAGTACATTCTATGGTTATCCAGGGAATATGTCTTATACACAAGCAGAAATAAAGCAGAAATCCAATGCAACACTGAAGCAGAGCAAAACCTAAGATCCTCAGACAATGCAACACAAATTTCCTAGGGAATGTTTAACTAGAAGCCAGGACTTGGGGATTGTCTGGAAATGATAGTGGGCTACAGAGGAATGATAACAGGAGATAAAGGAGGTAACAGAATTTGAGGACGGAACTCTTGCAACATCCCACCTTGGAATCAGCAGGAACCAGCAAAGGTCAAAAGTTCGTGATGATGAGGAGAAGGAATACGACCACTACCACGATGAAGTAACAGGAACTCCCACCACAATATTCCTCAAAAGAATGACCACACCTCTGACTCCGCCTGAACTCCTCCTACTATGAATATTATAATTGTGTGTTGCAACAACATGAATATTTATGTAAAAATGTTGTAATCCCTCACAGAAATTGTATAAATACCCTGATTTTACACTGACTACCTTGGAACTCTTTGTCCAGCGCGAGCTGGGGGTTCCCCAACGTTGCCTTAATAAATACCTTGCTGTATAAAGACACAAATTTGTCTTTGTGCAGTTTTCTATGCCTTTTGGGGTGCAAATTCTCTGCATCAACACTTACAAGAAGATATTGATATTAGCAAGTTCAACAGCATTAATGACCTTCAATACCACTGGATGTGCCTTTCATAGATATACATGAAAGCAAAAACATAAATAGACTTTTGAAGCAAGATGAGATTATAATGAGCTTGGGATATTCAAAAAGTGTATTCTTTCATGCTATAATCCTGGGATTAAATTTCACTAAGTTATTCATATGTTTTTGCTTTAGCAAGATAATTGCAAACAAGTTATTGAATGTAGTTTTATTTGAAATGTAAAGAAAGAATGTATTTTTATATAAAAATGCATTCTTGGCAAAGAAGGGATATTTGCAAGAAAGTCAAATTTGTCATATATTCACTCCCTAGTACATCTGTCTTCACAGAAGATGTAGCACATTCAGCTGTCCCTCACTCTTTGAATATGCTGAAACATTTAATCAGAGAAACTACATAAAGCTACTTGAGACGTGTCTATCTGAGTCTCCAGATTGTCTGAAACAAGATGACTGGAGGCCTTGACTTCTAGAATCCACAGAGTTATGGTGGTAGGAGCAAACTGTCTTAACCTAGTCATCTGAAAACAAGGTGTCTAGCCTAAAAAAGTCATCTTGGTTTTTGTATAGTAAACAGGAAGAACTAGAGACCTCTAGAGAATGATTCATCCTAATCTAAGCTAACTTTTTAATCTAGATAAGTTGAATCAACAGTACAAGTGTTTCAGTATCAAGTGATTATTAAAGAGTCAACAGAGGAGTTTGGAATTGTACACCTAAATGGCGCATGGAAAAAGAAAGATGAAAGGAATTCCACTCTGAGAGTTCTCACCCTTGGCTCTCCCTCACATTAGATGCACTGCTATTTACAAAATATCTTGTTCCTCAATACACAAGGTGTTGCAAATTGCACTGAATAGTACTTGTGCAAGTAGTAATATTAGCAGCAACCAAAGGTAGTAACACCTCAGTCATACATTACCTGTTTCCTACATTGGTCACCTTGTACATGTATAAAGCATTAGAAAATTAAACATGATAGTAAATCCAAGTCCCTAACAAAAGGTTTTTTAGCGACTAACTTTCATGTTTTTTAGAGATTTATCCTCTGTCTGTGTATATTTGCTTTGTTAGCTACCAATTGACTACTCACACATACAAATCCTCACTGACAAAGGTTTTGTATTAAGCTTGTAAAAACAAAAGCGTTTGCTTCAAAGGTAAAATCAATGTTATCCTTTCAAATATGACAGAAATACCATATTTTATCCCTATACAAGGTCTCTCCCACTTAGAATCTGCAGCATTTGCTTTAAAACTGTTACACTATCTGAAGCAATGCCTAAAGTATGATCACTTGAGTATTACTGCCACAGAGACTTCAGATTCAGAAATATGCTACATTCATTTATTCTTGCTATGATAGAAAGAAGCAAATCATCATAAAAAAACAATAAAATAGGAGTTCCTATGGATAAGCACAAGAATATTAAATACAAGTGGAAATTGAATGGTCTATTAATGTTAAATGTGCTTAATTCTGTTCTTCACAGAAGATGTTTGTTAAGAGAGTCAGGAAAATTTGAGAGAAGCAAGTATAATCATTTACTAAAAATTTGTGTTACCAAGCACAATTTATAAAACTGCTAAACAGCTTGCAAGAGATTTGGAAAAGTCTGAAGAAAACTAGTAGGCAGAAATGCTAATAATTAAATAAATCCCATTCTTACTTACATGCATGTCAGGAATTAGAAACAGTTAAAGAATTGTGAAAACTGGCTAGTTCTCTGTCAGCAATCTGTCAGACTGCAAAGCAAAACAGTGCTTCTGAGTGTTCAGGAAGATTAGCTATCCACCAACTTGGATTTTGCCTTTAACAAAGCAACCACATTGTTTCATTCTGGAAATCTTGTTTTATGAAGAAAGGTGGTGTCATCCCACTGAAACATCAGTGGATAAACAAAGGTTATGGATAAAAGCAGACACTGAAACTATGTCAATCAAGATATAGTGCAATATATTAAAAACTATCACATAAACCATGCTCTCTAAGTTCTGTCTATGAAGATGGTCTCCAGTGCTCTTGTGTTTTCTATTTGTGACCAGTTAGTTCACAATTCCATCTAATATTATTACAATAAACAACAATTTTCAAGCCAAATTGCATGTGCTCAAGTAGCAGTTTTTGGGGGCAGGAGGGTTGAGATCCCATGAAAATATTCCCATTGGTACAATGCCTGTAAGTATCATAGTCAAAAATAAATACATAGTTAATTGAAAAGTTTTCATACAATCTCTGCAAAAGTGCAGTGTTTTAACTAAGTAGTATAGAAAATGCATAAATAGCTTGAACATGGAGTGCTCCTATTTTAGGAGCAAGTGATTACATATGAGTTATATAACACTTTATATGATGTGATTACCTGAAATAGGTTCATCGACACAACTGATCCCTTGCTGATGCCTTGGCCTGCTCAGAGCCATCATTTTGTATCCTGCCCAAGGGAAAGGTTTACAGTTGCCTTTTTTCCGTTTACTGGCCCTTTCTTAGTTTCACAACGTCCCTTAGGTTAACAACATAGCTATATCAATGTGTACAAGGTATTTGTGGAACTGTGCATATGACTAAGGATTTGATCTCTGGATTTCAGCTTCCTTCCTTTGGCTTACATTCTCACCAAATAAATATGAGCAGTGGGTTGTTGACTTTCCTGGAGATTCACTGATTTGCACCAGCAGAGGTGCAAATCTATGCTATTGTTGCCTCTTGCAAAAGTATAAAGAGGTTTTTAAAAGGAAACTGTTTGGAGCTGTATTTCATTTTCCATTAATCACTGTGCATCCAAGTAAATGCCGCATTATTCTCTGGAAGGGTTGCTGTTGGTAACCCAGTGCTTAGCAGGTAATGTCATAGGAAATTACTTCTTTCATCATCTGTCTGTGCTTCTGGTGATTTATTCACAGTCAATAGTTCTGATGATCCCTTTGCCCCTTTTTTTTACTTCAGCCGCTCTGTTGACTTTCCTTTTTCTTAGGGGAATGCATATATCAATTTCCTGTTAAATCAGGACTGGAAGAAGCAATGCCACTTTTTGTTTGCTAGGCTTTTCCATTTGTGCCACCTGCTATGAGATAGAGCAGAAATCCTACTTAAAAGTTCTCCAATTATGCTTCATTATTTTATAACATTTTCAACAGCTGGATGCTTGATTACATGCACTACAGAGCAGAAGTCTTTTCTCTCTTTTGGCAAGTGTGCAGCTGCAAATCTTGTGGCTTTAGCATGGTATCTAGAACACATTAATCATCCTTCCAAAGATTCCTATCAGCAATAGCAATGGAAAATAACTGAGAATGAGTTATTCGACAAGCAAATGATCAATTGCATATGTAGTTTGAATATTATAATTTACAGTGGTATAGCAATAGCTTGAAAGCACCTAATATTATGAATGAAATAACTTAGAAACTACTGATTGTTGAATATTTATCATTGCAACTATTTTTAATAACAGAATTGAAATGACAAATTTTACAGAAAATTAAGTCCAAAAGACCACTCTGAAGGAAAAGAAAATATGTTCATAAAATAAGCATTTTAAATTTTTAGGACCTGAAAGTGATATTTGAAAAAGGGTTATATTTGCTCTGTTTAATTTTTGCAGCTCATTTCAGTATAGGCCGACACCCATGAAAACATTGCTATACTGTGGAGGACAATGAAAAGAGTTTTTTCAAATATATTAATGGCAATAGGCAGTATAGAAATATCACTGGCCCATTAAGGATGAGGATGGTCATCATGCAAACAAGGACAAAGACAAGGCAGAGGAATTTAACTATTTCTTTGCCTCTGTTTTCAACATGGATGGTGGGACAAGGGGATCTCAGTGCCCTGAGCAAGAATGAACCCCCAGTCAACGCTGAAATTGTATTGAATCTGCTGCTCCAGCTCTATCCCTACAAATCTATGAGGCCTGATGGAGTTCATCACAGATTCCTCGAAGATCTGGCTGAGGTGATCATAAAACCTTTCTCAGTTTTTGAGCAGTCTTGGGAATCTGGAGAGGTCCCAGTTGGCTGGAAGCCGGCAAAGATTGTCCTGATTTTCAAGACGAGCAAGAAACACGACCCTGGAAACTACATATCTCTCAGTCTCACTTCAGTGCCTGGTAAAGTTATTGGAGAGATTATTCTGGAAAGTATTGAAAAACACCTAAAAGACAATGTAGTCACTGGTCACAGCCACCACAGCTTCATGAGAGGAAAGTCCTGCTTATCCAACATGGTTTCCTTTTTTGACAAGGTAACCCACCTAGTTGATCAAAGAAAGCCTGTTGAAGTAATTGCTTTGGATTTCAGTAAAAGTTTTAATACTGTCTCTCTTCAACATCTTCATAAATGACTTGGATGCAGGAGTGGAAAGGATACTGAGCAAGTTTGCAGACAACACAAAACTGGGAGGAGCTGTTGACGCCCTCAAAGGCAGGGAGGCCCTGCAGAGAGACCTCAACAAATAAGAGGACTGGGCAATCACCAACCATATGAAGTTCAACAAAGGGAAGTGTTGGATTCTGCACCTGGGATGGTGTATGTACAGACTGGGGAATAGATGCTGGAAAGCAGTGCCATGGAAAGGGACCTAGGGGTCCTGGTCGATGGCAAGTTGAATCTGAGTCAGCAGTGCCCTGGCAGCCAGGAGGGCCAACCATGTCCTGGGGGGCATCAGGCAAAGCATCGCCAGCCCATCAAGGCAGGGGATTGTCCCACTCTGCTCTGCACTGAGGCGGCCTCACCTTGGGTATTGTGTGCAGTTTTGGGCACCGCAATACAAGAGATATTAAGCTATTAGTGTCCAAAGGAGGGCAATGAGGATGGTGAAGAGTCTAGAGGGGAAGCCATACATGGAGCAGCTGAGGTCATTTGATGTGTTCAGCCTGGAGGAGACTGAGGGGAGACCTCATTGCAGTTACAACTTAATTGTGCAGAGAAGAGGAGGGGCAGGCACTGATCTCTTCTCTGTGGTGAACAGTGACAGGACCCAAGGGCACGGCCTGTAGTTGTGTCAGGGGAGGTTTAGGCTGGATATTAGAAAAACGTTCTTCACCCAGAGGGTGGCTGGGCACTGGATCAGGCTCCCCAGGGAAGTGGTCACAGGACCAAGTCTGACAGAGTTCAAGAATTGTTTGGATGATACTCTTAGGCACATGGTGTGACTCTTAGGGATGATTCAAAGGGACAGGTTAAGTAAGTGTTACTGTTGACCCATGCAGTTTATTTGACATAAAGGGGCTCCATAAGAAAGCTGGAGAGGGGCTTCTGACAAGGACGTGTAGTGACAGGAAAAAAGGTAATGGCTTCAGACTGAAAGAGACTACTTTTAGAATAGATACTAGGAAGAAAACATTGGCTGTGAGGCTGGTGAGTCACTGGAATAGGTTGTCCAGAGAAGTTATGGATGCCCCATCCCTGGAAGTGTTCAAGGATGGGGTTCTAAGCGATGTGGTCTAGTGGAAGGTGTCCCTGACCATGGAGGGTTAGATCTAGGGGATTTTTAAGGTTGTTTCCCTCCCAAACCATTCTATGACTCCATGATTCTGTGATTTTCTTTGCTGTCACAGTTGGACACAAAAATCCCTGCTTACCAGAGCACTGCAAACAGAGTTTGTCAGCTGGCACCCTGTGTTGATTATCAGTATATGGGCTGCATATGCCATTCTATAAATATTGCACAGCTTTTAAATCACACAGGGAAATTGTATATAAGTAATTACTTGTCAGGATGGAGGATGGCATGAAGCTTGAGACCTGGAACACCTGCAGAAATTTTAAATGCCTTTATTCCCCTGTTTTGCAGGTGAGAATGCTCACACGTTGAAAGTTTGGATCTGTAACACGTCTGAGTTGGGAATACAGTTACCCAAAGCAAACTGTTTCATGCACCTTACTTTTTTTTTTATTTAAAAAAAAAAAAAGAAAAAAAAAAAAAGAAAAAAAGACTGGTATGTTTGGGGGAATACACTGAGAGAATGAAAAGGACAAGATTTGTGAAAGACTACAAAGACAGGATGATGAGTCAATTTAATATCTTTTATTTGATCTCATAATTCCCTACTTCTCAAGAGGAACTGGACCTAAAACTACTTTGCTGACAACTGCCTCTTTGATTTTCAAAATCTGAAATATCACTTCACTAAAATGTGATTGATTAAATCTTAAAAGTGGGAAAGCTAATTAGTCTACTAATAGTACAACTACAGAAAAATCAAGTTTATGTATTCAGAAATTTCCAGATATTAAGGAGAACACAAAATAAAATATGCACAGAGGGAGAAATAATAACCACTGCAAGGAAAGGACAACAGCATTTTCTGATTAAGACAAGTACTTTCTACGTATTTATCAATGACTATTGATTACTTTTGTAAAGAAGAGAGAGTCAAAAAGAGGAGTATAGATAAGAAAGCAGTGGAAACGTGTTTTATAGGGAGAAAATAAACAAAAAATTACCATATCTGACTTCCAACAACCCCCTGGCACAGGACTTTCAAACATGACAGCCATACATTCTTTGACATCTCAGCCAGCCCACTGTCTGCATCCTTCCCATGCTTACGTACAGCCTTTCTCATTATTTCCTAACTTACTCTTCAACACAAAATCACCAAATCAGCTAGGCTGGAAAAGACCTCTGAGGTCATTGAGTTCAACCTATGACCTAACACCACTTTGTCAACTAGACATGGCACTGAGTGCCACATCCAGTCTTTTCTTAAACACCTCCAGCAACCAACTGCCTGAGCAGCCCATTCCAATACTCAATCATCCTTTCTGTGAAGAACCTCTTCCTAATGTCCAGCCTAAACCTCCCCTGGCTCAGCTTAAGACTGTTCTCTTGTCTTATTGCTAGTTGCCTGGGAGAAGACACCAACCTCCACCTGGCTACAACCTCCTGTCAGGCAGCTGTACAGAGTGATAAGGACTCCCCTGAGCCTCCTCCTCTGCAGGCCAAACAATCCCAGCACCCTCAGTCGCTCCTCACAGGACTTGTGCTCCAGTCCCTTCACCAGCCTCTTTGCCCTTCTCTGGACGTACATCAGCACCTCAATACCCTTCAAAAATTGAGGAGCCCAGAACTGGACACAGTACTCAGGGTGTGGCCTCACCAGTGCCAAGTACAAGTGAAGAATCATTTCTCTTGTCCTGCTGGCCACACTATTCCTGATACAGGGCAGAATGCCATTGGCCTTCTTGGCCACCTGGGCAAATGCTGGCTTATGTTCAGTAGCTGTCAGTCAGAACCCCCAAGTCCTTTTCTGCCTTGTTGCCCTCCAGTCACTCTGTCCCCAGCCTGTAACACTGCATGGGGTTGTTGTGGTCAAGGTGCAGGACCCAGCACTTGGCCTTGTTCAACATCATTTGGCCTACCTATCCAGTCTGTCCAGGTCCCTCTGCAGAGCCTTCCTACTCTCCAGCAGATTGACACTCCCCCCAACTTGGTGTCATCTGCAAATTTGCTAATGGTAGACTCGATCCACTCATCCAGATCATCAATAAAGATATTAAGCAGGACTGGGCCCAACACTGATCTCTGGGGAACACCACCAGTGGCTGGACACCAACTGGATGCAGCACCACTTACCAACACTCTCTGGGCATGGCCATCCAGTCAGTTCTTAACCCAGCAGAGAGTGCACCTGAATTCAGGTCTAGCCATGGTTTGTGACTATTTCTTATTATACTTGGATTGCTTATTGGTATGTGGACTGGACTTGACTCTGTATTTTCACAGCACCTTCCCCAAAGTCAGTATGACATGAATAAAACAACACAAAGTGAATTAAGTTGACGGCTAAAATGAAGTGGTGCAGACAAGGTAAACTGATTCATTTCACTTGTAAAGACAACCAAATGCAGTATAAGCAATTTTGGAAATAGTTACCCAGATGATAGAGAAGCAACTGCTGCTGTGTTGTGACCAACAAGATGATGTCCCTGAAAGTCCATTGCAGTCTTTCAAAAATAATATTCATGAGTGTGCTGAGCATTTTGGCTACTAAGAGTAATCACTCAAGCTTGTTAAAAACATGAAGATTTTGCATCATGTCTCTTTAAACTCAACACATAGAAAACAATCTTCATCAAGACTAAAAGAGATCTCAAGCCAAACTGACACATTCTTTGATCTATCAAAATAGAATATAAAATTAACAATATCTCATATGTAATAACTTCATGTAGATATTAATATATTTCCATCATGTTATGATTGACTTAATATAAGGTACTTAACATTGCTAGTACAAAAAAAAAATTAATTTTGTGACTTCCCATTGATCAAATAAACATGATTTTTGCAAGACATATACACTAATGAAGGAAAGTAAGCAGGTGCAAAAGTCATGGCATTCATTTGGCCACTGAGTTAATTTTCCAGCAGAATAAACCATATCATGATGTTTAATTTCCTTATCTGTTACAAATTATTCTTTAATACATATGAATGTAGTATGAACATACTTGCCTGATTGCCCAGATGCAAATTTAAACATATTATTTTAATTATAAAGAAATTTTGTGGCACAGATAATTTTGGAGACAGTCATAGCATAGAGTTACAATGTGGTAATTACATTTCAAGGGGAACCTTTCACTGTCAGTAAGTGTGTTAATCAATAATTAAGATACGACGATGAGTAATGCAATAAGCCAAATGAGTTTCATAGCTGGTTGCTAATATTGATGACTCAATTACAGGTGAAAAGTGAAAGCATATTGAAAATGTTTTTGAATACGCTTTCAGCACTTAATTTTTAACATATTATGAATATAAAACATCACTTTAGAGAAGAATGTATGAAAGAGTTGTTGTAGCTGGAAGAGGATTTTAATTGCCATGATTCATTTTTGTTTCTACTCCAAAGAACTTTTAAATATACTCAAGAATCATCATCTGTAAGAGCAGCAATAAGGATAAGTTTTACTAAAGGCAACTAATACTTTGAAAAATCAGACCCCAACTTTCCACCAAAGTCACATTTCATGTTCTCACAGGGACAATACAACATTATGAGTGCAGAGTTCTAAGTAATAATATTAAGACAGTCTGTAATGTTGGAAAGTGCAGAGTATCAAAGTCTTCTGTTATCACTGCAGTTCATTTATGTCTTTCATACAGCAGTCATTGTTGAACCACCACCCTAGCCAGTAAAAATTACGCAGCAAAATGGGATAAATGCCAAGTCTTCAGTGTTATAGGTATCAGTCTTCAAGGAGTTTTGCAACAGACTCACTGAGAAAAAAACAAACAAAGAACGTACTGATTAAAAAAAGAAACAACAACAACAACAAAAAATCCCCACAGAGACATGCCCAGATCTTATTAAGGAATATGTGCACAGTCTAGTAAGAGATATTCTGATTTATTATTCTGAAAATGCCTTAATGGAATACACTGGTGAAGCAGAAGTACAAGAAAACAAAACTGAATTGCATTAAACTTCAGGGAAAAGAGTGCACATTGTTCATCTAAAAGCACAATGATTGAATAAAGCTTTCTCTGAGATTAAACTTCTTCAAAATTTTAAATGGGAAACTGCAGATGTGAGATGTCATGGATAGTATTAAAAAATGAGTATCTAAAATCAATTGGTGTCATGTTCCTGTGGGTTACTTTCTTAGCAAGATCCGTCAGCTAATTCAGATCTTAGGGCATTCGCTTCAGCACCTGATGTGACCCATCTACTACCTTGGAATATAGAAACAGATAATTTTATGAATGAAAAAAGACTCTCCCTGGAAGTACAGAAATAACATGTACTTGCTTACTTTCAAAGCATAGGGAATATTAAATCATCTACGAAGTCGATGCTGACCATTTGAAAACTCATTTCGATGTGTCATGCTCTGAATTTTTTTCCTTTAGCTCTGGACTAGTCTCATACCCTGATAGCCTCAGTAACATATTACTGCAATTTGTTTTTGAAGAGACAATCTCTCTTAGTAACCTTAGCCAGGCAGTCAACAGCTCAGGGCTCACCACCCCTACCCAGGCAGAAAGCCAGGATTGTGGGGGCATTTTCCCCCATATCCCAGGGGAAGGGCATCATTCAGAGACAAACCTCTCAGGGGGAAAGATGCACTCAGGGCCCTTAGACAAACATCAAAGAAGTGGAATTTGGTCACTTGAGAACAGCAGCAGCTGGTCAGCAATGCTGGGAGAGAGCAGTGGGATGGAGCTGCACTGGTTGAAGTGGAGCAGGGCCACTGCACAGAGTCCATCTTTCTCCCGATGTACCCATGCATACTTTTGCTGCTGCTGTACAGCTTCATGTCTTGCATCTGACTTTCTAGAAAGTTGTGCTTTAAGGTCTAATGTTGGGTTTTTGTGGTTGTTTCCCAGTCCTTATGCTAGCTTTTGGATTTTTCAGAATTACAGGAATGATATATATAAATTTAAGTGGGGGTGAATGATTACTATAAATAGCTCCATTAAGGATATATACAACTCTGTTAATAAGTTAGTAAGCTTAATAATGTTGTTTTCACCACAAATGGCTTCTTAATACCATGCAGTCTCCAGGGATTAAGAAAAAATCTGTTCTGCAATGGAATAGAGACAGCAGTATAATTTGAGATACTATAAATATATGCAGCAGTTTTAAGTAGATGAAATAATGCTGAATTATGTATATATTTGTCAGGGGTATTCAATACTTAATAGTGGTTAGCACCTTCAGTCAAACATGGCAAAAATAGAAAAGATTAACAATTTACACATTCTGAAGACTGTATGTAAAACTAGAGAATAGTCCCAAGCACTGATGTTAGGACATATTGCAGATGTGGTTCACCTGTGGAAAAAAAAAATAGAAAAATAACTGAGAATAAATGACAGCATGCTTTAAAATATCAAGACATATATGTAATTCATATGGAACCATCACATGACAAAGCAGTGCTTACAGCAACAATGAATTACACCTTAGTGAACGACTGGACCTTTGTACTTCAGACTCATACAACAATTTACAGTACTGTGTCAGAGGAGAGAAGGGAGGCTGGTTGTGGAGGGACAGCTTGACCAGCACAGATCTGTGACTGCCTGAGCTCTGAGAACTGTTTGCTGTGTTTGTATGGACTCTTGCTATGTTAAGGTCTGTTTGCAGTTTGAAATCTGTACGAAGTTTGAGGATTTTATCATTCTATATGTGTGTCCCTGCTGGAAATTTCTATCCCTCATGCCGTCTAACCCACCCCTGATTTGTCCCTGTGGAAAGCAGGGTACCATTCCCTTGTATGGTGTATACTTGCCTCTCTGTTGCCAGTTTTGAAGGATCTTGCCTTGTATGGCTGGGTCTGGCCCAGATCCTTCCCCAAAACCTTCCCAGGCTGCTCCTGGGGGCAGGACCCAGCCCCCCCGACCCTATTTAAGTTGTAGCAGTTTGCATAAAGCTGTTCTCTTCTTGCTTGCCCCAGCAGCACCCACCTCAGTCCCTGGAGTGTGTCCCTTTCTTTCCCCCCCCACCTTCCCCTCAGGACCGCAGTACTGTAAACGTGGAATTCTGGAAATGCTGGCATCTTATGCAAGATAGTTTTTTTATCTTACAACTGATGGATAGCTAATTATGTGGGACTGCTGTGGAAAAAGTACTTTGACTTTCCATTGCACCCCCAAATTTAGGCCTTTCCATTACTCTCAAGGCTATGATACATAGCAACAGAAGTGAAATTCATGACACTGAAAAAAGCATCAACAGGCATTGAATTTGAATACAGCATAAGTAAGGAATAAACCTAAATTTGATTATGTGAATTGTAAAAAGTAGTACTGGCTACTTCTACCCATAAACAAAAGAGAAGGCCCTAGAAAATCTGAGGCTTTGTTCCCATCTATACAGTTGATCTCAAATGCTCTATAGATACTCTACAAATAATCCCTGATTTAGTTACTTTCTGACTCATCTTGTGTGTCTGGGACCCCAGACCCCCAGGCTCTGGAAAGGATGTTCTGACATTTCAGAGGATATAATTTCTATAGTACAGGATGAAAATTAAATAAATCCTGTTCCAGTCTAAAATAAAAAAAAATACAACTGAGGCCTCACAGTCACCCTGATCTCTTCCTGGAGCCAGTAAAAAAACACATGCATCTCTATGAGGTGAATGAACTCATGTAGGATCTAACTATAACTCTAATTAGCCACCTTGGAGGAAAACAGCTTCATATATTCCAGTAGAGTTAGCATCATTTTGTGCAGGTTCCAGCTTCTTCAGTAAAATAAAATGGAAGAGAAATGCACATTCAAAATTTGTGGAAATTCTAAATTCAGTGCTACTTATCAGAACTGTAGGCACATTTCTGGGCAAGTGATAAATTGGGAGCTGTATAAACAGTAAAATAGTCAGCTCATAATTTTTCTTCATTTACATAAATTATCTCAACATTTATGTACCAATCTATATTTATTATTGGAAAATTATTGGCAAACAAAAAATGACAACATTATTTTACGCATTGGATATGATAATTTTACTGTGTTTTGATAACTATTTATTTAGCTCCCATTGTAAGACTGTGAGGAACCATAGTTTATAGCTTTCAGAAAGTTTACATGCAAAAAGTGCATTTTGTTCTGCTTGAAAAGTAATTGTCAAATTTTTTCCTGGATGACATTTTCACATATTTGCTCCAGGTTAAATGTACCATTGCCACATTAAAATCTGAACACATTTCACAGCAAAGTACCTATTTCTGTCAACAAAAATCAGCCTCTGTGTTTGAAGAAGACACCAAGCCACCTGGAAAATTTAAAAGAACCCATTTTATCTGGTATTGTAACACTGATTTTTTGTGTGTGCAGTGCGGATTTCTGTGAGCTTATAATGCTGTTTGCAATGCTGTTTTCTACATAATTGCTACTTTCACTGTAGTCATGAATTTAACTCTTTCTAGATTAATTTTGATGTCAATCTGTACTGGTAGTCTATTGCCTTATGTTGAAACATTGGAATATTCTTTTTAGACATAAAATCAAAAAGAAAAAGATGGACCTTAACAAGGAAAACAGAATATTAAGGGCTGATAAACCCTCTCCATAGGATGTTCCTTAATTATTATTTGCCTTGCTAGGGGTAGGTCTCTGCACAAAAATGAAACACAGGATTCGATGCAAGAGTCATTCAACTATTAAACAGGATTATGTTTTGTGTGATAAACAACAGACCTGTTTGCTTGTTATTTGGAAACAGAAGCCAATGTCTTTGGTAACTATATGAATGTAAAATTTTGAGAATTGGATTTACTTCCATATAATCCCTGCAATTTCAAAGAATAAACAAGCTCAAGTAAAACTGTCAGGGGATATTCATACTCTTATGTGAATTGAAATTAGCAGCAAAATCATAAGTAGTATGCAATTAGTTTCTGTACAACATGGAGGGAAAAAAAAAAAAAAAACCAAACCACTTCACCTGTTCTGTTTTCCTAACCATGAAATACATCTGGCTTTTAAATAGTCTCCCCAAAGAAGTTGTTAAAATTTTGTGCATTCATCTAAAGCAAAACTAATACATTGAGTATACAGTCAAGAGAGTAGCTGAATCATCTGTTCCATCTCCAATATCCAAAGAAAGAGCCAAAGCAGGCAGAGACTTGATACACGTAATGTAAGATGTAATACAGACAAATACTCAGCATTAAGTCTGGTGAAAGATATTGAACTTGACAAGAATTTTAGGAATCTCAGCCCACAAATGAACACTCAAAAGACTGTCAAGTGCTTTGGAGGATTGTACAATGAGACAGAATAGGAAGAGAAAATTGATCCACCAAGGAAGGTGATTTTTATGACTAGCACCTGCAGTTGTTCTGTGAAAGGACTGAAACAGCTTGCTGTTGTACTTTTTAAACAGGGCAGAAAAAAGGAAGGCAGTGCTGTGGGCCACCTCTAATATACCTGCTGAAATAAGCAGGGCACCAACCTGAGAATTTGGGGAGAAAACGTTTGGGTATTTTTCTGACCAGTGTGCTTGCTACTGGACAGAGATTTGTTAGATACTTTAAAATACAATTCGTCTCCTCCTGAAATAACATAGTCTGATCCCCAGAAATGGAGAAAAGAGGCAGGCATGTCAGTACTTATGCCAGAGCAGTTCTAGGCATGTCCAAAAAAACGCCATAAGTGTTGTGAGTAGGACATATCAAACCTTTAAGTACTGTTCACTTTAAGTGTTTTAATTCTGAAAATCCCCGCAGCTCTGAAGTATAACCTGTTTTTTTCCCACATGCAGCCTAACCACATAAAGGTGACAAATAGCAGTATTTTCACTCTGTACAGCTCTCTTTCACTTACAACATGACTACAAAACCTTGTTCATGGTTATCTGCGTTAGTTGTAATAATCAGAATTGTGCCATAGGAGAGTGGTAAGATGGAAATGGAAAAATGGAGATGGGAAATTCCCCGTGAAACTTGTAGGTGAACTTCTAGGCAGTCATTTTTCTGGTAAGATTTTAAAGGATTTAGTGTTTCACAGTTTACTGTGTTTGAGCCTGTAGATAGTAAGCTGGGCCAAAACACTGCAACTGGGCAGTGGAGGGGAAGGCTGGCCAGTTACTCTGGCTATTGAAGTCTGGGTCAGGTTAAACCACTTCAGAAAAAGTAATGGGAGAGGGGACTGTGCTTTCCCAACAAGCGTCCATGTATGCTCAGCATGGAGACGCATCTGCAGGAGAGGACAAGGCATGCACGGATGCAGCAGGGTGCCTACAGCACATGCAGGGAGTGGGAGACCCTGTGTAGAGAGAGAGCCCAGGTCTGCAGGGAGCACATCCTCACCCCAGCACACCTGCAAATGGTCTCTCTCAGGGAGACACAAATGTGTTTGGAAGCACTTAAATTGCTAATTTGTCAATACTGGAGGAAACAAACATATTTGTAAGAACACAGAGGCTAGGGAGAGAGCTATATTCTGGCATTTATTTTGCCTGATTCAGAAGTACTGTTTTTTTCATTATTTAGAGTATTTTTCTTTTCTAGCTCATATATTTTGGTTTAAGTAAAGAGTACTTTTGAAGACTGGAAGTCATTGGTATCATCTAGTGTTAAATAGTGAGATCCATCTGCCCTAAATAAATGGTGTTCAGTCAAACTAGGCTTCTTTTGTACTTATTGGAAAGAAGTAAGCATTTCTTAAAAGTCTTCTCACAATAAGCCTCAAGAATAAATAAAATTAATTGCCCTGCAGAGTAATTCTATGTTGACCACTTTTCACTTAATAGATAACTGCTAGTGTCTAAAATTGGATGCTATGACTCCTTCCCTTCCCATACTTCTAGTCCTAGCTCTAGCAATATTTTATACATGCAAAAATGTAATACTTACATTTTTGAAGACAGTACTTGGTTTTGTCCATGAGTTCTGTTGTCAAAATTATCACACTAGTGATATCTCTTAAAGGAGAACCAATCCTCTTGCTTATTCAGTTGCATTCATTTTTTTGAGGATGATTTTTTCTTTTGTAACACAAACTACCATCTTTTAATAGTCATCATTAGCAACACTGTATTTTTGTGAAAATAGAATATCCTAAAGTAGAAACTAAACAAGCTCATACAGCAAGGCTAAAACTGCATGACTTTTGTGTAGTACACATTAGATTGAAATTTAATTAAAGTTAATATGTTCTAATGTTTCAAGTAAGAATTTGTAGTATTATCTATGTCATTGATAATGTTTATTCAGCCTAAATGCAAAAAGTAAACCAAAATTGGTATCAAACGATGTGATGAAGTCTTTGAAAGAACAGCAAGCTTTAAAAATCTGCATCATAATTATGTGAGTCTTAACAGAACTTCTCTGATCTCTCAACTATGCAAAGATGTAATAATGTTCAAATGTAAAGTAAAGCTAATTTTTTGCCTTATTGAATTTGCATGTCATGGAGTAGAGTACATATACAAAGTGATTGCATTTATTGTGTGAATATAATCCCCCAAAAAAATCTGACATTCATAAAAATCTATGAGCTGCAGATGTCTATTTCTTAAATGACTTCTCCTGCCAAAGACACACCAGGAACTTTCCCAGAGTTATCAATAAAATATTGCTGTAGCTCTGAAATCAGGGACATGAATTCAAATACAGAGATAAAAAGTGAAAGATGGGCTAAAGAGACAGAACAAACAATTCACCAGGTGAACAAGGAGAGGATTTTAGCTTTACATAGGTGAATCATGGAAGTTTAAAAGACTGTGAAGTCAAAAGAAATATCTAGGACTGAATGCAAATGTTTCTTCAAACAATCACAGAATATGTTGGCTTGGAAGGAACCCACAAGGGTCATCAAGTCCAATTCTTAGCCCTGCACAGGACCATCCCCAAGAGTCACACCATGTGCCTGAGGGTGGTGCCCAAATGCTTCTTGGGCTCTGTCAGGCTTGGTACTGTGACCACTTCCCTGGAGACTCTTCATGCCCAATCATCCTCTGGGTAAAGAACATTTTTCTAATATCTAAACTTCCAACATCCAAATTTGTAATATCTCAACCTCCCCTGACACAACTTCATGCCATTCTGTCAGGTCCTGTCACTGCTTACCACAGTGAAAAGATCAGTGCCCGCCCCTCCTGTTCCCCTGACGAGGAAGTTGTAACCGCAATGAGGTCTCCCAGCTCTTCATAAAACACAGAATAGATGATAACTGCTTTAGTAATCAAAGGTATTAGAAAGTGTAAAAAGGGAAACAAAAAACTTGTTGTTGATGATGATCCTGCTAAATCCAGTAAATACTTTACTATTGTCAAGGGATTCACATTGTATGGTGATTCACATTGTACGATAATTCACATGGTCATTTTCATTCATTTTTTCTCCAAAGTGACAATAAATCTATAAATAAAATTGGTTTTCACTAGTACTTCATGCTTATATCAACCTTGACTGAAATAAGATAAAATGTGCAACTAAACTTTCTCAAAAACGTAGGAAGAGATTTTAACGTATTTCAATGAAACACATCTGAGCTTGCTCTTACAGCCAGTAACACACTCTTCTGTTGCAAAGGGCTATTGCAATAGTTCAGTAAAGTTAAACTCATGAGTCTTATCAGTGTCACTAAGCTAAATATGTTTCTACCAACTCAGCTTAGTGTCCTCAGATCTCTACTATAGGTGAGAAAACATTTTGTTCAGGCAGCAGAATAGTTAGAAATGGAAGCAAGTTCCTGTGCCTCACCTCTGCAGTTCGAAAGATTATGGAAATCTTACAGGTTTCCTTCATCAAAGGCTACTGCAGGATTAACCTTGTGAAGTGTTAAATCAACATGGAAAGAAACGTGGATGGAAAGGATGAATGCTTCAGGAACAGTGTGGCTCAGTGTTGTGCTTTGTATTATAAAAGTAGGGCTCAAGAGGGTAAACTCATCTAGTGAGTGAATACTCAACGTAGTCTACAAAAGCACTTGTAAACAAGCCACCAAAATAGAAATTGCTGTTCCCTTCCTTATGTACTTCCAGAAATATATTTATCTATGTGCATGTGTGCCTTAAGCCCCATTTAAAAGATAACCAAGGCAAATTTATAGCTTTTGTATGGAAGCACTTTTTACATTTATTCATTTATCTAAATAAACAGCTACCCTTCTAGCCTCAGAGAGGATTTCTCCTGTATTGAAAACATGCCTCCTTGTGAGAAAATAAGAACAGAAGATTATCCAGCAGGAAAGAGCAAGAGAGACTTGTTAGATTACATCATACTTTAAGTAGACACATTTGATTTATCTGCAGTCCCTCACAAATTGTTTTCTTAGCAGGCAAATGTGTCAGCAGGTAAATAGCGCAGTAGATTACCAAGTGCAACACTGAAAGTTACTTTATACTAATGAAGCAGCATCCACAAAGCTTGGCTAGAAAACAAACATGAAAACACTACACGAGTTATTTGATGTTATGAATTTTATGGAAAAAAAATGAATGGTTTCCAGTGCTAGAAAAGTAATTTTACAGATGAAACTAAAGAATTGATTTAATAATCTAAAATCTCAACACATGAATCCTTATATTGCACATTTGCCACTGTTCACTGAAGAAAATTAACCCCTAGACTATGAGATGAAAAAGTTCATTGCAGTGGTAAGAAATATGACAGGGGCATGCACTTCCTGCACATTTGAGAAAAGAATGGAAACCCCCTACAGAGTGACAAGAACAACAACCTTTCATTCACTGGAGCCTCAGAAGGATTTGAAGCTGTCATGTTGCTGAATGAAAGACTAGTGATGTATGCCTCATAAGTAATGGGGAAAATACAGAAGTAGTCATGGAAGAAAGATTGCTATGAGCATCTGATAAATATTAATATATACAGAGTCATCTCAATTATCCAAATCACTAGCCAGACAAACTCTCAATTACTGAAAATAAAATATGTTCTCTGAAGCAAGAAGATGCAACTAAAGAACAGAGAGAAAGAGGATCTCCCTGAAGTTGAGTGGGATATAATGCTGATGCCTCAGACGTGGGCTTTGATGACCTTCTTTCCCAAGTCGTGAAGAATTTTGATTTCATGCTGCAAGAAGCACGATGCTCTGTAAAAGTCCACGTCAGTCATTATAATAACAAGATATGGCTGTTCCTGGGAAGTTGTTTGTACCTGATGAACTTGCAGCTGTTATCACTGGGTTGATCACCAGTTCTCCCTGAAGATCACATCAGAAGTTATCCAAACCTGAGGAAGTCTAGTTCCACACAACAGTTTAGAAAAACTTTTTTCTAATGCTTACTGAGTCGCAAAGTGGGAATCCATGATGTGTTTTAGGTACTGAAATATCTGATTGTACGGGGTAAGAATCACTCAACATTCTGTGCTGCAAAATGCCAAAAAATTAGTCATCAAGAACAAAGGAAGAGTAAAAGACATAAAAGAAGATCATATGAGTAAACACATTGAGTAACCATAGGAATTAAAGTAATTTTATTTTGTATAAGTACTTTAGCGCTGTGGACATAAAGGGGAATGTCCATATGTTCACATAGGGAGAAAGATCCTATTGAACCCAAGTACGACAGACTGGATAAAATAAAATAAAAAATAAAAAAAAGAAAGAAAAGTGTGACAGAGGCATTAAAATTATGTAGGTTTCTTAAGCCACTTTGATCCAAGGCTGACTAAGTTTATTTGAGTAGAGCAAGGAGGATTTTACTGGCAGGCTAAACTCCATTTCAAAACTGATAGGCTGCATAATACAGTACATAAAGTATCACTGTGTTAATGCATTTTAAATGTCAACTTACATGCAGTGCCAGTGCAAAAGGAATAAATTTCAGAAAGGACTCCATCATTTAAACATTTCATTCTGAGCAACAATGATCTTGCCAGTGGAGCAACCTCCTTGTCTGGCCATTGGATATAATGTAGATTCCAGGTTCACCCATGTCCTTCCCAATCTCTTCCTCCTGTCATACAGCCCAGAGAGTGTACAGGTCTACCCACATGTTGTACAAGTTCTGAAACAACTGTCAGTTTTATGAAACACTGACTATTTCAGCTGATTTACTTTTCCATTTCTATTAGTTCTGCTCCTAAAGGCCATATTTTCCAGCTGGCCATCCAATATGCTATAACCTTGTATGTAGGTACTTTTGAAGACTGCAAATCAGTGATCAAAACTCAGACCATATTTTCTGTCTGAGGCGGTGACAAACCCACATCTCCTCTGTTCTAAACCCATTGATAATCAACATATCTGAGAAAATTAATTAGTTAAATCCTTAAAGTCTGTTGTGTGTCTTTTTGAACATTCTCTTCTTTTTCTTCACAACTCAAAAAGAATTAGTGGAAAGGAATAAGTCACAGTTCAAACAAGAAACAGAACAGAAGCAATAAGACAGCAGGAGCTTTGAAAGTCATCCATCATAGTTTCTAAAGTGTCATAAGCTCTTTGAGCAATTTTTTGTCAGTTTACAGGCAGTGGCTCAGAGACCATTAGGACTGGTAGAAAAGTAGCTAGCTGTCTGTCTCGTTCACAAGACAAGAGAACAGTAAAGATGGAAGAATAAGAATGACAGAAAGACTAAAAGTAGACACCTAGTTAAATAAAAAATTGAAGTATCAGAGACAGATGTTCCTAAGTTCTCAAAGGTATTTAGATCTTCTCAAGCAGAACAAATTATATTGCACTGGAAACAGCTGAGAACTTGTGGATTCCTTTCTAGTATTCCTGTTAAATCTTCTAGAGAGATTCTGATCCCAAAGTCCAAAACTACTGAAGGTACCTGGGACAGAAAGAAAACCTCTCAGATACTTTTTATGGTCTGCATAAAGAAGCAGTCCAGACATACATTTTGCAACAGTTCTGGAATTAGAGTAAAAACATTATTATAACAAGCAGATCCAGAATTTCTGGGTGACAGGTAATTCACATGACGGACTTGAACTCCAAAAGAACAAAAGGAGATAACACTGGCTATAATTGTTGTCCAGTAGACAAAACTTAATCAACTGTTGTACCTTTATTGGAGTGTATAATTAAAAACCAGTGAGTCTTTCTAGTTATTTTAACAGTACAAATGTAAATAGATCAGAATTAATTGCAGTTAAATACCCACTGCAGTGTTCTAAACTATAAAGAGACAATCTTAGACTTGTAATAAAATATCTGTAACAAGAAACCTAAGACAGAGAAAACAGTATTGAGACTTACAGACAGATATATGTGATAAATAAGCTTTCTAAATATAAACTGAGTTCTTTCTGGTGGATGAACAAGGGGAGAAACAATCCTCTCGTGTTTGTAGTGTTTCAGGCAACAACTCTGACCTTCTCATCTTGTTCTATGTTTGGAAATGTCAAAGCAACTTCTTAGCAACAGGAGATTTAATTAATTAATTAATTATCCTTGCTTAATGGGAAACTACAGTCAAGCAAAGCCTTCATTAAATGATTACAGAAAATCTGATACCCTTTGGTAAATTCCCTGGACTCTTTTCTGGGAGAGGTAAAAAGGTTAAAATTCTTGCAAACAAAGATGGGGCAAAGGAAATCCTTAGAGTACTATATTTACATTGTTTGAACTTACTTATCCACATGAAACTGTTATTTTTCAGGTTTTGCTGCTTTTTTTTTTCAAAATCTCCTTTCTTTTAAAATCATTTTCTAAATCAGGCTACATTACAAATAACTTTTAAAATTAATGATGTAAAACAATATATACCAGTTTATAAAACTGAAAGTTTTCTTCACCAGACATTTTCAGAATATATCTGTGATTTATGACAGAGGTATCTGCAGTCTTCTGTGTCTTTCTGAGCTTGAATGAGCACAAAACCAAAGCAAGTATTCTCTGATCTTCTACATTTCATCTTCTGTCTTGTAAAACTGAGATAATTCACTCATTTCACCTCACTTTGAATTGAAACTGTAACTGACACTCAGCAATAGTAAATTCTTTATAAAACTTATTCAGAGTTTAAATTCCAGGGTTATTTCAAGGGACATAAAATTGGATTTAATCCTGACCTACTATTTCATTGTTTTACCTCAGATCAAGAAGCTATTATTTCTTATTGGAAAAAGTGTGGAATACATAAATCTGAGTTATATCTGAGTGCGATTTTTAAAAATTAACTTGCTTTTGATTCCTGAAAACATGATACTGAGGTGTGGGTGCTAAAACACTTAACTAAAATGGTCTCAGTGTGAAAGATTGAGATGACTCTCCATGGTCTGCATAAAATCTTGGGTTATTCTTGCTGCTGTCAGAGGTAGTGCTGAGCTACCTAAATGGCCCTGCAGGTTTATTCTGTGAAGCCATTCTGTGTTCTCTACCCACCTCACATCCCTGTGCCAAAAAGATAGCCATGGAAAACATTGCTATAACTGAGGCACTTCCATACCTCAGCAGGCCAACAGGCTGGCTCTCCCCAAGGAGTGGTCACTTGGTCTAGCCCTGCACTTGGATCTTCCTCAAGTGTGTCTTGGAAGACCAGAATGATCTGGGTGTATGTATCAAACTGAAATGTGCATCAGCAAGAGAGGAGAAGCACATTTGTACCTCAGAGAGGTCCCAGTCTTCTTTTTGCGTACTCCTAAGCATGTGCAGCAAATAGTCGGGTTAATAGGAAGTTACAAAAAAGAAAGAAAGACCTTGATGACACATGACAGATGGGAAAAAGAAACAGTGAAAAGTCTTGGTTTTGGTTTTGTGTTGGAGCATGAAATGCATTGCAATGATAGAAATATTCTTTTCCTCTTAAATGTGTCTCTTTCACTGACTTCTCCGTTAATAAATATATTTGTTTCTAGAAACAGCTTTCTTTGCCTTCTTCCTACCTGGTTTCCTACTACAGTTTAAATAATCAGTCTAAATGCCCTTGAAACCACTCATTTTTATAAGGCTTACAGTCCATCATATGATACATATGTAAGAATAAACGCATTAAAAACTACAAGCAGTTAATCTGCTCTATGATGCAACAAAAAAGCAGTGCAAAGTTGCATAAATTTCTTGTAAGATTCAAAAGTTCTAAGTGTAGCAGGAAGATGTTTAACAGAATAGTACTGTGGTACAAAACATTTGAAGTCGTCAGATAATTTTTAGGATTTTTGTTGTTTATCTGTAACAGCCACCATAAAGCTTTTTTCACTCTGCAATATTATCCATCAAGTTATCTCATCTCACAGTGTCTTCTCAGCATATTGTAAAGCTTGGCCCCACTCCTACCCACTTTAGGTCAATGGGAGTTTAATAACTGCCTTGAATAACAGGATCAAGCCCATAATGTCTGTCAAACTAACAAAAATGTTCAATGTCTTTAAATGAAATAGATGACCTTCTAACTCACCCTCATGAAAAATGAAGCTGCTACTCTGATACACATACCATACATGCTCATATCTTGAATTACCCTACAATTTTGCTCTATGTGGTATCCATCATTTGTCACATTATGCTATTTTAAGTAGGCAACCTTGCAATCAATAGCATTAAACATCTTTCTTTGGAAGAAGTGCATTACACAATAAATCTCAGTCAAGCTGACAGAAGGAATGTTTAACCCTCACTCTCTCAGAAACCTCTGGCCAAAGTTTTCAAACTGAAGGCAACAGTTAGGCAGAGTAGCACAAAATTCAGGTGACCTGATTTTCAGGAGGGCTTAGGGATCACAGCCTTTGCTGAGCTCAGTGGCAAGTGTGAGCTGCATGCTTAAAACCTGACAGTCCTGAAAAACACTTGCCCAAGTACAGATTTAGGCCCTTAACCTTAGGTACTCAAGTTAAATCATTTAGATTTTTTTGCTGTGGTGGCATAATTCAAGTGATTACCATATATTGACATATACTATATTAATCTACCTTTCAGCTGTCATGCACTTAAGTAGATGGCTTCATATATCATTTGTTTAATAAGGCATACAGTTTTGTCCTTTCATTAATAGTTAACTACATGTGTTGGACAATAAATTGGATGAGTGATGGCATACCTTACAGGCAGTATGGCCAATTTAAGATGGCAAATGATGTGTCAGCAATATCTATTTCATTATGTGAGGCTATCAAATATTTTGGGGAAGTTTCTGAAAAGGTGACTTTATCTTTGTATTTTTTAACCTTCAGAACTGGTGGTCCTACTATTTTATTGTCATCTAAAGTCCACTCTTCCATCATAATTTCAATTTATCAGTTTTTGGTTTTTTTCTCTCTCACACCCACCCACTCCCCAGTGATTCTGAATACTCAGCACCAAAAGATGATGAAAAGAGTAATATAATCACTCCCAATTCAGGGAGTAAAAAAAGCTAAGAAGGAAAACATTCCAAGCTGGTGCTAGTAAAGTAGTCATTCCTTCAAAACTCCAACACTATCTTAAGCTGCAGAAACTCTGAAAAGTCTGAGTCAAAATTTCCCTTTTTAGTCAGAAGTTTACATGACAATTGGAAAGTGTCTTTGAGGGTAGTTACAAAAAGAGAATAAAATAAGTATAAAAGGATGAGAATGACTTCCATAAGTCTGTCATAAGGTCAGTTTAGGGTAATCCATAACATATAGAGAAAGCCAGTAAATGAATGCGGGTGGTGTGAATAGAGAGCAACCATTTTTTGCACATTATTTAACAGATGAAGATGCTGAACAAAGCATATGTCTTTTCCAACCTAAAAAATTATATTATTGAATGAAAGACCAAGCAGTGGTATGATGAGATTTTCAAACATACAAATCTGTCACTGCTGTAAAAACTATCAGCTGCTGGATTTGGAAGGTGCACAGCTGCCTTCCACCTAGTCCTCGCCTGCCCTGGGTCAGATACCAGTGACAAGAACACAGAACCACAGAAAAGCAGCTGTGTCTTCTGTGTGTGATGTACTGATATCTAATGTCCAAAACTTTTCAGCAGGGAAGGATGACCTATGTCCCTTGGACTGGCTCTTAAACCACTTTTTGCTGTGTTTTCTGAGTACCTGGGAAAAGCATGGACTAGTGGGACAACAGTGCTGGTCAGCTGAAAAATCTGTAGAGAAATACCTTCTGTAATATAGATACCAATTACCAACTTGATATTCACATTGAGTGCAGGTTTGCAAACAGGATATGAAAGCTGCCAAATCCCAGCCAGTTCAAATCCTTCTCAGCTCAGTTTGACATGGACCTATCCACTGACAGCAAAAACGTCTGAGGTGTACAGGCCTAAAAGAGAGCTCATGTCCCTCCTTTACATATGCCACAGACAGCTCCACATGCAGAGTTCCCCAAGGCCTCAGTGGTGACAGGTGAAATACGCTTACCTTTGCCTTTTCTTTACCCTACCCAGTCAGCACAATCCAGGAGCAAGTAGAGGATGAATCAAGGAAAGGTTTT
This sequence comes from Scytalopus superciliaris, assembly GCA_013400415.1. Classification (NCBI taxonomy): domain Eukaryota; kingdom Metazoa; phylum Chordata; class Aves; order Passeriformes; family Rhinocryptidae; genus Scytalopus; species Scytalopus superciliaris. Next base: position 1,088,552 of record VXBX01006127.1, on the reverse strand, counting down.
TTTGATCACTCTGTGAAAATAAAAACAATTTACAGGCTATTCAGAAACTTTTCATCTAGATTCCTTTCCTAAAGAAACAGGCAGGTGGATAATTCTGTGTATGAACAAAGAAAATTATTCTTGTTGATGTTATAGATAGAGGACTATAAAGTATTTCATATACTCTAATGAGGAAAGTGGTGATAAGCCCATATCTGTCAGACTAAAGGTTTGTTCCTTTTTTCCTGCTGAGATGGTTAACTTCTTGCAGCCTTTCTTATTTACATTTTAAATAATGAAACACCCACGAGTACCAGGCACATTTCCACTGCTGCTCTGTGCAAAAAGAATATTAATGACATTATTAATAAAGCTGGGAAGACTGCAATAAATGTCTCAGTTCTTAAAACAAAGGAGCATCTTGAAGAACTCAGCAGATTTTCTGTTTTATGTGGGTTTGATAACACAAGTACAATTAAAATGTTCTCTGTTAGTAGATTAGAAATGCCAATATATGTAACAGAAATTGCCTAAAGTGTAGGCACATTTGTTCAAAGAAATTGCATTCCCAGTTGGTTACCAAACACTTGCTTCATTGCCTGCTCCTCAAATCCCTTCTCAGTTAAGCTGCTGCAAATCAGGATGGAGGAAATGCCCCTGTGGTCTTCACCAGTGCAAACCTTATGGGACTAGAAAATATACAATCTGTGAGGAATACAGGCCCCTGGTGTCAGCAGCTGTACTCCTACAATCGTGGCTTAATTTGTTCACTCACCAACTGCAGGTCATGTTGAACCCACAGTATCTGTGAAAACGTGCTCACATGATCTAGTTATAATTGATGACAGGCATAATACATATGCTACACAGTGGATTGCACATGCATTGTAGGGCTGAGGACTTGTGAAAACAACTGGAACAGTGCTAATGTATTCTGACAGCTTCATGTGGGGCGGGGGAGTTGTCACAGTGTTTTAAATACTGCAGGTTGCCATCAGGAAAATAACTAAAAGGACATATTAAATTCATGCTTCACAGTCTATACATAACATTTTATATCTTTCCACAATGCTAGAGGACTCATTAGCCCAGGACATCAAAAGCAATTTATTTCACCTTATATGTGCTCTGTATTTTGCCTGGTCTGGAAAACAAAAAAAAAAATTTCAAAGACTGAATGGCAACAGAAAACAGTTCACAAAGTGTTTCAGACTTTAGATCCAACTGTATACTTCCTCTGAACAGTTGTGTACAGTGAGGAGAGGCAAGGCGTTTTCCAGGACAAGGATAGCTACCCTCATTATCAACTGTTTTGTAAGAAATTCAATAAAAGACATGGGAAAACAGAAAAATGGTAATAGTGGGTGCAGTCTGGCAGTATAATATCAAAGGTAGAAGAGGTGAAGGAGCGAAAAAAGGGACTGATATGACTTTCCTGCCTGAAGGAGAAAACCTTTTCTTGTAGGACAGACATGCATCTTTCTGATTCACCGATACCTACAAATTGTCTTCCAAATAGCTGACTATTCTTATTCACTACTTTTCCTTCTTTTTTTTTTAATCCTATTCCTTGTTATAAGGGCTTCTAAAATACAGCCACTAAGATTTTTTACTCCAAATATGAGACTGAATTAGACACCACTAAGCCTGAATGCTTGAAAACCACTGTACTCTTATTTATGTTGTGCTATCTTCTCAGTAACAGCTTTTAACACTTGTGGTGCAGAGTGTATCACAGTTTTAAATAAATTAATGCAAATAAATAATTTAGCAAGCTCTCTGTATAGGCAGACTTGTATCATATATATACATAAAGCACACAGTAGAAACATGAGGAAAAAGGAAATTATATGGCCCATGATCTATTACTGCACCTTCTGCATGCTCTTGCAGCTGCTCTGCAGATTCTAACTTCAAAGACAGATTCAGTCTTTTCTCTTTTCCTTCTCTGAACCAGAGTACAGCTGCTGTGCAAATCCCTTGTGTATTCAAGTCCTAGGGCTGCGAGAACAGAGGAGAGAGATCAACACTCATTGTGCTGCGTTTGGCTGGGGTAGAATTAATTTCCTCACAGTAATTAGTATGGGGCTGTGTTTTGGTTTTGTGCTGAACAGTGTTGATGTTTTAGTTAGTACTAACACAGAGTTAAGTCCTTTTCTGCCCCTTGTCCCACCCCACCAGCAAGGAAGCTGGGGTTTCACAAGGAGTCAGAAGGGTACACAGCTGGGACAGCTGACCCCAACTGACCCAAGGGATATTCCATACCCTATGACATCACTTTTGGCATATAAAGCTGGGGGAAGAAGAAGGAAGAAGGGGATATTTGAAGTGATGATGTTTGTCTTCCCAAGTCACCATTATGTGCAATGAAGTCCTGCTTTCCTGAGGATGGCTGAACACCTCTCGCAAAATATTCTGAGTTGGAAGACACCCACAAGGACCATCAAGTCCAGTTCTTAAGTGAATAGCCCATACAGGGATCAAATCCACAACCTTGGTGTTATTAGCACCATACTCTAACCAGCTGAGCTAATCTGAGGCATAAAAAGTGCCTTACCAGAGAATGGTTTCACTCCATTGACCTCTGGGTTATGGGCCCAACAAGCTCCCACTGTGCCACTCTGCTCCACCTGCCTGCCCACGGTAAATGGTGAATTAATTCCTTGTTTTGCTTTGCTTGTGCTTTTTCTTTCCCTAGTAAGCTGTCTTTATCTCAACCCATGAGTTTCATCGTTTTCGTCCTTCTGATTCTCTCCCCCATCCCACTAGAGGAGAGCGAGTGAGCAGCTGCATGAGGCTTAGTTGCTGACTGGGGTTAAACCATGACACAGAAAAGCAGGTCAAGACTCAAAAACACATAGGAGAGAATACACTGCTGGCCCCTCTTATCACTCCTCTCTGCAGAGCAGTCTGTGGATTGCATTTATTTGTGGAATTTCTGCTTAAATTGTCACAGACATTCACAATACTGCCTGGCAGAATCCATCTAGGACTGTGGACCACTTCAATACTGTCATAAAAACAGCAGCAAGGACTGATCATTTAGCAGTGTGTGTCAAAGACCAAAATCCCTGGGAGGTGTATATGGCAAAAGAGCTTGAGCTCTCTAAGTCATGGAACCCAGTTGCTGTTGCAGACTCCACCATGTGCTGACCATACTGCTAAGCATTGCTGGAGGTCAGCCATAATATAGTTCCTTCCTGGACATTCCATGCCAATATCTAGGAAAGATGGTTAATAATTCACTGAAGAATAACAATCTGAAGGTGGGTGCTCTAAAGTAAGCCCAACTTCAGTTTAGCCCCTTAGCCATTAAGTTAAAATCAGTTTCTTTGTGTTTTTTTCAGATCCCTCCTGTAGCAGAACAGGCAGAGAATATCCCAGATGCTAGTAAGGAAGCTATTGGCTGCAGATATGGCATCAAATACCCCAGCACCGAATAAAGCATAAAATTCAACTTTGCCTCTTCATGGACAAGTGCCTAGTCGCAGTTCTAATGATCCTGCCCTACCAAGCACTATTCCTATGAAACTGAACAGATTTAGCAGGAGAGAACAACAAACAAATACAGAAGGTGGAGCAATTTGAGAATCTCTTAAGATTCAGGAGGCTGCAAACAAGTTCTCATACCAAATCAAGCATAGTCTTCCAAAAGCCACCTATAGTCCAAATTATTGCTATTCTGCCAACAGTCTCAGGCAAATTTCTTCCTACATAGCTTCTTTACTAATACAGAGCTAAAAATCAGCAACTGGAGCATCCTAATTCATCCCGCTTTGGAGCACAACAAACCATTTGTTCCAGAGAACAAGGTCTAGGTGACACTGTCTGTGTACTCTTCTCAGTTCCTCGTGAGACAGATCAAATGAATGAATAAATATTCGTGGGAGATTAACAGCTTTGGATAAGGTAGTCAATAAATCCCACAAGGAGAAAAGTAGCACTTTCAATGAACATCAGGTTCCCCGGTCAACTCAAAACATCATGAAACATGTTTCATAAAAGTAAAGGTATGTTACCAGCTTCTAAATATGGATTGTGTCCCAACCACTGACTGACTGTAACCCAGAGGCCAGGGCCTGTGTGTGCAGCACTTTCTGAAATTACTTCATGGGCAACATACAAGCACCTCCTGGGAAAAGAGAATAACATTTCTCAAGAGAAACATACAGATGTAGGATGAGTATTTCTGACACCAGTCCAGGGCCATTCTGGAGAGTGACAGTGTATAAAAAGGGGGCGATTTTAAACTACAATAAAAAATGTAGTACACAGATGAATGAATGATATTGCTAAAAACAGAACAAAGATCTGAAGCTTTCACAGGTCTATGTAACAAAAAATACCTGGGTGGGCTGAAGTTTCAAGTGGGAGCTGTGAAGTGTTCCTGCAGTCAGATAACTAGAAGTCTGAGAAATAAGTTATATGTGGCTGAGTGATGTGCCTTCATAGTCAAGGCTGTTGATCAGGTTGAGTTAAAATACATGTAAAGACTGTAAACTGCTTCCAGAAATGTCTGAGAGCCCACTGCATATTTTAACAGCTCAACTGATTTAAGGACTAAAGAAATACCTTTCTCCTCTAAACCTCTGCAAATAACACAATTCAATGAAATATTAAAGGTGTACAAATCATCTGCAAATATTATGTGTCCAAAATGCTACTATGTTCACCAAATTACACCTTTAAGTGATAGAATATACATATGGAATAACACTAAGCTAAAGAAATACCCTGAGAGTACTCTGAATGTATAGAGGAAGAAGAAGAAGAAGCTGTTTGAGGGACTGTTGCTTGCTGTTCAGGGGAAACCCTGGGTTGATGAATACTTGTTACAAAAACCATATTGAACACAAAGATACACAGCCACAGACAAAGCGTTAAAATCAATAACACAGACAAATAACTCTGAAGTGCAAGAAAGTTTCTTGAATTCTTACAGGTGGCCTAATGGCTTCATATGAAGCACAATAAGGCACTTTCCCAGGGAAGCAATCACAGTTTCAAGCCTGATAGAGTTCAAAACGCATTTGGACAATGCTCTCAGGCACATGGTGTGACTCCTGGGACTGTCCCATGCAAGATCAAGAGCTGGATTCGATGATCCTTGTGAATGCCTTCCAACTCAGAATATTCTGTGATGCTGTTCTGTAGACTTTCTTTCTACCACCTCACTGAAGGAGAAACTTTTGCCTGACTAGATTCAGCATTCATGGACACAAATATTTTTTTTAGAAGTGCTTCATACATGTAAATATGTTGACATGACAACTTGATAAAATGTATGGAGGGGTGTTGTCTCTGCACAGAAACACAATCTGGAAGAAGAGATCCTGTTTCCTTTCAGCATGGTTAGAATATGAGCCTGACAGATTAAGTTCTCAGGAGAGCAAAAGCTTCCAGGCAGTTAGTTAAATGTCTTTTACTGTGTCATCATGACCAAACTACAAAGCTCTGAAAGCATAAATAGCTTTCCTAACTTGTGCCAGTTGAAGACGTTCACAATGCTTCTCCCAGCACTCAAAAATGCAGAAATAGGTGCCAGAGAAAGTCCATTAAATAACACAAGAACTTGCAAGTACTCGAAATTAATAGTCTAACTTAAAGAAGAAAATATGTCAGACCTAATACAATATGACAGAGAAAAAGCTTTGCAATAGTAAGTCTAAGAAAAAATAGGAACATTATAAAATCAGATGCCTTGTTATGATCATCTAATCTGATTTCTTGTGTACCAAGTACCATCAAACCTCATCCAGCCATCAAGTCCATAACTTCCCAGGAAAGTGTAGCTTTCTTAGAGACTTCAGGCTAGATTTAAAAACAACAGGAACAAAATTTCTGATAATTAGTGTTATTTATACTTGTTTTTCTGCTTCTGATTCTCTATGGTGTCCTACTATGCTTTTTTTAAATAGATCAAAGAAAATTTTGCTTCTGAGTTCTCTTCTTCCTGTAAGCACTTCTTGACCTTGGCAAAGACAAAGTCAAATTTATCTAAGCTCTTTGTGAGAGCAGGTTTTCTAGGACCAATACTGTTCTTACAGCTTTTTCCTAATTCTTTCAAAGATCTCAACTTCTCTGAAGTGTTTCAGTGTTTTGTGGTTTCATTAATGCCAGAAAAGTAGGAATAACACCTTCTTATGTCTCTACAAGATGTTTCCCTGCTTAATAATCAAAAGATCATGAGCATTTTTAACAAATGCAGCATTCCAAGAATTCATTATGAGAAGACAAAGCAGCATTTTTACGGAAGGTTTTCAGGAAGACATAAGGGCAAGACTGGGTGAAACTGGCAGTGTGTTGCTTTTTCTGATACAGTGGGCTAATCTCTTTTTTTCCCCATTTCTTAGCAATTTGGAAAATTACAGGAGCTTTTCTAATGTAAGGCTGTAATTCAGTGTCATGACCAAGATGGGCTTGTGTTCCTCCTCCCTGTTGCTAACATACCTTCTGCCTCTGGATTGCTTGGAACATTCCCTTTTCCACATTTTCATGCAACTGCATCACATTTAATGCTTCCACTAGTAATTTACTTTCCTTTCAACTGGTGTATAATTTCATCCAAAGAAATAGTTTGTTCTTCTGAAGTATCTCACACATCAAGGTATTTTTAATTATTCCAGCAAATTCTTGAGGCACACATTTTCTCATTTTTACTTTTCTGTTCTTGTTCTTTCCTGCAATCGCTCGTATTGCTTTTAATGTGTTGTTTCTTTTCCTCAGTGTTACCTTTTCATTACTTTAGCTGATCTTTGCTTTTTCTTTAAACACTTATGTTTTCAAATTAACTTTGATCTCTGTGTGTAGGTTGGCCTGGATAATATTGCTTTTTATCTCTGTTGTATGTCTGCACCTTTTTCTCCATTAATCTTCCAAACCTATAAATTATTGCGGAACATATTTCTATTTTCACCTCACTGCTTCCGCTACAGAGAATTCACACTGACTTTCAACTTACTATTTTAAATTGTCCAAGACTTTTATCATTCTCAGCTTCTTGAGATAGGCTGTTAATATTTTAGGGCTATATTTTGAACTCAGAGAAATACCTGTAACTCCAAGTATTTTCAGTGGGAATCTGTAGGCATCTTTCAGAGACGAGCTTGACCTTCACTCCACAAACTAAGTTAAAATGTGTTCCAGTTCTGTCCACTGTCATATCTATCTATATATATGTATGTAGTCAATTATGTTATGACTCATTTTTGGTACATGGGGAACAACATCTTGCAAGTTAGGCCTATGAAACACTGGAATAACCATCCCATTAAAATATAAAAATTAAGGCAAAATCTCTTTTGGACTGTCTAGAAATACACTAAAATGTAAATAAAAAGACATCTATTCAGAATAATGTTTCTGTCACTTCACATCCTAAACGTATGGATAATTTTGGGCTAGTGAGAACATAAAAATGTTGAAATCTTCAGCCTGGACTCCATTAGGAGACAGAAGAACTACTCACAGTTTAGATCATTTTTGATACAGGAAAACATCCTTCTCATCCACAAAGACCTACAGTGATCTAAGGTGAGAGAAATATCTTTCAGGTAGGCATAGAGCATTCTGTATTAACAGTACCAGAGGGCAGCTTCCCCTGCATGTACTGAGCATTGGCTTGTGCATAATTTCAAACGCCTACCAGATAAATGTTTACGCATGCTCGATTTGCTTGTCCTCAGCTGCATGTTATGTTCTTCAAAAAAACAGGATGACAAATGGCCCTTCTTCAGAAGAAGGGGAGATGGTAGTGTATGTGTTCAGATGGAGAGCAGGCGGAGAAGCCCATCATCAGCCCTCAGAGGTGGTGGCAAGTCTTCATCAGGACAGAAGGGACAGAGCAGAGCTTGCTGCAACATAGAAGGGTTCTGACTTAGCTGAATGTAAGTGTAATGCAAAGACTTAGTGTAGGCAAAACAAAATGTTCATAAGACATTTTTATTGCTAGTCACTTTGAGACTGTCCTTCTTAAAAAGGGACTTAAGTTTGTATTTCTAATACAACCAAGCTTTGGAGACTTAAAGGCTTTTGTTTGATAACTCACTAGAAGGAACCATCTTCAGAGTTCTGGACAGTTCAGTGCCGTTGAATTACTCTGCATGTTTTATTAGTGTCTGACAGCATGTGAAGGAGGAGCTCCATGTCCAGCAAGCTGGAAAAGACAAGTTAGAGAGAATTTAGGGTCTTGATTCCCTTTGCATCAAGGCACAATTAATACAGCATGTAGGTTTGCAGCTCACTGACTGCACAGGCATAGGTACAGGCACATGGCCCATATCTGTTTTTGCCTTACTGACCAGAGGTCTCAGTCTCTCCTGATTTCTGTAGGTGTTTCTGCTATGAAATGGATGGCCTCCAGTTCTTGAGAATCAGGTCTATCTCTACTAATTTCTCCATGTGATGACTTCTCTGGGGAAAGAACAGATTCACCAAAAACATTCAGTTTGGGATCTGTATGGCTCAAGAGCTCTCCAGACAGCAGCAGAACTATTTTTCACAATTATGCAGTTTCAAACATGGCCTCAATATTAAATTATGTTTTCCTCGAAGAGAAAAACATTGCTTTATGTTAATTGTGACCATAAAACAAAGGGAAGGCACTACAATGGGAGAATGAATTCACATGCAAACATACTTTGAAAATAAAAGTGCTAAATTACACTTTATTGCATAAGCTAACTATGTACAATGCAGTTTTTATAACAATGACATATTGAATTAATACACATTTTCACAGGCTTGAATGAATTCTGTGCTGAATCAGGAAGGCACTTTTTACTACTTTCTAAAAGTAACTGAACTGCTGGTCTCCTCATCAAGGAGGCAATTAATATTCCCCTGATTTTTTCACACAATTAAGGACTATGCCACACATAAACAAATTCTTTCCATTGTCGTAAGGATAATTTACCCCATGTTATCTCTGTATTCTGAGACAGCTTGAATACAGATGTTTCAAGATAATAATCACATTTAAAGAAAAACCTCTAAGCAAGTTTTTGCTAGCAATAATCCCTTAATCTCCAAATCCACTTCCTTTTGGAGGGTGATACAAATACTGTTTATCAAATACCATAATTCAAAATTATTTCTCTTCAGATTGGACTTCAGAGCTCAGGATATCAATTTTTCTCAATGGCAGAGTGAACCTTCTTACAGCAGGCTCAATCTTCATGGTGTAAGATAAAAGTTAGTTAAATTCAATTATGATCTGGGATTAAGGAGAGACTGAAACGAATGTTAACCATGAACAAATTGTTTAAATTGTCACATTATGCTTACTTTGTTGACATCTTTAATAAATCAGATAGGATATTTACATTTTTCTATTCAGAATGGAAACTACTGAATATTTAAGAGACCTGTGTTTGCATTTTCCTAAAATTCTATATTAGATAAACAAAGCATAATCACCCTTTCCCTATGCCAAACCTGACTACCTGAAGAGATATTGCACAAGGAAAATAATAGTATCTTGGCTTTACTCCTGGTTCTATAGTAACATTTTCTAAAAGTAAAATTGATAGCATTTAAATTTAAGAACAAAAGACAGATTAATCATAGTTTGAATAGGACATGAGCCTTTGAAATTCTTACCACAGTTGCTCAGCTCTTGTAAGTCAGCCCTTGATTTTTTTAAATGTTTATTACTCTCTCCAACTTAGGCACAGGCTCAAAAATGTTGTTTTTAATAACAACAGTAATAATTTCAACATAGTCCCCTTATTTCTCTATATGCTGTGTTTACTCTTGAACTCAAAACAAAAACACAATTAATTTTAAATAACAATTATGTTGTGGGTTTTTTTCCTTCTTGGGATAACATTCCTGTTAATATAAGAGAAAGAAATCTTCAAAAAGTACCATTTTGGTATTACACATGCCATCACCCTACTCATAGAGCCCATGTGAGATGGCCACCCTCTCATGCAAGTCTATGGACAATATTTATCATATATCTCTGGAGCATGTATCTCTGGAGGCTCAGAAAGCCTTGGCAGGATGTGACTCATCCTATAGAAAAGGGTTCAAATAAATGGGAAATGTTACCATACAACAAAACTCCAGCGTGCTGACTCCAACAGTGGCCATAACTAGATATGATCAGAGAATGTGAGAAATTAAAAGCTAGCAGCACTTTCAAAAATCTGTTTTCTCACCTCCAGCATATGGGACATTGTAAGACAAAAGTGATGATATCTAATAACTTTTGATGGATTTTTCCACTAATGTGTCCAGTTGCTGTTGAAAGACATTAACTTTTACAAGATGCTGTGGCAAGGCATTTCACAAACTAGTTAATGCCTGTTTGAAGAACCCCGGACTTTTATTTACTTTGTGCCTACCATTTTCCAACTTCATTTCATTCCCTCAAGCCTTTGTAACAAAAGACACTTTGATCAGTGAGTATTCACCCTCTCAGTGTCACTCTTTATCCTACAGCCTCCTAAGTATTCTCCCTTACTATCTCTTTCCATCCAGAAGAGTCTAGGTCCACTTAGCCCATTCTCATACAGAAGCTGTTAATTGCTAGAGGAATCAACTGTATGTCACCAGCAGGAAATGGAGGACATCTTTGCTGGGGATGTTTCTCAGCATCTCATGCTTTTGATCATCATCACAGCTCTGTGAAGTTTCTCTTTCCTTTTTTCTCAGGGCTAGAGAAGAGTTCCCACATGATGTAGTGCACCACGACACACAAGTGGGAGGGAACCACTGGGTTCAGGACTGTCAGGAGAGCAGTACAGTATCACTGAGTGTCACTCAGGATCCAGAGGCTGCAGTAAGGCTGCATCCCTCTCCCAGTCACTGAGGTGACCTGGGAAAGAAGGGATGTTGCTGAACAGAGCATGGCAGTTCTAGCTCTATGTCCCTTGTACACAGGTGGAGTGGAATTCGGATGAGGTGGATCTGAGCTTGGCTCAACCTGCTGGTGCTGTGCTCTTGGAGTGCTTATCTCCTGTCCATTAAAGGCTGTTCCCTTGCATGATCTCTGTATTTTAGGAAGGTGTCATGGGGTTCTTTTCATGGCCTGCTGAGGAATTATTGCTGCAGGGCTTTCTCAGGTAGGAAGAGTGAGACAGGATGCACCTTATGGAAGGAGTTATTCTCTGTGTCACAACCACCTTTTCCTGCCAACAGATCTACTTGCATTGTTCAACAAGAAACTAAGGTCCAACTAACAGGTCTGTGGTGTGGGCATCCAGGACCGGGGCCCTGCAGAGAAACAGAAAGAAAAACAACATGACAGTGAGAATGAGCCAGCCTCATTTCAAAATACTATAGAAAGAGAAAATCAAATAGACTGGCACTTATATGACGTTTAAGCCAAGTATTTGTGTGTGGTAAGATCTGTCTCTTAAGACCAAAAATGCATTGACTTCTCTAGTGCCCTCACAAGGTCTCTGACTTTTTCTGGGGAAATGACCAGCTGTCAATGATCATATCTGTGCAGTTATATTTTACATTTGCACCTTAATTTTTTCTGCCTTCTATTCTGGTTTTACTCCCTGTGTCTTTTGTCATCCTCGAGTTTTCAGAATCAGAATAGGAGACAGAAAACAGTGCTAAACACTCATAACTGCACATACAGGATTAGGGCCACACAACAAAACACAAATTTATGAGCTGAATAAAATCCTGCAGTAGGTCATATGACAATATTTCTAGTGTGATTGCTCTTACTAAAGGGGCAATGATTTATCTGTGTGTTTTTTTATAGGAAGAGTTTTCCTTCCAGTTCTCAAGAATTAAATGTGAAAATGGCTGTGCAGGGAAGGAACTCTCCATTAGGTGTTGCCAAACAGGAACATTTCATTGGCTGCTTCAAAGTCAGTTAATGTCAAATACTTGATGAAGGGACCTATGCATGCAAAACAGAAATCAAGAGGCTGAATGGCCCCTACAGCCTTTTTTGCACCGAGGTTGCTTGTTTAATGCAAGTTCCAGTCAAGAATAATTGAACTCAGTTCAAATTAGATTGTTTCTCCTTAGCTCTGTGAAATGAGGTAGATGATCACAGTCCGCTTCCCATTAGCCTAACTGTCTGCTTTGCTAAAACCACCTGCACAATTGAAACTAATTGGTGCTCTCAATAGCAGTATCAACAGAAAGGATGCAATTAAATAGTAATGCATTATGAACTATATCCTCCCCTTAAAGACACGGTATCTTTAGACACTTTTAGTGAGCAAGCTTGTCTGGCTGGCTCTAGGAGAGGGGCTGAATTTACACCAGCGGGCTGCCAGTCAAGATCCAGTCACAAACAGAAATGTAAGCCTATGCACAAAATGGACATTAATAAGGATACATTTATTCAGCTAGAATACAGGCAGGCCTGGAGCAGTGGAAAACACATGCTACTCTATTTTAATTGAAGGGATCAAAGTGATATGAGCCCTAAAGCTATTCAAAAGGCCATCAGATACAAATCTCATGAGGGACTCCAAAACTCTCTTTCCTCCAGGGACTCATCCAAAGTCGGTGCATCAATAAAATCAAATGACATTGGTTCATACAGCAATATATTTAGAGCAGGCTGTACAGTGCTACTGCTGGTAAGGGCAGTCTCTGACCAACAATTAGCCTGCTTTCACCTATCAGTGGAAGCCAGACCACAGAAGTCTAGTGCACTTCCAGCAGAAACAATTCTTCTAAGCTATCTTACTGGAAACGATATATCCTTTAAAAAAAAATTGCACTTTGGCCTAGAGGACTGGTTCCAGCTTTCACCAAGTAGTTTTCTCATCCTCCTCACTGCTCACCCAGACTTCTGCTGCTTCCTCTACATCAAGAACTTTGCAGTTTCCCATGCTCTGCCAGTGAGCAGATGCACAAAAAGCTGGGAGAAAGCACAGCCAGAATAGGTGACCTGAACAGGTCAAAGGCATATTCCATGCCACAGAACAGCACATTCAGTATATAAACTTGGGGGAGTTGGCCAGAAGGGGATGATCACTACACAGGGACTGGCTGGGCATTAGTCAGAAGGTGTTGTACATACTGTATGGTCCATCACTTGTTTTTCTTGAGTTTTATTAATTTTCTCCTAGTATTATTATAAATATTAACAGCATTATTATTGTTATTATTAAATTTTACTTTATTTCCATTATTAAATTGTTCCTATCTCAACTCAGGAATTTTATCTTCTTCCAGTTCTCCTTCCCATCCCGCCAGAGTGGGAGTGAGCGAGCAGCTCTGTGGTGCTTAAATGTTGCCTTGGGTTAAAGCAAAGCACGAGGGAAGGTGACTGGGGCCTGGAGTGAAGTTTGTGCTCTGCTTTCTTTAGTTAAAAATATTCAACTTTGGCCAGTTAGATTCATCTTGATCTCTGCTATGCTGCTCCTCAAAGGGTAGTGTATAAGAAAGGCATTAGCTTGTCATTCAAGGTCTGGATCTTAAGGAATTGTTTTGTAGACTCATCAAAAAATACTGTTAATAGCTTTTACAGATATATGGACACCTCTGCTTCTCTGTTACTCTTTTTAATATGGCAGTTTGTACTTTGAAGTTCTACAGGATGTTTTTTTTCTAAGGACTACAAAATGATTAACAGTCATCAGCAGAGATCCACAGCTGGAAAAAAAGCAAAACTTTTCTGCTTGGATTGCTATTTTCCCCTCTCTTCAGGTCAGTTTGGAGTTCAGATCATCAACTCCAGAGCCAGGACTGAATGCCAGGCATCTTTCCCTGCACTCTAATAAATATTAAACATTTGCTGTAGCCACATTTGATGCCTCAAAGGGATTGATGCTCTGACACAGCAGAGAGAATCATTTACTGTATTGTTCTGCCTACAGATATGACAGTTCAAAGCACACTAGTTTGTGCTTCTTCAGATTTTCCTGTGTTTGTTCAATAGAGAGTTGCTACTCACTGACAACCTCTGTTCAATAACATAAAATATCTGTGACACAGCTGGAGTGATATCTGTTGATGTATTGACATGCACAAGCCATGAAGTAGTTCAAAACAAACTGTGAAAAACAGTTTCTGATTCAAGATAATGACTATGCAAGACAGCGTTTGCTCTCGGACCATTGGTTTAAGATGCATCAGACGTGCAGAGCTCTCTAAGATGCACATGAAGGCCGAATTTCTCAGAAGTGATTAAAGTGCACACCTGCTCCTGATGTGACTCTTACAGGCAAATTTTCAGATGACTCACTTAGCCAACAGATCTGCTTTGAAAGTACAGCCCTAGATATGGATGATAAATTGATTTTAAATCCCCATTCTTTTTTATAGAAAGGAAAAGTCAAAAGTCAACTGCAAATTGCGTTTCTTTGGGGAAAAAAAAAAAAAAAAAAAGAAAAGAAGAAAATTCTTCACTTTCAAAGAGATGGTGCATTAAGCACCTGTAAACTTTCCCTCACATGCCATACCTGATTACACTAGCATAGAGAGCTTTTAAACTCAGGAGTTTTCTAAACCACAATTCTGCTCCTAATTATCATGCATTTAAAAAATTTTGTGTAGAAAAAAAAAATCACCAAAAGCAGAAAAATAAAAACAAAATAAAAAATGCCTGGGTCTGCACATGAAGAATCCCCCACATGAATTAAAAGTGGATGTCTAAAATATTTCCAAGTGAAGGTTTAAACACATTCAGTCTACAACTGAAAGCTCATGTGTCTTTATTTCTTTAGGCCATAACATGACTTTCTTTTTCAGCTGATAATGTTTTCATCTGCCGTGTAGTAAATGTAGATGGTATCCTCTGGTGATTGTTTAGGTGCTGGCAAAGAGCTAAACAATGGCATCAGCAGTGCAGGTCTGAGTCAGCTGTGGCAATGGTCCTGCCATTTGGAGTTTTGCATAAGGAATTACTGCTGATTTATTTCTCAAGGGTCATCAAAAGTAGAGTCTGCATGCAATAATAAGGTTCTTGCAGCTCTCCATTTATTCCTGAAGCAGCACAGAAAAAGAAAGAAACACTATTATAGATCCATCATTCATATTTCTTTCTTGAATTGCTTTATAGTGTAAAATCTTCCTTCTGCCATGGTTACCAAACTATTTTTCCCCAATCCACAGATCTGTGTCTTCAGTCTAATCAGATCAGAATGGATATCAGGATGTTATGTTTACTGATATTTTCATTTAAAAATAAAAATACTGCTGGACAGACACATTTATACTAGCAAAGCAAAAGTTTATTTTTACAAGACTCCTACATTCTTGCTTGCTTCTCACAATAGAACACCAAAAAAAAGAAAATTTTATCTAGTACTAAGAAGGAGAAAACTGTTGAAGGCAAACATATTCCATTCAAGCATAGCTTTATTTGTGATCTTGCTAGACAATCACTTTGCAACTATATTTGCAGTCTTTGTGAACTTCTTAACCTAAAAGCAAAGCCTATGTGATGTGATCCTGAGAATCCAGATAGTCATGTTTAATGATTATATATATGGCATTATTCAAATCTCTCCTTCACTTTGACTAAACTGCTTTTTTAAGAAAAATCTAATTGTTCTTTTAAAGAATTCAAACGACAGTGTAGCAAAAAAAAACCCTGATCAACTGTTTCAATTTAAAGAGCACACAGTAAAGCCATTAGAAGATAAAGCTATGTGTCTTTAGAATACATAGTAATAAATAAATTAAATCACCCAGAACAAATAACACCAGCTGTTCCACAGATAAATATAGAAACTTGGAAATATAAAGGATAAAGTACTTCAACCTAAAATAAAATAAACAGTAAGAGGCAGTGAAATGTTGTCTTAGTCTCAAAAGCCTTATGTTACCCATTTATTTTGTACTGAGTCCATTTATTTTTCTCTCTTGCTCTTCCCTCTATGCACTTGGTGCATACTAAACAGTATAACATGAACCGTATCATGCTGCATTTAAGCTTGGTGGTGCCTAAGTTACCTGTGATTTTTAGAGAGAAGAGTTACATTCAGTTTGGGAAAATTCTCTTTCCTTTCCCTCTCCTCCCATTAGCATCTAAAATGTCATTTGTGAGTTGGCTTTCCCCCCAGTTTATTGACCATTCTTGTGGTAAAAGGAAGAAAGCTGAAAGATAATTAGATTTTGAGTCTGGATGAGTAATTTAAAGAGCTTTGCAAGTCTGACTCCAGGATATATTTTATGTCACACTCAGCTTTGTTCATTCAGTATAAAAGGCTGCATGTTACAAGACAGGATGGCTCAACTTCATTGTGCTATGGGAGGGCAAGGGGGTGACATACTCGGAGCTTAATTATATCAGCCTTAATTTGAGTTCCATCATCATAAGTAAGTGTAACTCAACATGTTTAAGGTTGAACAAAACCTGACCTTTCAGTAAGCAAAAGCAATGAATTGCTTAAAAAAGGTGCTAGCTAAATGAAACCAAATTCATTTATACCAGGAAATGTCCCCTTCAGCAAAAAAACCCAAACCAAACTAAACCAAAACAAAACAAAACACTCATCTTGTCAAAACATACTGTGAAAAGAATACATTTCCAATTTTGTCACAAATAAAGAAACAATGTAGACAAAAAGCACCCAGATTTTTTTAGAAAATGTTAGTTATCATGAAACCCTGAGGGTGAGCATATCTTCTTTGCACCTGCAACAAATAGATGGCAAAAGAGCCAGAAATCAACAATTTTGGCATAGAAAATGGTTACCCAGAAAAGCTGTGTTTTTCTGAGTAACTTGATGTTGTGTGCAAAAAGTTTCTGCTGATCTAAATTTGTCCATGGCATGCAGATTCCATATTCTCAAGTAGTGAGTCTGTTTAAGGAAGCCTCAGGCTACTAAATCCTCCTCAATCCCCTTTTCCTGGTTATGTACATTTATACTTCAAGTATTTTTTCACATTTCTTAAAGCTTTCTTTTTCTTTTTTTTCTATGCTTATTAACTGCTATGAAGTCTTCAGTCTTGTCTTAGTAGTACTCCAAAACTTGGAATTCTCTCTACACCGTCTGGACCTTTCATGTCATTCTCATCTTCTCAGTTCTCTCAGGTTTTCTAGTAACAAAAAAACATGATTCACCTCTTTAAAATTTATCTATGCAAAAGTTCAGTTATGTAAATCAGTCACGCTTGAGTCACTCTGTAGAACCAGACAGATCCAAAAGGTGATGTGTCTGCTCTTAAGGCAGGCATCTTTTCTGATGTTAATTAACTTCCAGACAGGCAAAATCAGGCAAGAATACTATGCACAAGGCCTATATTTTACCAGATCTAGCCCTTCACCGTTTTTGTACTCCATATTTGCAATTCCAGTTAAAAACTGGCACTATAAACCCACTAGAGGGAAAGTTAGATGTAAAAACGTTTACTTCATTTACTTGCAGTACTTTTATGATGCAATTGTTCTGTATAAGTAGCTCAAATTTCATTGCTTTGTTTTGCTTTGATATCAGATTACAAATTCATGTCTAAGTTGCTGTCCTCTGTCTTCCCTAAGGTCTCTTATAGTTTTACTCTCTTTCTATCCCACTTAATATATGCTTTTCAGTTTATTTTCTTCTTCATGCTTTAATTCTCATTTCTGCCATCTGAAACTATTTTACTTTATTGGAGCCCTTAGGCTTTTTTCTCCCTTATATCCCTTACAATATAATTCATGTCCTTGAAAACACATTAAAAGAATTATATATTAAAAGAAATATATATCTTGATCCTCTGTCCAAACTAGATTAAACTAGATTTTCCCCAAATCAAGAAATTGTATAGGTTTGGCAAACTACTCAAATGTTGTTGTTGTTGGACAGTGAAGTTTTTGATGGAAATTGTGATCACAACCTCTTTTACTGAAATTCATCACACATATCACAGGCAAGCAGAGCTGGGTCAAACATTTCTGAACAGTTCTAATTCCAATTTATTTTTCAGCAGCAGACGGGTTTGTTTGCTGTAATATGCTAAAATTTCTATGGACAGCTGGAATGTGGGTTTAGACAGCCTTTGCATTGTAAAGTTCATTTCTGCAACAGGGAATGGGAGAAGTAATTTTCCCTCACCCTGAAGAATGAAGTCTTGAGCCAGAACAGCGAAGAAGATCAGATCTGAAAAAATCTTGAGGAGGGAAAGCAGAGTTCTTCACAGCAAAGCATGAGGGGTTTGTCTTTTTCTTATGGTTTTGCCATATGTCTTTGCCTTTTTTTGGAGTCCTTTATAAATCTGAAGAAAAAAAGGTCAGAATTATTTCATATTACATTCACAATTTCATGGTGTTTCATGAATGAACATTATGAAAAACACCTGGAATACTATGAATCACAATTTCATCATGGTATCACCACACTCTCACATTACATAACAGCCAGATAGGAGAACTGGAAATCATGGTGGAACTATTGGCAGTGTTGCTGGTTAGCTGTGGACCTCAGATGAACCATGGGTAGTATTTAACACACTGCCTGCAGTATTTCACAAAAGAGTGAGAACTGATTTTATGAAGGAAGGCTTTTTGTTGTTTTGGGGTTTTTTTTAGATTTGAAGCCCAAAACACTCTAAAGGCAGGTGTCATAAGCAAGTACTATGCAATTTTGTTGTTACAGTCTTGTCATTAGACTTCATGGGATTCTTGTTCTTAGGAGCAAAGGCTTAGTGACAGAGAAATACCAATTACAATGTATCCTCTCTCACCATCAGAATCAAAGGAAAAGCTTCCATTTCAGGTGTCTTCTTTCACCTATATATAATCTTATAGATAGGTGGGCAGTACCAATGTGAAGAAAGATGAAGGTGATCATGAAGCAGAAAGTCTGTAAGAAAATGGTTACAGAATTATAAAATTAAGGAATGCATGTTGCTTATTAGCTTCATCTCCTAAGAGTAACTTTTAGTTTCTTAAGAAATGGAATTTAAACATTCTGTTTTAAATAAGTAAAATGATTACCCTATTTGAGAACAAAGAATGGAAGAAATTAGCCATCTCACAGAATCCAGTTTCTGAAATTTCAGGCAGCCATGCTACAGTTGTCTGGTTTGAAAGGAATCTAAAAACATCTATACCATCTATACCATGCAATAAAAGATAAAAAATCTTCCAAACACTCCCTCAAAAAACCAGGCCTGAACCATGCCCTAGGTAAAAGCAGGAAGAATCTTGCTAATACCACAGGCTCCTGTGCTTTAGTTGTTAAATAAAACTCAGAGAGAGTCCTAAGATAGACACAGACTGCAATACTGCTGCTAATTTAAATTCAGGAAAGAATTTTCTCCTGAGCTCATACCTGGCAACTGGTTTTACATAGACTGTGTGATCAGGGCACAGCAACCAGACATCTGAGGATGCAATGCCATTAAAGGTACAATTTCACCCCACTGATGTCCACTTGCTCACCTCCAAGGTTCCAGAGGACAGTGAATGCATATCCTAGAAGCCAAATGCAGATCACAATGGGAAACTGATAGCTTATTGCTAACCAGTGCTGAACAGAAACTCAGCAACATGGACATGATTACATGATTTTCTGATAGTAGCATTTCTAAGGTATGTCTTTGGGAATACTGACATACCACATATCTGAAAACTGTCACTCCAAACTTGTGCTCTGGGAAAAAATGATTTCCCAGGATCCTATGGCAAATCTTACTTCATGAAATCTTCTATTTAATTATGTGATCCCTTTCCGAAGTGTATCATATTACTTATAAAACAGTTTAAATTCCTCAGTTCCCTCCCTCTTTTCAGACAATTCCAGAAACATACTTCTTGGATGGATAACAAGCCTTTTTCTAATTTCCCCTCTAAATTATTCATGGCCAATTTATAATCATTTGATCTTTTGCCAATACCATTCCTTAACTTCAATAATAATTCTCCTTCCTTAATATTTACACCCATAGTATGTCATTCATTCATTTAATTCATTCAGTTTAAAATAATCTTAATAAATGGGAAAATGTTGTAGCTATAAAATGAAAATGCACTATGATGACCTTTACTAAAGTCTGGCACTGACCTGATTTTATTAAGTATCAGAAACATTATAATAGATATTAAGATGTAGTGATATTCCCACATTATGCAAATTTACCTGGACTCATTTAAATTCTTTTTGTCTTTACTCCTCCCCCTTTTCCTACACAGCTGAGTTTCACAAATGAAGTTTTAATATTAAACCTAGATTTTTAGAAAAAAGATTTGCATATTTGTGTCTGCAAATAAAAGATGGGAAAATATATGTTCAGAAAGTACAGTGGCTTATGTAACTGATCAGTTATTTCTGCAGTGTCTCTTTCAGGTAATAATTATCACAGTTGTCTGTATAAATTAGTTACTTAAAGGTACACACATTTGGCACCTACTCAGATGAGAAATTGAAATCTGGACCATGCAATTAATAAGTCTACCCAAATCTGTCAGTGCTATTAATATGTTCAGTAGACTAAATACTCAGCAACAAACCTTTTTGCTTTTTGCTTTCCTGTGGTTACTACACCTACGCTGGAAAATTTTACATGACCTGTACAGCATGTTCAGTGTATCATATGTCTGACCTGTGTTTTTTGTATAAAAGTACTGTCAATTTTGCCTATAATAGTATATATGAATAATAACAGTAAAACTATTTGATGAAAAGGTCTATTCCTCTGACTTAGAAGACTAGAAAACCTGGATTTTATGAGGGTATGGACTGATCAGAAAGATCAGGATTTCCTTATAAATATTATGTCCTTAAGGCCATTGTTTGGTCTGGAGTCACAACAAAAACATGCATTGCCAAGAAATTCCGACCACATCACAGCCTTTGACTGTACCAGTGTTCTATTGACTGAGAGCAGAAGGATATTTATATTAAGACAAAAAAAAAAGAAAAATATTTATCAACATACATTATCTCTAGGACGTCTTCACAGAGTCACACTGTGGTTGAGGTTGGAAAGGATCTCTATTGGTCATCTGGTCCAACCACTTGCTCAAGCAGGACCACCTAATGCAAGTTGTCCAGGACCAAATCCAGACAGCTTCTTAATATCTCCAAAGATGGAAAATCCACAATGTGCTTGGTCATCCTTACAGTAAAAAAGTGTTTCCTGTCTTTCAGTTTGTGCCCATTGCTTCTTGTCCTGACAAAAGCTTGGGCCAAAGTATCATATTTGCATATAGTGAACTGTAGCAGGTGTGAGAAAAAGACACTCGTGACTCTTTTGACTGCTGGTAAAAGCCAGGATCTTCCCCACATGCAAGTCTGCAACCTTTTCCAAGTTACATGTGTGAGGCTGAATATGACACTGCACTACCCTGCAGTGTTGCTGACCACATACTTCTCAAGATCTACTGAGTTATGTTCATTGTATCTAGCAGGCAATTTCTTCCTATGCAGAACTAACACTAGACCATAAACCATACAGCACATTGGACCTTGCCACTCTTTAGTGATGGAAAAAACATTCATGGAGGCAAAAAAAAAACGGTGTGTCTTTTCAAAGAGAAGAGTTTAATATAAAGGAAAAAATATTAGCCCTTTAACCCATGTGGTCCTCTACCAAAGAAAATATCAATATCACACTCCAAGTGGTGAAATGCTTAGATGCATAACACCATAAGGTATGCAAATTGTTCTGGCATCACTTCAGTCTTCTTCTTTTACATGCCATAGTTTCTCTTCAATAACAGAGGAGGAATGCATAACATGCACTTCAGTACACAGATTGCCCAGGTAGTCTTGGACTTCCAACCAATCTTTTTATTGACAGTCTAAGCTATTATTATTAGTCTACTCCAACATGATATTTTCAGCTATTAAACATCAAACTGGAACCTCACAACCATAAATAGGAGGTTTTAATAATCAGGTTTTGGTCATAAGTGAAACTATTTATAAAAAGACTATTTACTTTAGATAAATCTGTGTTACTTTATGTGCAGAGGAAAGTATTCTGTGAATTAATAAAAATTACTCTACTTATTTCCACAAAACCCTTGGAAATAGGCTGTTAAATCCTTAATTCCCACAATAGCAAACATTCTGAACTTTAGAAAAGCTACATAGTTTCTTAGTTACTCATGGCTTTGTCCTCAGCCACAGTCAGCTCACAGCCTTGAGATTTGTGCAATGTATTATAGTTGCTGTGCATAGACATTCATTCATCCACATTTGGTAATGTGCAAAGTACTGTACAGTATGTTAAAAATTATCTATACTGACTTCCCCCCCTTGCTCAAGCCATGAGGCATTCAAGATTTCGAAGTTTTCTTGTGAAAGTGTTGTACTTGAAGCTTTACCATCCTACAGGGATTTTACACTCATTTGTCTGCATTTACAGCATTATCACTTCTGCACATAAAAATATTGTCCTTAGCTGTCTTGAGAAATAAATATTTAACTGATGAGATTTGCAGTATAGCTCTTTATCCTGCAGAATCCTGATGTGCCTAATACATTCCTGTGAGTTCTGTGTAACATCATGAATCAGCTTTACTTGGATATAAAAAATACCATTGTGGCTTTCTCTGTTTTCCTTAAAGCACGGTAATTCTCAACTTTTTTCAATAATCATTATGCTTTTTCTGAAATTCCTTCTTTTCTAACTTCTCAGGCTCAGGTTCTTACTCACTAGGTGGGGAATGGGAGGCATTTGTCAACCCATGACACCAGCCTTGGAGGAACCCTGGACCCACTCTGAGAGCTACTCTCTATGAATATCTCAGGGCATATTCCCAATAATCATTTGTGTAATTGCTCCAGGAGACCATATTGGTTATTATTTTTCAAAAAAATGTCAGCTATCCACAGTATTATCAAGCTGTCATGTTTCCAACATGTTGTGAAAATAAATATTTTTATATTACCATCACTTGGTATTTGAGTCAAGTAATAATACTAACATTTTCTTTGAAATCTCCAAGGTATTCATTCTGTTTTGTTATGATTCTGATCAATTAGGTTGCATATAAATTAAACTCTTAAGTATGTTGTTGAAAGGGCTAATATTCCTTTTTTTTATCTGGCAAATAAAATATTTTTTGTTGTAGCTTGGTAATTCCTTTCTTCATATGATGTTTTCACATAGGAAGAATGCTTTAAAAACTCATCAAGTTCTGAAAATGCACAATGGAAATATTCTTAATGCTTTTGAGGCCAAAAGAGAAAAGCCATCATAAAACAAACTGTCTATGCTCTGGATAGACATATTTGCTCTACACTACACACATTCAAATCACCATAAGTCACTCAAGACAAGAAAAAAAAAAAACCTGATT
This sequence comes from Scytalopus superciliaris, assembly GCA_013400415.1. Taxonomy (NCBI): domain Eukaryota; kingdom Metazoa; phylum Chordata; class Aves; order Passeriformes; family Rhinocryptidae; genus Scytalopus; species Scytalopus superciliaris. The sequence continues at coordinate 1,065,406 of VXBX01006127.1, read as the reverse complement.
ATAGATCTTTTCCTTGCTAGCAAGTCTTTTAGGAGCAAAACCTCTGCAAATAAAAGACCCCCCAGTGCATTCTCTACCTATGTTAATTCTTGTTTTCCTTCCTTTAGATTCAAGATGTTTTCTGTTCAATATAACTATTCTTTACACTCTCTAACATATTGTTCCAGGCACTCAGAAGCACACCTACTTTGACAGGTACTGGGTCTGCCTTTATAGCAAATGCTTCAGCTTTCACATCAGATAGAGAAACTGAAATAACATTTCAGTTGAAGATTTACAGTTTGGACTTTAAATGGTGGATTTTCACAGACCAAATCTCCTTCTAGCATGATAAATCAGTGGAACTGCTGCTTTACCAGTTTATAACTTTGACTTCCTACTAGATATCCTCATTCGCACATGCCATTAGAAGGGTACACTAATTAATTCATCTCTTACAATCTCTTGTATTGTAATGGAATGCTTGAGCAGGGATATGATGGATTCTCATCAGATTGTTTTTCATAATTAATGTTATCTTGCTTGAAATGCTAGACAGCCTTTTGGGTTTTGCCAATGTGTCAACAAAGTGTGAAATGTCTGGTGCATTATCACAGTGCCTTTAGTTGCCCAACTTTTCTCATAACAAAGTTAGTGGCAAATCCAAACAAGAAAATTATTCCTTCCTAACTGCCTGTCCACAGTTGCAGTTATAATAGCTGAAGTTTAGTGCATTTCCAACTGTTGTCGACTGCAGTTTTGACCCTCAAAAACTTATTAGGAGCAGCTCCATCTCTGCTTCCAAATATGCTAGAACTGGCCCTAGGATTATATCACTGATTCCTTTGTATTTTTTCAGCTGAACCTGAAAGACAACATCTAATAATGAAAACTGAGCAACATATGCTGTGCTATTTGAGTAAAGTTTAAAAAAATCCCAAAATCAAACAAAACAAAAAAACCCACATAAAAATAAGATCCATATCATCCATGTGTTAGTCTTATTAGAAACTTCCACTATTTATTATTATTTATTTATAATAGAATTTTGCCCTGATATATATTCCTGTATTTCTACCTCCAACTGCATGTTCTACTCTTCCTCTCAGCTTCATCTATTTAAGTTATGGGCTTAGGGATGAGGGAGAGAGTTATTAGATATTTTTTTGTGTGTGAAAAAGGGTTAGAGAGCAATGAAGCTGTAATGAAAACTTAAACAGGAGATAAAACAACATTTACTTTCTTTGATGAACTTGTTTTATGCACTCCCACTATATCTGTAATTACAGTGCATTAGTACAAATTACCTTCATTTCCATGGGAAGTTTTTTGCCAGATTAAAAGAAAGGTAAAAAAAATAAACATTCTATTGCTACAGAGCAAACGTTTTGCCCAGCTCAGTTCCTTGGGCTTTGGGAACAAAAATAACTACTGATTTCCTTCTCCCTAATAATCTCATATATCTTATTAAACTCTCTGTAATTTGCTCCATTCAATCGTTTTACAAACACGCTACTTTAATAGCATATTATTCATTATGGAAATACCTGCTTATGTTATTCCTTCTAGTAGAATATGTCATGACATGACTTTACCTTAGGGATTTTCATCCTCATTCCTTCTATATTTCACCAGTTTTTACACTTTGGTTGCCATCATGATCTAAAAGATTGTCAGCAACAATGGGAATGAAACATAACAGTACCAGAGGCTGATGGGTTGTAGCAAGACCTGTATCATGTCTCCAATTAAATGACTTATTTTAAAATTTTGTTTTGTATTTTTGTAAGGTTTCAGCAGTAAGTACTGTATCCTTTTCTTCTCTAACTTCTCATTCACTAAGAGACACCATGGTGATATTTTCCTATCTCTATACTATGGCACTGTATTTGTACTGTAAAGGACTATTAACTAAACTTCATAATAATCTTTTCCTAAGCACCATTAACATAATTAACAGACTGTTAACCAAGGCATTAGATCTTCAGTATCACATAATAAATTGTAAGTCCACAGCTGGTAGGAGACCCTTTCAAGAGAAACACTGCAGAAATACAACAGCTAGAAGTGTGAAAATCTGTTTGTTCAGTGGTGGAGAACTTCTAGTGTTCATTAGAGAAAAATAAATGTCTGGCTTAAATTGCTCCAAAAATGTGCTTAAATAAAATATCATGTGTAGGAGCTGCTCTTGCACCAGCTAGAGCTCCATCAAAATTGGTTAATTATTCTTTTAAAGACTGCTTCCTCAAAGGACATAATTTTGCTACAATAGCTATAAATTGGGTCATTAACTACCCTTCAGCAACAATTATTTGATCTTGTGGAGAACTACTCAGAGAAATTTTAAATCAGAGAACAAAAATCTTGCTGGACAGTAGGAAGTAGGTAAGGAAAACACTATCAAGGCCACCCATCCTGAGATACCTTGAGTAAATAATTTGCTAGTATGCAGTATCCTACAAGTTTCCTTAATAATTTTAAAATGAGTGCATTAGCCAACATCTATAATTCTTATGCCGAGTTCACCATGCAAGTCTTAAGTTTATGAATTTTAATTTTCTTCCCCTTCTTTTTAAAACACTACCACACTGTCATAACAACATTAAAGGAACACAGCTCCAGACTCTTTTTCACATACACCAGTGCCTTTTCTTATTTGTCTGGGGAATGAACTGCTGTTAGACCAAATTAACTCACATGGTGTGACACATTTCACTCAACCTTTGCCACAAGAGCTGCCACAACAAAAGTTGCTATGTCCTACTTAGGAAATCAGTACAGAACCAAGCAGCATAATGGCAGCATTATGGGAACATTAATAAACTGTTGACCACTTAGACCACTTTAGAAAAGTCTAGGGGGTACATGGCTGCCAAAATGATTGCCACTATGTTGTCACAATGTACTAGAGCTCAGTACAGCCTTGTAAATTTGAGATGAACTTCACTGTCCATTCTGAGTTTTTCAGTAGACCCAGATCCCAAAACTCCTGCAAGATATGAAGAAATTATATGTATCAAAAAATACATAATTGCCTTTACTTTCCCAGTTGTTAAAACAATTGATTTTTGTGTCAATCCAAAATGAACCATAAAGAAAACTTTCTCTGTTCCTCTCCTGAGCAGTCATGTTCCTCTGTTGTATGCCTTTCTTTTTTTTTTATCCTGGTTAAGCAGGATAAAGAAAAAAAACAAGCAAGCTAGAAAAACTACTAGATTTGCTAGGGCTTGTTTGTTTTTTTGCAGTCATTAAGTATGTGTGAGCAACCAAAGGATGAATTAAGAGAACGGCAAAAAAATTAAGGTGAAAAGGTAGAAAATGCTACTTTGCTCTTTTAGTTGTTGAATTTTCTAAGGCAGTCACACTCTTGCTAACTGAATGCCATCGTTTTGCTAGAAGTGGGGAAAGGAACAAGAACATCTGCTTCTAACCTCAACTCAAGCCTCCTTACCTATGTCCTACACTACCACTGCTGTTGCCATGAGCTACTTAAAGCATCCACTTTAACTCCAGGGGCTTTTCACCCTTTCTTCATTCCTTGACAAGAAATAAAGCTTTAACTCCAAACCTGCAGTTCCCTCCTCAAGATCACTTCTGTAACTATTATAGATTATGCAAGTGTGACAGCCATCTAGGACAGCTGAGAGAATCCTGATCACAGCTCCCAAACACCATTGTAACAGCAAACATAATATATCCATAGATTAAGAATCCTAGGAAGCACATGCAGCCAAGACAATATTGTATTTCACCTCACATTCATACTCCAGTATTTAAAAAATGACAAGACAGTTACAGATAAAGAGAAAACACAGTAGTCAGCCATAACATCTCAAAGGGAGAGCACAGCATGGCTCCCAAGAGCTTGCAGAGAAAGGAGCATTGCACATTACTGGGACCATGGATTTGCTAACATCTTTAACAAAATCACTCAGATCTTAGTTGTGCAGCCCCAGTGATGGTTGAAAACTCATATAAACTTGCATCTTTGTGAGTCAAGCTTTTTTCAGTCTTAAAAGACAAGGAGAGATTTTAATACTTAAAGGGAGTTACAGGAGTAAAATCTTTTTTCCTTTGTTTCTACATTTCATAGTCTGAAAATCCCAACCATTTATTATACTTTCAGCAATCCTTCTTCAGGGTAGAAATGGAGGATGTGAAGGAATAAAGTGTGTAAGAGCAGATGATTTTTCTGCTCAAAAAACCTGACATCAGATATTGAAACCCCAAGGGGCTGGTCCTGCTCTCAAGTTTACTCACAAGAACACTACTCAGTTCTACACAAGATACTACAATGAGCTGATCTAAGACATGTCTCCAGAGACACAAGACATTGGAGCAGTAAATCCATATGAAGAAGGGAAATCTTAGGAAGAAACTTATGGCTTGTGGGTTTTTTTTGATAATTTCTTCTTTCATCTATCTTCCTGATATGCAATTGTAGGTGTTGGAATTAATACATGCACCATTCCATCTCTATGGATAAAAGCCTATATTTTTAGTACAACGAAATGAACACACAGTTCTCCAATATCTGCCTTGTAAATAATCACAAAAGCACTCATTTTTCAGATTTCCATCACAAATATTACTGTCACTTCAGTCCACCCATCTTCCCTGAAGACAAATAATTTGATCTAACAGGGAAAAGAATTTGAACATAAACCAGAGTTCATGCACACAGGGGAAATCACTAAGGAAACCAAATTTATGATCACTGTACTGCGAATAAATAGCTCTTTGATACATGTTATAGAATGAAAAAAGATATATCTGCTAGTTTGTTAACACTTATTGCATAAGTAAATACTATGTACATTAAAAAGGTAAATCTTTACCAAGAACAAAATAGGATTTGTCATTAACAGTCAGCAAATCTCTCTGTTGAAGTCACATTAAAATGTTCTTGCACACCTTGACCCATACTGATCTGCCAAAGAGTTCTGTAAATCATTATTTCTTGATCATGATTCTATGGTTAAACCTTCCATTTCACTGATGTTATCTGTGGCTGAGATTGGGATCAGCTCCAGAGCAGAAGACTCTCACTGAAAACAATTCCCAGCTGAACGGAGTAATGCACAAAGACAGTGAGAGGCTCTAATGATCAAAACCAACACACTGAGCTGCAACTCTGAAGAGGCAGCAGGTCATGTAGGGTCTGATATATGAAGAGTAGATGCTGACTGTGTCAAAGAACAGAATTTCTGGGCAGTCCCATCCCTTGGGATGACAGCAGCCGTCACTCTGCTTCCACAGGGCTCAGCTAACATGGAGCAGGATGAGTAACTTCCCCACCCCCAGGATGACACAGTTCCCTAACAGCAATTTACTTCTCGCACAGACCCATGTTGTTCTTCTTTGGTCTCTCTTTCCAGCAGGAAAGAATAGAAGTGATGTCACCTCTGTTTCAAGAGGCAATCACAGGCCCTTTTTTTACTGAGGGGGAGAGTAGGGGGTAAACCGTCCTTATCCCCCCAGTGCAGGTCTCAAAGCAGAGCCTGATAGTGGCACTGATGTGGGACGACAGCTTGAACACGCACTGCTGGAGCAGTGCCTTGGGCCACTCCAAACTGTCTAAAACATCCTGGAGGAAGAGGTTCATTGTGTCCCTGAGAATTTATGCAGTTATGTGAAAATTCAGCTTTATCTTAATGGAAAAACCCANAAAACACCAAACCACAACAAAAACAAACTTACTATCTTTTATGCTTGTACAGTTCAGATATCATAAGGCAAAACTGCAGAATTCAGTTTTCAAATGCTTTACCACAGAGTGACTCAGGGAGCCCAACTCAGGTTTCTGAACATTTGGGTATGCACATGGTGGACAACAGTGCAGTGACTCGGAGTTTGCCATGGGGAAATTTGTGCTGATATTACTGAAAAAGAAAATTCATAAATGTGGAGGCAGTGATGGGATGCTGTTAGAGGAAGCCGGGGGCTCCGACAGACTGGTAAGTGTGCTTGAGGGCATTATCACCCCATCTGCCCACCCCCCTTTTCACTCCAAAGACAAATGTACCTGCTGCTCAGCACGGATCGCGCTCTCGGCTCATCGGTGCTCCAAGCCGCAGAGCCACCCGACTGCTGCGGTGACAGAGCGGATCACCGCGGCTTCGGGCACCCTGCTCCGGAGCAGCAGCTCCCAGCAGCACGGGACAGAGGAGAGCTGAGAGTGCTAACACCTTGGATCACGGCTGCTCAGTCTGACAGAGCCCATCTGTCAAAACCCAAAGTGAGAAAGAGAGAGAGATTACATGGGAACTGTAGTTGTATTAAGGGGATGTGTAAAGTCATGCTTTCCCAGGGAAAAAAATATGTAATTAAGTCGGTTACTGTGCTTGGTATTTGTGCACAGTATCTGTAGCAGCACATTCAATTAAAATTAAAGAAAAGAAAATAAATCTCAGCTGGAGCTCTTCCTGGGTAAGTGCCCAAGCAGGAAGTAGATTTGTATTGTCTGAACAATTTATGTTTGTGAGCAATTAATAAAACAGATTTTTCTGTTAACTCTGCACTTTTCACTGATAATTATGGAACATTTTGAAGGTGAGGGGCTGCCAGTCTAATTGAAATAGATTTTCCACTCTGAACAAACAGGAGGCAAAAATAACCCCATATCTTATCAATTTTTTAAGGAGAGAAAAGTGTTTAAAAAGTCATTGTTTCTCATCTGTTTTGAGATTTATATTGGTTTTATAATTATGATTTAGAATACTTTAAAGTACACATACTTTGACATCCCTATGCACTGCCACAATGGACAAAAGATATCCTTGCATAAAGCACAGTTTTGATTGTCAGTGCACATTTTTAAACAATACTGGTCTGATATGACATAGAGCCTGGCATATGCATTACAGTTTTTCTGCAATATTCTTACATAAACCTGGGCAATCCACACCATCTCTCAGTGTGTTATGTCTGAGGGTAGGGAGAGATGGAAAGTCAATACAGCCCTTTCTTACCTTGGCAGAATGCTGAGCAGAGAAAATATGGAGAGTGGGTACAGCCTCACATGTGTTTATGCCTATAGTAATAAACTAAACAAAGTCAAGATACAGGCCAAGAGAAGGTCTGCAACTCTTCATTCAGTTAAGCTGTTAGCACAGTCCCTAACCCTGGCTTTGGCTTTGCTGTCTCAAACATTGCCTAGGAAATGCTTAGGGGTAACAAGGACAGCCTGTTCTGGCAGCCTGGGCATGGCAGTCATGTTTTATGGGAGAAGGGGATGAGGGTTCATTCTGTCTGAACACACACCATGCAGCATCAACCAGCCTCGAGACTGGAGACCTGTCCCTGGCTGCTTTATTTACTATTATAGATGTAGCCTGTAAAACCCTCTGATAAGGGGACATGGCTTCCGGTTACAGACAATATAACAATAGATTAATGTTAAGAGTTTGTTAGTTTGACCTGCAATTAGAACCACACAGACAGTTTCTTGGCTGAAGTTTTCAGGACACAAACAGTGTTTCGCAAGTACAGACGTAGCCTTTGCCAGGGTTGAATTCTGTCAATGACCTGAAACCCAATAGCATGACCTCCATCTCTCTAGCAGTATATGTGGTGCTGCAAGGACCTCTTCTCTCAGTGTGCTGCACATTGGTGTGTCAGACAAGCCAGAATACCAAGAAGTACTGCAGAGCTGCGATCCCAACACATTGAACTGGGAAACACATGGACTGGGAAACCACTTCTCTACAAACAGCCAAGGAACAGGCTGGTGGAAGAACTTTTGGTGAAAGTTACAGTTGTATAACAAAGTACTCCCCAAAGACAGGAAGAGGAAAACTGGTTAAAAAAAATTCCTGATGGAAGATTCTGTCCTACTTAAATCAAAGTGCTTTTGCAGGAATGTTTCTATCTGTAGATTTTACAAAAATAGTCTACTCATTCCTTTTCGTTATAGCTGAAACGTTTCATTTTGAGAAATTCAGAGCATTTTCTTTCACTGCTAGTGATAATGTGTTTTATTGCAGAGTATCTCAGAACTGACAGGCTGGGACTTGCATGAAGACAGCAACTGACTGTCCATTCCTCTGCTTTTTAGGTACAATCAACTTAAATAGAGCATCCCTGGCAGAGCTTTCTATAATCTAGCCTCATAAGACTTTTTTTCATGAGTTTCATCCTGCTTACCAGCCAAAAAGTTATTCCTAATATTTAGCATAAATTTACCTCATAATTTTGAAAATATTCTAGAAAAAATGTCATCAGTCACTGCCCTCTACCTGACTATGTGTAGTATCAAATCAAACATTTGGTCCTTATTGAAACAAAGCCCCCATGTTATACACACACACACACACACACACACACACACACACACACATATATATATATATAAATCTTTCTATTCCCTAAACAGTTTTTCAGGATGTTTTTCACAAGCAGGATCACAGTCAGGTGCTCACTTCAGAATGGTCTTCCTCACTTTGAGTTATGTTTTCCTTTCATGATTAAATGTGCAGTTTCAGTGCATTTCTGCAAATGTAAGGAGAGGCCATAGGGTACTACTTCACCTTTGTTTCAGCTACAGAAAGCTTGGGGTGAGCTCTCAAGTATGGAACAGGCTGAGCAGGGAATGAGATAAGGAAGGACCACAAGAAAAGACTGTTAGAGAAAATTATTGAAGTATTCTTAAATCATGAAGATCTTATTGCCATACCAAAAGTAGAGGGGCAGTGAGAACAGCAGGGAACTCTCTGCAAATAGACCTGAATCTTGGCATGGAGAGATTTGCTATTTATGTGCTTGCAATATAGAACAAAGTTGCCTTCTCGAGTTCCATTGGGAATGCTATGTTTCCCAAATTAATGAAAATCAAAAGTTAAGTTAAATGACATCATAAATTCCAGACACTGATTTTTATGTTAGAAGTCATCTTTGTGCAAAGGATAATGTATCATCCTAAATGTCACTCATTCAGTAATACTGTTATAGTGCTATTCCCTGGTGATGGCCAGAAAAAGTTGTCCAGGGCATTCATCAACATTGTCACTGTCATTTTTTGTCTAATATGAAACTCAACTACAAGAAATCTCTGATCTTGGTTGAGAGAAAAACTGGGAGACGGTTGCTATCAAAGCTGGTTCAGCTGTCTGTGCTCCTCTCTTCTGCCCTTCTGTTTGTTCAGACACAAGTCATATCTAACCAGTAAAGCAAATGAGGAGCTGTAGGGCCAGAATACCAGCAAAGTGTTTTGTTACTGGCACTTCTAAAACTGCTTAAGGAGCACGTGGTATACAACTACCAGGTCCCAGAGGTGTGTAAAGACTTTGCAAATGGGATTTAATAATGTGGAGGGTGCTGAGTTTATGTCCCTTTCTCTGCTCCACTCCAGCTCAACCAAGTCAGGGATGAAGTAGACTCTGAGGGAAGACTGCCATCTACTGAGCCCCAGCCTCTCGCTGGACTGCCCACTCAGACACAGCTAGCTCAGCCTGAAAGCTGTTCCCATCTTCCACCTTCCCTGCCCATAGGAGATGGCTTTTCCCCTTTCTGGTCATCCTTAAATACAATGCGAGCAGTAGAAGTCTATAGAAATACCATCAAGGTACAGAAACAGAAATTGAATTTCTCTTGTATTTTCTCTTTTGCACATTAATATCTTATTTAGACAGCAAAAAAAATAACAGCTAACATACCTTTAGAGGTTGGATTGTTCTGGGGGTGATTAGCTCAAACATGTAAATGCACACATCACTCAGCAGCGCTGCAAAGGAATCATTCTTCTTCATAAAGAGGAAGAAATTGATCTATCCTCACCTAAGACTAGAAAGCGTTACATCTGCTGAGCAACATCCCTATTCATCAGAGCAGTAACCTGCTGCTATATTATCTGGGCCACAGGGGTGCTACAGTATTTTTTCACTTCATTATAATAAATTAGCTGCTTTGCTATTAACATGCTTCATATTTAAGAGAGATAGTCACCAGCTCCTAAGGAATCAGAGCCAGTCCATTACATAAACTGTCCCAGAGTTCAATTAATTACTGCAGTGCCCAAGTGTTTAAATGAAACTTCCTCCTTCAGATATGCCCCATCAACACAGAGTGGAATCAATAAGGCTCATTTCAAGCAATTTACCCACCATCGTCTGTATTCCAGGCAGCACTTGCATTCATCTGGATACTATTAGTTTATCATATGTCTCTGACGTATTTTCCTGTCAAACCTTCCTGTTCCATGCTCATACAGATGAATGAACAGTGTCAAAACAATTTCAATCTGTTTTATCTTTGCAAGAATTTTGAAGCTGCAAATGGGAGGTGGAAGTGATTATCTAGGTCCATGAGGGCCATGGAACAAGGACAGCATCCTTTTTGATTGTCACACACATAGTTTAGTTACTACTCAGCCTTCAGCCAGATCACCCTGAATAAGAGAAAATGACAATTTACTGTATCATCCCAACAGCTTTTATGGTCCTTTGCTCAGCCAAGGCAACTGTCTCCTGAGATTCTTTGTGCCACCTGAATGATATAGAAAAAAAGCATATTCCCTTTTGCCTCACTACCTCGAACAACAGTGAGGAATTTGGGAAACACAGTTGCAATTTCATGTAGTTATTTTTTAGTTACTCCAGCTCATTTTTTTATTCAGCAATTGCAAAATATGCAGTAGATGAGGCAGCTGAAATCATCTTTATCAACAATTTTAATCTGAAGCAAGGGGGCATTAGGCAATAAAAGAGACAAACTGAAGTTTCTTAGCAGTCTACTTGACTCACAGAGATGAGACTGAAGGATACATCTGTTCCCAAGTGACTATTTAAGAATTAACCTTTAAAGAGGGCATTTGCTACATTGAAAAGAAATGAGAATTCATTATTTCTAGGGATGTGGCCCAGGCTTGTTCCTATTCTCCTGGCGAGGCATCGCTCCCTTAAAGAGCCTTCCTTTGACTTTCAGATGATTAGCTATCCTTCCGTAATACCAATACGCTCAAATACACATTTGCTAACAAGAGTTGTCTCCTGCCTCCAATCCAGGCATCGCAGACTGTCCTACAGCCTTAATACAATTGCAGCTGAGCAAAAAGCTCATTTGAATTTCAAAAGCCTGTGGCTACAACAAGGAAGAAACAATTTCAGGTTTCCAGGAATGTCTGGACAAGAAGCATAATACAGCTGCATAATTATAGCATAGCAATATGTAAAATATGCAACTAACTGAGTATTTTAAATGATGCTTGCAACTCAAACTGATGCATCCACTTCATATACAGCTTGATTGTCAAGACTTGTATCAATAAGCTGGAGTGCAGCAGACAAGAAGAGAGCTGCTCCTGTCTGTGATATTGTTTCAGTGCCACGGAGATACTGCCAAGAGGGTCTCTTTCCATTGCATTAATGTTTGCATCCAATTACAGAGAGGCTTTTTGTTTGCTTGTTCCAGTTGTAGGATGCAATGCAATATTTCTGCTCACACTGTCGTGTTCATGTCTAGTGCAGAGGATAAAAGTTTTTTGGAAAGGGACCCCAAATTCAGCTAGAAGAAAATACTGCCTTCATATCTCAAGTAAGCATCTACACTGTGCAGTTAAGATTACACTAATCTGATTTTTTTTCCTGTTAAATTTCAGATGAGAAACTACAGTCTTATTTTGTGCTGTTTTTTGTGCCTTCCATTTTCTCTGCTGTGAAAATAGATTTTTATTTCTTGAACTCCTTCACAAACCCCACCATGCAAAGGGTTGAATATTGATTTGGATCAGAATACACTCAGTAGTCTACCCTGGTCTTGCAAAGAGATCAGTGCAAAAACATCCTTGCACTTGTGGCAAAAACAGAAACCTCTTTCAGAGAGAGATTAGCTAAATCTTCTGTTTCTTTGTTTTAGAGAACTAGCTCTTTTTGGACTAGGAAACAAAAGTGAATAAATGCATGTCCAGGACATTGACTTCCTTGCAATTATGTATGGATGAGAACAGCACACCTAGTTTGTGAGATTGTCCTTGTCCTGTAACAATGAGATGTTTTCTAGGCAAAATTCTTCACCCCACAAAAAATGTACTTGATTGAGATATTTGTTGTTAAGAACGCTTTCAGTTCCTATGTCAGAACTGTGGAGCACAGAAATTCCCACAAACCCAACAGCTGTGGGCAAGAGAGGCAGGGAAACCTCATCATGTTCTTATCTAGAATTTGCTCCAATGTCCAAAATCTAAAAGTGAATTAAAAAGAAACAAAGGGAAAATCCACACTGTGGGATGCTGAATGCCTTTCCCTCCACTAGGCTCCTGGGGAGAAAAGGACGGTCAGGAGCTCACACTTTTCTTGATTTCTCTACAGTTCATGTGTGAAACATTTTAAAAAAGAACCTAATTTTGCATGCTGGTTGTATCAGTCCAAGACCTTTCCCAAGAATGAGTTTCACTCTGAAAAAACAATCACAAAACACCTACTGTTCAGCAGTCCCTAGACACAGCAGGGTGGACTGAAAACAGCAGGTCAGGTTTAATTTTAAATGTGCCTGATTTTCATTTCTCACATTTTCTTGCTCTTTTTTTTGTAGGATTCTTTTGACTTTTCCTGTGCAAGTGCCCTGATTTTTAATTTCTTTAATTTTCAATAGGGTACATGACAGTTGATACAGTCATATCATAATGTCAAGCATTTGCAAATAAATAAGTATTTATGGACTTCAAAAAATTGAATTATGTAAATGAAGTTCAATAAATTGTGAGAAGATGTATTATTATTCACACTGTATTGTGTGCATCTTCTTTTAAAAAAATTCTTTTCAACTGATTTTATGAGCTTGATAGAGCATAAAACTTCCACTGGAACCATCATAGTTTAATTACGTGGCACCATATGTACTTCAAGTATTTCTAAAATGGGTAGAATTTGCAATGGAAATGCATATCAAAATAGCTACATGACCAGTTCAATAGCCAGTTTTCAGAGCTACGTAGTAATCCCATCCAGAAAACACAAAAAAGTCTAAAAAAATTCCCAAGGAAACAAACAAAAAAACAAACAAATAAACCATCATTTGTACACATTAGGATGAAAGACCAGCACATACAGGGCCAAACCTCATCAGTCCACAGTCCTCATTACTCTGAAAGGACTGGGCTGCCTGCAATCTACATTGCATCAAGTCCCATAGAAAGATCATTTGCTATTTTGCAAGACAAGAGGAATTTCAACCAGTATGAATGTGGATTTTACAAATAAGGGACATTTTAGAAAGAAGCATGTACTGATTTTAACAGCAGTGCCAAAATAGAATGAATTTGGGAAACATTCTGAGTAGAGCATACATTTTAAATTAGAAAAACCAGTAAAATCAAGACTACTATAAAATATATACTATATGTGCTATAAATATATGTACACTGCCCATACTCTTCAAAAGACAGAGCCACCAGCATTTTTTAAACCAAGCATGTGCCTAACTTCTTCCTTAAAGTGGTTCTATTTTCAGAAGAGGTCTGAACACTGTTTTACCGACTTCAGCAAAGAAGCTGAGAATAGGCAAAGTAACCTTTTACTCTGGAAAATACAGGCCATTATACATCTTCTCTAAAAATTTAATTACACAAAAAAAGATCTTAGCTAATCAAACTCATACAGGAAGTCTGTGCAGGGTGACTCATGCTTTCCTCTGCATTGTGCTGGCAGAAAACAGAGCTGGTGGAGGCAGTGCCTTCCCTGTCTGAGTGCAATGCACTCATCTGGCAGCTGCAGTGGACTCCAGCCACCCCAATTTCTGGCAGGGGAACAGACAGGGTGTGCCAGGATCATGCTTTATAGAAGCAGAGGAAGTACTGCAGCAAGAAGTGGTTATGATTTTCTACAGGGCATAGATCCTGTTATCTGCACCTCTTCTCTTGGTACCCATTAGACACCTTTTCCTGTCAGAAGCTGAATGCCTCATGTAGCCATGCTCATTTTGATGCAGGTTCTAAAAGGCATACATTAGAATTTTATATGTAATAGATTAAAAAGAGACCTTAATAATCATATTATGGTTGCTGTGATAACACAGTCCTCAATTATACAACTGTATATAAAACACCTAATTCTTCAAGAGTAACGTTTTTCAACATTAAGTTAAACATTCTAAAAATACGGTATACTTCCTGCAACTTCTCTCTATATGTCAGAAGAGTAATGCTGTATTTTATAGCAAAGATGATACTTCTATTAAATCTTTCAATCAGCTAGGGACTGAGATAATTGGCAAAATTCTTTTCACTGCTATTTAGTCATCTGGCTTTAACCCACAGTTAAACTTTACAAGTGTTTCTCTCCCACCCTACTTTTATTTGATGTTATTATAGCTGTCAATCTTGAACAGGAAGATGCACAGAGAATTAAAAAAGTTTGTGTTTGATCATTTAGAACTTTGCTATGGTGGCAAGTATAAGGAACGGGGGAAGGCATCTAAGAAAGAAAACATCACAATTATGACTGATAGAAGATGAGTTATCTACTAAATTTCACCATGGTAGGTTATTGACCTTCTGTTATCCTCACTCTGCTGTTTCCCATCTACTAGTCCACAGAATAAAATACATCCCCACAGCACATGTACTCGCGGTAGGGTCACCTGTCTATAAAGAAGAGTTTAGCTGGAGATGCAGGACTATGGAAGGACATTACCTGGAGAAGAAGCATGTTTTGTCTCTGCCAGCTGTTGTCAGGAGTAGTGGCTGACAAAGGGGTAATGCAGGATGTTTAAACTTGTGGTATGGGGTCTACCAGGATTGTTTGTCTCTCATGCCATATTTACAGTGCAATTCATAGCAGTGTCAACATCTGTTTCCTGGTAAATACCTTGCAGGATAAAGGGTTTGAATAGACTTTTATGATTGTAAATCAAAAAAGGTAAAAAAATTGGCACATATATTTTCACTAATTATTATTCTGGGCTATTGAACCTCCTGAAATGCAGCTGCTTGATCAGCCATTTTTAGTCTAAACACTTCTGGAAATAACATGGGAAAGCATTTTGCATTTTCATATAGCAGTGATTGTAAGAGAAAATATTGACTTTTTTCCTCCAAAATTATATGCAGATCCATCTCACCTGGTTTAAGCCACATCAAATTTTGGCATTTACTTTACTTAAGGTATATATCCACCATATAACCAAAGGAAAAACTGAAGAACCCCCAGACAAAAATTCCCCCAACCTAAAATAATTGGCAAAGATGACTAGTGCAGAGTGAGGTGATTTTCCTTATTAGCAGTGCAAGTGCCGTAGGAGGATTTATCTGCTGTTTAAATGTTTTCATAAGGTACAAATCTTCACCAAAAAACCTATTAAGAGAGGCCAGTTTCAAACATTCCCACTTAATATTTTAATATGGATTTCCCCAAGAGGAAATGTTTCACCATCACTTAAGAAATTTGAAAACTGCTTGTTTGAAAGGAAACATGAGAAGGAAAAAATGTGATTTTGAGATGCATTCCAATAATACAATTGTTAAATAATAGGATAAAAAGCTTGACTGCACACACACAGAGGAATGCAGAGGCACAAAGGGGAGTTCATATTATACCCTGCCTCACCTCATCCCAGCCCCATCCCAGCCATCAGCCCATCAAAGGTCCATCTCCATACCCATGAAGCAGTACAGGGGCTCAAGGCAGGTGGAGAAATCCCAATAACTCATTCAGAGAAATAGCACCTGCCCAACTCCTTCAGGACTGCCACAACAGCACCTCAGCATCATGTGTTGGGGACATCCATCACCATGAGGCAGTGGGAGCTGCTCTCCAGGTCACCTATCACACCAAGGTGACCACTGCCTAAGGGTATGGCACAGACTGTGGGATAAAGAGGAAGAGCATTTCAGGATTGCATAGGACTGATTATAGGATATTTAGGGTGGGAATCAGAGGTGGGGAAAGTGAAGGATCAAGGTGATTTGGGAAGGAACATGCATAGAAAGATAGAAGAGTAAGGAAATTAAAAAAATCAGTCATATATGAACATATATGGTCAGTATGCTTGTCTGGCTGTGCCTTGCACATGTGAATTCACCTGTGTGAATCTGTCCTATCCTCTGGCTAAATGTATGTCTAACTCTTTTCCTGGATGAGAGTCTCTCTGGGTGTGTGTGTATTGGTGTGTGTGTCTCTGGCAGTAAGGTGGGAGAGAGGGGAGAGTGGTAACCCAGAGCAGCTCCTGCATGAACTGTGTGACTAAGTCCAGTCACAGGAGGGAGGCACAGTGTGTGTGTGTTGTGTGTGTGTGTGTCAGTGCAGGTGTGTGTGTAAAAGGGTTTGTACCAGCAGCTGGAATGAAGGTGCAGCCATATGTCCAAGATCCGGAAACAGGGGAGACTGGGACCCAGGGGTAGCCCAAGGTATAAGAGCCCAGCTGCTGGAGGGATTTACACTACCCATCATAAATGGAGGCATCCATTTCCACCAGCAGACCTCCATTCTGCTCAGACAGGAAAATGGGATAGGGAAATAGAATTAACATTTCCAATTTTATTCAAGCAAGATATTTCAACTGATTCAAACAAACCATGGACTTTTGCTTTAAAGAATATCTTCACACTGTTTTAAATTGGTTTTTCCTCCTGTTTTGAAGCACAGTATTCCCTAGGATACTAAAGATATGCTTCTATTTATTGCCTTTGGAAAAACTTACTGGTACAGATTCTAAAAGTATTCACATCAAGAGCAGAAAATGTCTGAAAGCCTTTCTGAAACTACAGGTCTGGAGAGTTATTCAAAAATCACAGTGGGAAATTTTTATGGTCTCAGTAATGCACTAGGACAGGTTAAATGATCATGATGTTCCCTTCTGGACTTAAAATTTATTAAGTATCTCCCATTTTTCCTGGTGATAGGTTCAGTGTTACTTTTCAACTGCACAGCTCTCTGTAGATATTTTATGGTACCTGCATATAATTACTTCCATCTTAAAACATGAAAAACTTGGATTCAGAGGGGTTAAGTGACACAATCATCATGCAAGAGTGCACTAGATCCCACATAACACTCTAGATTTATTGACTGATCATTCTATGTGCAATCTATCAGCCTTCTAGTTTATCACTAGTTAGTAAAGTCCACTGTTCTGTTTCTTTCCTTCAACAAAATAATTGCAATATCACCATTTTATTTCTATTAACCTATGAACTGCTGTCAAAGGTAATTTCAGCTCATGTGGAACTTCTTCAGCTATTTCTAAGCAAGCTACCATGGGTGATGTTAGCTGTGTAGCTGCAGTAACACAGAGCTAATTGCAAAATAATCACCTTAGCATTTAAAAAGCATGTTTTGCATCCTCTGCTGCTGTATCTCGTACAAAGGCATGAAACCTGTACCAAGTACCTGCACCAGGGTGGTTAGTTTAAAGCTAGCAGAGGGTTTCAGAGTGGATTCAAGCTATAACTACACACAGTTACAGTGCAGAGGTATCCAAAGTGCAGTTGTGATCTACTGAAGGGTTTTTTACTTCATGTGCACCTATGTACTGGGAAGTACACTGGATTCTTCAGGAGATGCAATTACAACTTGCATATGCACCAATCTGATCTTTGATTGTTATTCTGGGTAAAAGTATTTACATTTTAAGCGATGCATACTCATGCAACATTTAATATGTATAACAAATAATTGTGACAATACTCTTCCTAAATGAGCAAAACCTAAGAATTTGAAGTTTGAGATATAAATTGGATTTTAATACTTAATTAAATTGTTAAAAAATTGAAGAACACTCTTTACAGCACATTTAAAAAATACATTTCATGTGTAAACTCTCAGAAGCAGCTTAAAAACACATGAAATGGAAATGCCCTGAGGTAGCTCGAGTTTCTCCTCTCCAGCTGAATTCAAGGGCTGATTACAATGACCTGTTTTCCACAGCAGTTTTATCCCTTTCTCCATTTTACTCCATACCTACAGAAGTTTTAGGGAGAGATGATAGGATAATGTACACGAAATTTACAGCACTACCCAGGTGATGGTGAGTACTATGAGCAGCTCTTTCCATCAGCTCTCCCAGCAGCAGTCCTTAAGCAGTGCCTGAGCAAAGATGCAGAAGCCAAAAGAATTGAGAAAATACACCAAAGAATTTGTCTCCTTCATAGCAATACCAAATGCAAAGGACAACTGCCCCCAGAAAATGCATTCATCACACACAGAGCATTGGACTGTGTGACAAGCAACAGCTGTAAAAATGTCTTTCCATCCTTCAGGTAGGAGATTGCACATCTCTGCTTTGTACATAAACCTGGTGTGCTTTGCAACCTGCCTCAGTCCTACCAGGCATTTTAAATCTTGCTAAGTGCCAGACAGCAAACTACCCACCTTTCTAACTCCACTTAGCCCTTTACTCTTGTTAGGTGCTTCTTTATTTCATATCAGTTGTGCATGTTCAGATGTGCCTTTTGAGCAGAAATGAGTGTCACCCAACTGGGAACTTGTATGTGGATGAACAGGCACTTGCCTTCTATCTCAAGCCCCTCAAGGAACCAAAAGGGTTAAAGGTGGTCAGAGATGTGACTAACTTTACATAAGTTTCTAATGACCACTTCATACCAAATAATCTATACATAACAGCACTTACTATATCCCTTCTCAGGTGTCTCTTTTCCAAGGTCAAAAATGCTAGGTTACTTATATAGAAATCACACTCTACCTCTTTTTTTCTCTTTTTTTTCCTCTTTTTTTTTTTTCTTTTTCCTTTTTTTTTTAAAAGACTTTTTTTATTTGCTTTGTGTTATATACTCTGCTAAGGTTATTCTGAGATCTTTTTTAGTATATACATCTATACATTCTTCATGGACAGAAAAAGCAACGCATAGTGATTTCAATAGTCACAACAAATACAAAAACACGTCACTTCTCCTTTGCTTTTAGTTTTGCTCTTTGATTTCCCTTATGTATTTTTTTCTTATTTGTGCTTTTGTTTTACTTTTTAGTCAGTGATCATTAGCTTCCACAAAAGTGTACTGATCTGTAAAGGGAACATGTTTTGCAGTTCTCATCTGCAGAACTCATGACAGAAGAGGTAAGGAGCTGCCGTCTTTCACCCAAAAGACCCAGAGTGCAAAATACAACTGCTCGACTTCAGCTTTTCTAAGAAAACTACCTTCACACACATCTTCCTACATTAATCTAGTTATTGGTCTTAAAAACTGGGGAAAGGAAAAGCATGAGTTTTGCTATTATTTCCATTTTTAAGTATATAATGTACTTCATTTATGGAAATGTTGCACTCAGACATATGAGAGAAGAAGGACAAATCCAGACTAGAGGAAGAGGAAAGAGGATTCCAGGGTTTTAATACGGTATTTAAAGCTTTTTTTACCTACTGCAGCTTTTTTCCTTTCAATGAAGCAAGCTCTGGCTTTGCAAATTAATGATTCTGTGAAGGATTTCACAAGGAAAGAGAATTAATGGGGAAGAATTTTGCACTGAAACTAGATTTTGTTACCTATGCAAACATATGAGTTGATGGTAAATTAGACCTAAGAATTGCATAGAAGTGATTCAGAGGAAGCAGGGAGAGGAATGGCAAAAAGTATTTTGGCAACTACGAAAGGCTTGGGAAGACATATAGCACACCCATCTGACAGAATTAGCACATGTATCTTAGCATAGGAACTTCAGTTGGCTTTTGTGGCCAGGAGTTTTTGCCAGTTGTCCCCTCCTTTACCCACAGGGGGGAAAAAACCCTTCATTATTAACATATTTGTTGAATGAGGCACATAATTCTGTCTTTCACTGCACTCAATTTCTCATAAGGCACATAAGCTATTCTCAGAGTTCCCAGCTGAATGCAGCTCTGAGCTTGTGGAAAGGATTACAGAATTTTATTTGAATACAAGCTAGTAGTTGCATTTTGTGCCTGGTATGAGTACTGAAATCACAATGTGTTTCTTTTTATGTATGGAGTAGATTTATACCAGGGCACACAGTAAAGGCTTTCTCTGCCATTGGCAAAGAAGAATATCATCTGGAGCATCTCCTAAGGCCACCCAGTTGAAGTACACCTGTTATTACATGTTATAGTCTTCCTCCACTGCCATAAAACACAAGGTCTACATTTTCACATGTGCTTAAACTAATGACAGATGAGTTTTATTCCAAATTACTGTTGTGAAAGCCAAGCCCTGGGCACCAACTCATTTTCATGCAAGCATGCCAAAATGAGATTATATCCTTGAGCCAAACTGTGATAAAAAGACCCTTAAAACCTCTAATAATTCTGACTTAATCAATGATTATTGCTCTTTTTAAATGGAGTTTAAAATTTGTGCAGTGACTTTACTTTCACTTCTTTTAAAATCAAGCACTGTTTTTGCCAGTATGGAAAATCTATCACATTGCACTAACACTTCAGGTGCATAAGTACAGTTTAAAAATTGGGCAAGTGTAGCTTTACCATAGGAATTGGAACTAATTGTCCTTTTGTTGTAATATCTGGGAAAGCTGAAGGCAATTCACATCTCTGTGTGTCACCATAATAGTTTCTACTGAACTAATCATCCTACTCCTATCCTCTTTTCTAAGGCTATATAAAACCCCAGAGCGTGATACCAGCCCAGCAGATTTCAGGTGAAGATAGTACTGAAAGACAAGATTCATGGAAGAATCATTTATTTCAGAAATTATAGTTTGGTAGGGTGGATTTAACTCAACAGGACATTCCACAGGAATTTATTTCTATAGAAACTTCTCTCTTTCTCTTGTTGTGCCTTTTAATTAAGTCTGAAGCCTTTCATGGCTCTAATTAATGTACACAAAACAAGTAAGCAGACAGCTGCAAATACAGTGGATGGAAAGAAAGGGCGTCATACTTTTCTAAATGAAGATGTGACAGATTTACTGGATGGAGAAGAAAATAGAAGGAGCAGAAAGAAATATTACAACCCAACAGGATTCCTGATTTTACATTCTTCTTCTCTTCTACTTTCATTCTGCTAGAACATGGGATGGATGCCAGAGATGCATCAAACTGTCCAAGTATAATTTAAGTAGTCAGGGAACAGATGTTCACAACAGTTTCTGGTCAGTGCAGGGATTTTATTACCTGCCCACAAGCTTCTACCCACTGTGAAAACTGTATCTCTTGAAGATGCACGATATCAGTTTATATCAAATTACATGTATTCTGTAAGTTTGAATGACCCTAATCAACTAGCAATGTAATACAATATCTCCTCCCTTCCTATTATCCTCCCTTTCTCCAAGACTGGGTAGAAGTTACTTACACTGCCCAATATTATAATGAGGGTTTCAAATGCTCAAATACTTTAGGAATTTGACTTTGAATGTTAGTGACTTCCTACAGCGTGAACAGGTGGGAGAATGCTGGAAACTGAAGGTGAGCAACAGTTCTCCTTCCCTTCTCCCTTGTACATCCAGCAAAGGTCACTACTCTAATCCACATCTTATACTTTCAGAAGAAGAAGACTGTGCCAGCTCCAGAAATCTACCAAAACTTTTTCCTTTTCATATTTTTTTCACAAAAAGTAAGAAAAATGGAAATTTCTCTAAGGTATATTGATTATTTTTTATTTAAGTAGGAAATGTAATCAAGAACATTGATGGCATTGAACATATCAGGATTTATATACAGAACCCAATATATTGACATGACTGGAACTGGTCATGAAAAAAAAAAAAAAAAGACTGAAAAAATGCCCATCAGTGAATCAAATCTATGACTTCAGCAGCATAAAACATTTACTGTGCATTAGGGTTAAACAGCAACAACTGTAGCCCACATACACATACTTTTGCTAGTTTACATAGGCCAGCACCAATGGAATAGCTGTATTTGGTTATCTTTGTTTTTGAAGTTTTTCCCAACTTTTCCTGGAGCCCATGCCAAGAACGTCCTATCATGGCAGCACTGACAACAGAATCCAAGTAAGGCAATTTTAAGACAGCTATGGTTTCTCTAAACATGCCACAGTATAGCTGTAGCCTTGTCCTTCACTGCAGAAGGAAAAATTCTAGTCTGCACCATCGTATCGTCAGTGTGTTTGGGGGTATATTTGACTTGTTTGCTTTAAACAGTTTCTTTAAAAAGAAAAATGTTTTTGGATAGATCTGGCAAAACTTCTGAAATAAGAAAAGATTTCAAATTTCCTTCAGTAAGAAAAGGCTCAAGACACTGTATGCTAAAATGCATGAAAGAATCACAGCACAGAGAGACTTCAGTGGCAACAGAAAGAAATTTCCTAAGACCAAAGAGGGCTCAGAAGTTTTTTCTAAGCTAGCACTACGATGTTAACTGCAGTAAAGCTTAGAAGCAAGAAGTCATTGGCTGGGACAATGTGCAGTGTAAGAGCTGCATATAAAACTGCTATTTTTTGTCCTTTTAACTTCCAGTCTGAGACCCCTATTACCTTTTATAAGTGAAGTTCCATTTAAATAAAACAAAATATTACTGATTTTGAAAAGTTCCTGGTCTTTTTGGAGAGCTAACTTGGAACCATTCTGAGTCTATTGACCTCACAGCTTTGGCCTGGTTTGCAGAATCATCTCAGTCAAGAAAATGCAAACAAGATTAATGATCTACTGTTGTGGTTGAGGAACAGTACTCCCCAATTCAGTGCACCCACCGAGACTCTCCCAAGCTGTTCACTCACTCCCTCTCCCATCTCTCCCTTCCCTCTCCAGGGATGGAGTTGAAAATTGGAGACACAAAATGGTGAAAATCACAGGTTGAGATAAGAACAATTTACTGGAAACAGCAATGAGATAAGAAAATTAACAGTAACAGCAACAGTATTAATAACACAAGGTATAAGACAAAGACACTATTTACACAGAAAGTAAAACAATACTGGATCTTTTCACCCACTACACTTTCTCTTGTGACCAGAAACTCCTGCCCTCACAAGTGACACAAAACAGCATCAAATAACATTAGGGTCTGGCCACAGCCCTTCCCCAGCTACTGTGAAAAAATGACCCTGTCCTGGCCAAATCTAGGACACCAGCCTAGGCAAGTAACACTTCTCTGTAGAGTAGCTAGGAACACTTATTGCAGTAGAGGTGAAAAGATTCAATTCCCTCTTTCACTTCTCCACAGTATGAATGAAGAAGAAAGAATGAATATTAGAAAACTTTACAATTTTTAGATGTTGTGATGGGTTGTTTTTGTAGGCCTTGCCTGGTAACCGGGGTCAAAACATAGGAAGGATTCCATTCCATGTCTTTACGTAATCAGGTGTATAAAAAATGAAGGAGGAGGTGTTCTTTCTCTCTTTCCCTTCTCAGACGAGCTCAGTGACAGACCTCGGTGTTTTGGCCTTGCTTATCTGCGTTGAGCGAGGCCTGTCCAAGGGCTGTTTGTCTGGGCTGGCAGCGGAGGTTAAGGATCTGCTTTTCCTAAGGAAAGTAGTGAGTTTACTATTGTGTTCATTATTTATTGAGTTAATTCCTAATTTTAGATTGTGTATATTTGTTTGTCTTTTCCCTTTTTTGTCTCACTTTCCCCTTTCCTTTTCCCTTATCCCCTATTGGGGTTGTTTGGGGGTCCCTGTTGCTTTGTACATAGTATTTAACTGTATATAAGTGTAATATATGTAATATATTTTGTGTTCTGCACAAACAAAATATAAAAATAAAAAAAAATCTTCAAATATGCTGGCTAGGTAGTTAAGAATAAAAAAAAATCCAAAAGAGAGAAACAAAACACTGAGCAGGATCCTTCTTTCCCTGTTTAAAATGCACTAACACTCAGATGTTGTGTAAATGGTTCCACACCATCTGGCAGCTACGAAGGGAAAACAAAACATCATTTGCAGGTTACTGTACTTCTCACATTTTGAATAATGTACCACAGTGTACTAATTGTCATAACAAGCAGCACAATATACCAAAAATTTAAAGCACAACATGTTCCCTCTCATTCATATTTATGCTACATAGCTCAGGAATGCACTTACATTGTGTGCTATCACTATTCCATGTTGCATGGCTGTGTAAATTGCATGTGATATATGAAAGATTAGATAATACAGAAATTATGTGCTTTCCACAACACAGCCCTGCACAGAAGTGTACCACAGATTATAATCACAGCAGGTCCTTCTCCCACCATACCAATACAGGGAACCTGTCACCACCTCATAGGCTGTCACCACCACAGAGTTTGTCACCACCTCATAGCTCCAGCACTCTCACAGACTGCAACCTATCCTGCAACCATTCCTATTGGATTCTGAAGAACTGCACAGACATCAAGAGAGCCAGCTCCCTCAGTACTTGGCCAAAATCCAGGTCTAATGAGAATCAACAGATTAGTTTAGGATTTGCCATTCCCTCCCTGAGACAATCCTGCATCCTTTCATTGCTTTAGTGATGCTGAACATAGCCCAGCATACCTGCACCTATATTGTGCCCCATTCAGACATGGGGAGATATGTTTCTCTGTTTGCCTTGCATGACTATGATGGTCACTGGAAGCACCACTTCTGGGGGAATGAGCCAGAAAGGAAGCAACCACAGGCTTAGTAGCTCAAGTACAGTCTCATATTTGCAGCTCCCTGGGTTATTATTTTCAAAGCCAGCCAGAATGGGAGCACAGCCTTCAGTTTCTTTGCAAATACATGCCTGTCCTTACAGAGTTCCACCAGCAGAAATTCAGAGGTGGCAAACAAGCGGCATTGCTCAACCTCTTTCCAGGGCTTGGTTCGGTCATAGTCTTAGGAACTAGATGGTAGCAAATTATTCCTCACAACCTCTTTCAGCAGCTCTTGCATTTTTATAAATAACAGTCTCTATCTGATGTCACTGAATGGGGGAGAAACTCATGAAGATTTCTGTCTTCCTGGTTGACATCCATTAGGCCTCTTTTTCCTCAGGAAGGCATCATTAAAACTTACACAGCCAGACAAGCTAGAATGTGTCATCCAGTCTGAGATAGCTTTCCATGCATATCTTCTCAGCCTACACCAAGGCAATTAGCTATTTTAACCTTCTTTCTCTGAAAGTTTACATTATGGAAATGTCTTGCTCTATCAGTTGGAGAAATGCAAACAGTATCATCTTCCCCAACAGACTCTTATGCCTTCTGTTATAACAGTTTTCTCTCATCTTTCACTCCTCTACCAAATGCAAACTTCATGCCTACTCCCTCTCTTTCCTCATCCGCTATCCATCCTACGCTCCCTCCTTCAGTTCAGTAGGGTTTTTCCATCATTATTTGTGCATTCTATCACGTAAACTCAGTCACAGAGTGAAGCTGGCATCTTACAAGGTCTTGCCTCTGCCTTCTGTACATCTTCATTACATTGAGAAATAAATTATCTTGTTAGTTACATTATTACATTTTAAGTTGACAAGTAAATCTTATTATAAAAGTATAATGATACAATAATATATTTTATTCATGCATTTAGCCCTCTCTTTCTGACACTTAATTATATCTACTGCTGCATGGTGATCTGAAACATTAATTTGAAAAATCAACTAAAATCTTCCACAATAGACTGATTTCCTGCCCTGCTCTTAAGGTTCTAGTTTACCATATATTGAAATTACTTTAAATGTGTCCAGTGAACCTTAGAAGAGCTTGATGGGAATGAATAAAGGAAAAAAATAAAAATAAAAAAAAAGACTATAAAGACAGTATTTCATTGAGAACTGCAGAGATAATCAAACCTAAACTTGTATATAGGATGAAGTTTTGCAAAAAGAGAAATGGAATCTTCACTACCATAAACAACATAATACCCATGCATCTGCTCTGCTACAGTACAGTGACAACATAACCAGAGAGTGTTATGCTGTTGGGAAGGAAGGAAGGAAGGAAGGAAGGAAGGAAGGAAGGAA
>VXBX01006127.1:847840-1039234 GCA_013400415.1 Scytalopus superciliaris | reverse complement strand
CTCAAACTGTGGTGATAAATAAGCCTAAGAAAATTCCAGTAGAGTTGCTGCCCAAAATATATGAGAGCTTAAGAAACTTTGGCACCCAGCTTTTGCTGAACATCAGCTGGAGGTAAATGACTAACTCTCCTGCACTCCTTTGAAAATCCTTCTGAAAATTATATTCATTTCATCACCTCAGTAATATTTTGTCTTCTGCTTGCATATTACAAATCCCATCAAACTTGGGACTTGCCACTTTAAACAGAAGAATTACTATCAGTAAACATGTCTTTTCTAGCCTCATTCCAGCATGATACTATTCATGAGTAATAAACTCTGAGTATAAATCATTTTTACTGCTGTACTTCTCTGTGTGTCAGAAATTCATGTACAGATTCGGTACAAGAAGTCCAACTTCCTCTGAAAGTTTAGGACGCAAACTCTGCAATGACAGAACATTGCAAGTTATAGGTGACTGTAAAAACATTCAAGTGACAAAATAAACCTATTTGCTATTCAGAGAGAGGATCAAGACAGCAATTCATGTTACAGTTTTCAGAATAACTGAACCTCTACAGGTAGGACAAAATATTAAAAAAAATTCAGATCTCACTAAGACATCAAAGCAAGTGACCAGGTTTTAATAAGAAGTCAGTCCACAAGTTGTCTACTAGGAGATCAGCACTTTCTCAAAGTCCAACTCTAACTGTGATCAGCTTTACTGAAAATTTAAAAATTAGTCCATCAATTCCTTTAAAGGTCTGTTCCTTAAGGGTATTTCAACAAAATTCTGGAAAAGATGATATGAAGAGGAAAGCAGTCCAAACTCATGACTTGACCCATATATTCATACTGCCTAACCATAAGCTTTGGTGCAACTTTACCATTCGGTACTTAAGCCATCTGCAGAAGACATACTTGAAGTCACAACTGTTTCCTTCAGTACATAATATTTAGACAAAATGTATAAAAGTGATGGTGCAATGCTATAATTGGCTTGGGTTCCCTGTAAGGGTCTAGCTCAGAGTCTCTCTCTGATAATCAGCCATCTGCTGGCTCGCAATAGGTGTAAATTAATCATATCATATAGGAATAAATAATTCCTTTTTAATACAAACTTCCTCCACTGATTTTCCAGTAGACAGTGATACTTTCTTCTTTAATGTTGTTTTATAAGAAGTATCTTCAATTAAGGACTAAAAGGCCCCTTCTGAACTTGTTATTTCAACTTGAGAAAAATAACTAGTTTAGTTCATGGTAGTCAAATTATTAACTTAGACAGGTTTTAATGACTAATTAGTTACAATGTTGTTCTGAAAGTAGTCCTTAAAAACATATATATAAATAGAACCTAAATTCTACCAATAATAAGCAGAAAGAATTTTATACAGTAATCATTATTCTATTTTTAGAGACTTACGTAAAATGCATTATTTTTAAATTGACAGGTTTGAAAAACATATGCATGGAAAACACATTTTTGTTTAGTAAACAAGAACAAGTTTCAAGAGTAATGCAACAACTCAGAAATATACTATATTTTCCTCATTAATTGGCAAAATCAATACCTTACTGCATGACCTGCAATATCTGTTCCTGGGGGAACAACAAATTGAATCTACTTGGGAACAGTGGTGAATAGCACCCTAAACTTTTCTAGAACTCCATTTGTCATGTGTGATTTACCACTATTTTTTCATTTCATGATGCAAGTGTCACTTGTTGGTTTCATCTTCCTATAGAAAGCAAATTATCTTGATGAAGGTCAGCTGTATGAGTTGGGGAAAAAGGCAGACTGGTCACGATATTTTACTTAAATGGAAAACCATTCTCTATGAATGTCATTAACAGTATCCTTCCTGATGGCAGAGCATCTTAATGCAGTGACCCAGGAAGGGAAATGCTCTTCTCTCTGAGATTTACCTTAGGCATGTTGAAATGTAAGTCAGAGTGTAGAAGACTGAATACAAACCATGTCTCTGCCCTCCTTTCACAAAGAAATAGACTTTAAAGAAACAGATCTTTATTTGTATTACCAATTATATTATTATGATAACACCTAGAATTTTCCCTTCTCCTCAATCCTATCTTAAACTATTAAGCACTCATTGAGTTAAATACTGGAAATATTGATAGATAGATGATCCCATGGTTTATAGTTCAATTGAAATAAAATGCAAACAGTGGGAGGAATGGGATAAGAAAGTTGGAAAAAATCCATGGTTATTATGTTAGACTATTAACATTAAAGTATCTGTTGTATGTACAAAAAATATGAGGAGTGGACTATGGATAAATGACCTAACTTTGGGTCCCTCTTCTATATAATGACATGGAACAAAGAGTGCCACTGTCTGTAGAAGTGTTTAGACTAGTGGAAATTGATGCTGTTGTCAAAAATTAGGGGCATGCACAACAGAAAGTATGAAACCCCTTCAGAACAAGAACATGTGATGTCCCTTGTCTGCAGCTGAAGGCTGTTTTCTGGATACTGACATGATCATCTTATTTAAAAGAGAACAAAAGTACAATTTCCCCTCCAAATTTCTAGTTTTTGTAGATAGATAAAAAATGAAAATATTTCCTAAGAAATCAGCATCATGGAATCTGTTTGCTTTTTGCAGAGTGCTCAAGGAGATTCAAATCCAACACAAATATCATGCACTTCTTCAAAATCCCATTGGATAATACCAGCTCCAACATATACAGTGTTCTGGGTGGAGCTAGCACAGATCTGTATTATTCATATATGTCTGATATTAGAGCAGACACATGTGATGTAAATCACCTTTAATAAGAAGCCTAAAAACCTCTGCTCCCTCTCAGCCCCAAAACACCCTTTAATGGAATAACTAGATTATCCCCAAAATGTCAACCTGTTCTGTTAGTATTGTATTAAATCAATATCTGTCTCTAATGCCTTGTGCTTCTCAATTTATTTTGGGTAAGGCTTTTTTTTTTTCCTTTTTTTCCTACATAGATAAAAGTCTTATTAAACTGATTTGATCACCACATAGAAATCTGTCTGAGGTTGCACTACCACTAATTCAACCACACATCCTTAGACCTTTCCTGTCCCTTAAAAGTGAGCTAAGATGTCTCCTCTGAGCAACAGAACTTGCAAGATGAATTTAAGAGTCCGTTTAAGAGTCAAAAAGAGATAGCAGTAAAAGGGAAGGCTGATGCATGTAAAAAAAGACTGAAGCAGCTACTGTTTTATATTTTAGTTCAATACTTAAATCTCTTCTTCACTGAAAGCTGTTAAATCTTTTCCCTTGGTCTTAATTTGTGAACATTTCACTTACCAGTTGAACAGATGTTTTTCAGAATTCCAGAGGAAACAGAACTGTTCATACACTATGGTCGAGCTATGTTTTTTTATTATTATTTATTTACAAGATATTCTTCTGGGGAACTGTAGGAAGCAGTGAAAGTCAAGGGCTCAGATTTGAGCTGAGCTGAGGCCCTGGGGCCCTGGGTAGGGGGTTCAGGTAGGGTCCTAGGTGAGCTCAGAGGTTCCTTGAGGACCTGATGCCAGTAATTTCAAAGGCTTTTTTCCACTCAAGAGCAGAATATTGTCTAATGCAAGAGTGCATGTGAAAATTGTTCTGTACTTGAGTAATTTTTCATCCTAAAGGACATTGTTTCTTGGTCACTCCCTGGAAAACATGAAATTCCTGAAGCTATCTAAGGCACTCTGTTAAGGGTTTGGTCCTTCTTTTCCTTTCTCATATCCTTCCTCTTGTTTTCCTCCCAACACACAACTCCCAAACATGGAGTATTCTGCCAAGCATGGTGGAAGCTGAAATACTAAATTCACTTTGAATTATTCAAAGAGCAAGGAAAGAGTAAACCCACTTCCACCTTCAGGTCAACTCCTCGACTGCTTCATCTGCATTTGAAAAAGGGAAGAGGAGACAGTGTTGAGAGACAACATGGTGCATGGAACCACAGTGACCCACTTCAGCTTTCAGGCAACCTCCTGGGCCCTGGTTTCAGTGCTGGCAGCAGTGGGAACAAGGGGAGAGGAAAAGCAAAGCATAAATTGTTGAAGCAATGTGACAAGCCTGTTTGGCAACAAACAGTTAGTGACCATCTGACAGAATTAGCAAGAATCAATCATGCAGTAAGTTCATTGGAAAAAGAAAATGAGAGTAACAAGGGATAAGCTAAACAGCAGCTAAATAAGATGGAGAGGCAGAGTCTGAACAGGCTGGTGAGAAGCAGTTGATGGAGGATATTATAGCCACTGAGGCAGAACTATGGCAAGTAATTAAGCATAGGGGCATTGTCAGAAGGTGGGTCTGAGCTGGGAAAACACTGCTGCTCAGGTGTGGGAATGGCTCTGGTCAGTGCTCATTCCAGCAGAGCTCAGCAAGGAAATGATTATAGCTGTCTGGATGCAAGAAGAAATCTGGTTAACCTCCGGGTGGATAGACCAGTGGATAGATTTTTTAACTACTGTGCCATGTACAAACCCACTGCCTTGCAACAGAACATAGCTCAGTAGAGTTTACAACCCTTAAGAACAGATCTTTTAAATCCATATTTCTGTGTCTTGATATGAAAACTTATTTATACCTGCCCAATACAACATAATTACATGATCTTATGTCTATGTTTAACACCATTTCATTCTCAATAGTTTCACCTTGTTAAAGATGGTAATTATAAAGCTCTTAGAAGTGTAAATCCAAAGTAAGGACAGAAAAGGAAGATAGTATATAACCTAAAGGTAAAATACAAATTCCAATTGCTGTTTATTTGCATTAAAAATCTCTAATTGTTTTAATAACAGACTCACTGACAAACTTCTAATTTGGATCTATTATCTTCCTCATTAGAATTCCAGTGTCAGGGTGAGCACAGAGGCTGCTTATTATTAGAGTTCATTATCAAAATCTACCATAGATTGATTATCAATAAAGTGTTTTTCATTTCCTTAGAACTCTCATCACAGCGCTTTTATTTATTATTCTTCCACTCTATTTTCTTTATCTAATCAGCCTGTGTTGAATGTTCAAGAGTAAATGGTTTCTTCAGCCTTGTAACCATTACAAGGAGGTAGGAGCTACTCTTCAGACCAGATGTGTTATTGTTCTCCTACAGATCCAGTTCTCCTTTAATTTTTCGATACTTATACGTCAAGAGTGTAATGATAACAAATGACAACCAAATGCCTTTTCAGATAGATATAGAAAACGTGCTTCAAATAAAGAGTTTACCCTTCTGACCTAGGAAGTTGGAGTGTGGATATGCACATTGGCACCCCCCACCTTACCAGCTGTGGAGAACAAGTACTGTCCATACTGAATTGCTGTTGGAAGAGAGCAGGGCCTGAAAAGGAACCAAGGCAAGCTGGAATACATCAGCTACACCTCGGCTAGATGGCTGAGGTTCAGTTGCATGCAGCTGGGCTCTCTGGGTGCCTGTCTGATTAACAAGAGTGTGTTAGAAAACAACACATGTCGTCTGAAGTTCCTACTCATTTGCAATCAGTGAAACTGAAATACTCAAACATTCACCAGGGTTGTGATTGGTAGGAAACAAGAGAAAACCGTGGGCAAGGTTTAAACACCGTCTTTTGTCTATTAAAGTTGCCAACGTTCATATAAATAAACTATAGAAAGAGGAAGTGCTGGGCACTCTTTGCAGTTAAAAAGAGGGAAAATAATTCGGGAGGTTTAAAGGAAGACCACAGAGCACCCTGTGCTACTAAACAGGGCAAACATTACATGCATCACTTATTTGGAACTGAAAATACCACAGGGAATTGAGATGACAAGCTAGTTACATCATTTGAGTCTTAGTACTAGGTAGGTGGAAATAAAATAAGAGATATCTATCTCTAGTGCAAATTAAAGAGAGAAAAACCTAATTTCTGATCTATGCTTTCCATCCCAGCTATTTTCATTTACCTGAAGTGTAATACAGCATGCAGTACAACACTACACTGAGCTTTTCTTTTGATTTTACAACTAATAAGAGTTTAAAGACTCAGTGGATTTAATTGATAATGGTCCACGAACTGCTCAAAAGCACACCTTTGTAACTCAGGCTTTTGTGAGAGAGTATTTCAGAGGACTCTGAGATGAACTCTCCCAAGTTTCCAAGCTGCCCCATGGGATGCTATGACTGGTTTTGTGGGACCACAAAAGAGAGCACAGGGGAGACTTCTCTATAGAGCTGAGGCTCACTTTCAACTTGTAAGTGAAGTTTCAAAGTGGAATGGAAGACAGTATGAGACCACTGGCTCCAAACAGGGCAGTCACCTCAAAATTAGAGCATCACAGCAGCATATGGTTGATGTCTTGCTGGAGATGAACTCATCTGTTTGAAGAGAACAGTTCATCTGTTTTACCCAGAGAAGGCATCTACATATCCCATTTTCAAGCATTTTTTTTCATGATTGAGGGAAAGAAAAAGTTGTAAAGACCATGAAGTATCTAAAAAAATGGAAGTGTCCGTATTCATGGTATTTATTTAAGAGAAGTTCATTGGCAAGTGGCACCTTGGTGATTCTCTCATCTTAAAGGCAGAGATTTCAAGGAAACAAAACAATTGTCTAGCTAAAGGCTATCTAAAACAATTTTCTCAAGTCTATCTTTCTAAAGTGACTGTCTCAGTCCCTGCCTCACCACTGAGCTTTACCAGAACTAACCCTGCAACCCTGAGGTGTTCTGCAGTAGACCTACAGAAACAACTTTCCATCCAGGAATCTGTTCTTTTTCCTCTTGTATCTTGGACCACAAGTCCAGACAGAGTTGGGCAAGAGACTCAAGTCATTTAATGTTCTTAAGGAAAATATAGGAGTCATATATAAACATAAAAACAGAGAGAGGAAGCATTCTGTTTCAGAGAAGGCACATAAAATGAAATACCTTTTTTTCAGTTGTTTTGTTTATACCTGGTAGGTAGACCAGGAAGGTTTTTGTAAGCAGATGTTTTCAGTGCATTGAAAAAACTTGTCATATAATATGCAAATAACCTACACAGTATTTTGTAGGCCAAAATGTATATTGAATAAAGTAGTATATAAGGGATATAAATCCTCTTTGGCTTCCAGCATTGATCAGTTTGAACCCTCAGGCTTTAGTTTATATAGTTTACTGTTCTTATTTCAGCTGATCTGAACTACCTTTATTCCTGTCTAGATATTCTGTGAGCCTTTTCTGCCCTCTTTGACAAGCTAGTAGGCTTGATGAATCATTGTTTGTTTTCAGATTTGGCAACTCCCGTGTTCTTATAAAGAAAATAACATATGACAAGGTCAAGAATATGAACACAATTATAAAGGAAGCTTGACAGATCAGATAAAACTTCTGGGTTATAAAGGGAAAAAAAGTAAATAAGGAGCTTGAGAATAAACATTAGTGAGGATCGTAGGAACACAAGCAGAATTAGACAGTTCCAATCCTGGAAAGGCACAGCAGTCAGTTATTTGTCAGCAACAGAAAGAAAGAAGGAGGGAAGAAGCAGGCATTGTTACCTGGTAGCAAACTAAACCAAGAATGGCAAGGTATATAATGTTTTGGGGGATTTTTTTAAAATAAACCAAATTGAATTTAAAGGGGAGGGGGGGAAGAGGAACCAAATTCTGAGCTGGCCATAATTGTAAATAAATCAACATCGATGTCAGCCCACCTACTAGTCGTGCTCCTCACAAGGATCAGGTCTGGATACACCTCAGTTGGTGTATGCAAATGTGTGCAGGAAAAGGACATAGAGTTGGTCAGAAAAAGAAAGACTGAGATGAGTAGATTCAGAATGGAGAAAAATAATCAGAAACAGCATATCAGGTTTCAGGTAAGCAAAGAAAAGAAAGTCTTCTCAAAGGAAAAGCAATTTACAAGTGAGCAGAAGTAAAAAAGATTATCTGAGGAACACCAAGTCTTTGGAACAAGAGGGGGAAAGTTCAATAACAATTAAATGCTTTTGATATAGATTACAGAAAATATGAAAGGATTTAGGCTGACAGTGAGACATGGGCATACAGGAACAAGGTGTAAAGGAGAGAGAAGAGCTGAGGTAGAAAGAGGATGGTGTTGCAGTCCAATGCTGCAGTGGGACTGTGATGAATAGCATACATTTAATTTTCTGGTTTGCAGTTAGTACTTTTTATGTTCCTTTGAAAAATCAATGGCTAGGTTAGCAGATAGGAAGATTGCTTGTTTGCTTTGCTTTGACCACTTTGCCATTGGGCTTTGGCAAGAGAGGAACCTTTTACAGACAACAACTGAACTTGCTCAGCGGGAAAAAGGTGCAGGAGAGCAAAGCTGGGCAGCTGGGAAGGGACAAACTTGGCAGGCAGGGAACTGCTAAGGCGGAGAAACAGGTGGAGGGGAGCAGAAAACAAACATGTAGTCCAGAGCTAAAGAAAAGGGAATATTCTGAGGTACCTGGTGAGATGGTGGAAGTTGATCCAAACCAGCAGGCTACTGAAATTTTCTAGACTTAAAAGAGGGCTGGAAAGAAAAACCTACCCAGCTCAGTACAGAGGAAAGAAGGCCTGAAGTCTTTTGTTTTCACCTCTTTATGAGTTTCTCACTTCAAAAAAATACTGTTCTAATTAAAGCTAATGTTAGAATTTCAGTGTACTTTGGTATGTTTTGCAGTAGCTGTTTTAAAAGAGGCAAATAGCGGCTTCTCTTCTTTCTGGTGGATTCTGGCCACTACTGTCACAGGATGAGAACATTTTCAGTTCATCTTCTAGTCTGAGCACAGATATTTTAGGGTATCTTGTGAAACAATGTTTTCATTTTTGCCTCAGTACCATTTTTGCTTCTGATATATAGAAGATACATAGTCAGTGTATGACAATAAACTCTGGCTTCCTTCTGGAAATTGTACATATCCATATAAGCTGTAAGAAACTACCCTAGTGTGTCCTTTAAGAATTTATCCAGTTTTTCTCATTTGATAGTGCTGCAAAAGCTTTTCCTTTAACAAAAATATCCTAGTGTTTAGGTGTGGCACAGTACAATATTAGTGCTAGTGTAGATATACAAAATAGAAAAGATTAAACAAATTTTAGAAAAAGATGGAAGAATATCATCAGTATAGTAAAACTAATGGTTTAGGCAGCTATTATATATGTTTGTACCCCACAGTAACAATGTGAGAAACATCAAGTGTCTGTGACTCTCTAATTAGAGTCACAGTTCTGAATTCACTTCAAAGCATGGCAATACGCTTTTGTACCACAACACCACCAGAAACCTGGAAACCCCCAGGGAACATTTTAGATCAATCAGTAGACTTCACCCTTAATCAGAACAGGGACCTAACCCTGAACTAGGTAGTCTACACGAACTCTGTCTTAACTGAGCTACTGTGGAGCTGCTTTGCAGAATTGCCTTTATGTATGTTTTCCCTAAAGAATAACGGCCTAATTTTTCACAGTTTATTCAGAAGAGTAGTCCCACTGATTTCAGCAGGAATGTATGGGAAAATGAAGTGCTTCAGACACTAGGATTAAATTTTAAGAAGGTGAAGGGAGCACTGGTGATGGAGTGGCTGTAGCTTTGTTGCCCTTGCCAGCTGGAAGTGATGATTCCTGCAGGCACACCACTGTCAGCAGTAAAAGCAGGGCAAAAACAGGAACTGTCATGAGCTTACCCAGAACTTGTGTCTTTCCCACTCTGAAAATCCAAAGGCAGACCTGCTGCTTTCTTCAAGCTCCTGCATAAGAAGACCACTGATCTTTGCTCTGAGCTGTAAGTCATCTGAGAATTTCGTTCCCTTTAGCAGAAAGAGCTAAAAAAGGGGTTAATTCCTTATTCTAAGGAAAGCCACTGCTAGCATGCATGTCCTAACTTACGGATGTGATGCAATGGAAGATTTCTGGTCCACGAGAATGCCTCTCTGGTCAAACCAAAGAATGCATGGCTGAGTCTTGATGTGGTTGCACTTTTTACAGACTAAACTGCATCTGTGGGAGCACAGCAAAGTGATGCATTTTCTCAAAAGCCAACATTCATGCACTCTTTATCATAAGGTGATACCTAGGGTTAAGCTGATAACTGGTACTGAGGCGAGCAAAAACACAGGATACCAAGAGATTATGGTGTGATCCAGTCAACCATATAGGTGAAACAACTAGAGTTGTTCTGTGTACTGAAACACAGTGCAGACTCTTCTCAACCTACATCCTTGTAGTAGAGTTCAACCTGTTCAGTAACAAAACTGTTTAAGGAAGGAAAGCTGCTATTTATTTCATCAGACCCTCATGCAATACCATTGTTTTGATGCCTCCAACTCTTGTTTCAGTGTGGATGTTGCTTAGGAAAGTATTGAGATAAGCAGGCTGAAGAAGTGCAGCAGATTAATATGTTGAGTAAAATATTAGAGTGACATATTAAAGTGACATATTAAACTACACATACATTGCTTTACCAGACACTGTCTCCATATCACCAGGCAATGCCATGTCTGCTTTGTGATGTTTTTTAGTTGACCAGTTACAAACATAGGGAGTAAAATTTTTAAAAGGTGCACCTGTATTGCACCAATAAAACAGGCAATTTTGTGCCTAACAGGCCATACAAATGCACTCTCATGCTCTTGAGGATTTTCTGAGAACAAACATCATTACAGACTTAACTGTGATTGAAGTGACAAATGGTACAGCCTGAAGCCATGGTTATCTATTTATAATAATAACCTTTCCCTCTTGAAAGCTGTATCCAACCTGTGACATGATTTCAAGGTAAAATTAAAGAAATGTGTTTCCTCAAATGGAGTTTGGGTCGATCCGGTCCGAGTTCGCTGACTGAAGGCTAGTCTCAATCCTTTACTGCAGTCTGAATTTGCAGGGAAACACCGTACTTTGACCCCAAAACCTGTGCAACTGGAGAATGGAATAAAGAAGCTATAATAAATCGTGTTACTGTATTAAGAGAGAAGAATCTATCAAGAAGCTGCAGCAAGTGCCTTACTTTTTAATTATGTAAGATACCATCTTTAAACATAGAAAAAAACTTTGTTCATGACTTGTCCTTCTGCCACTAAAACATGCAGTATTGCACGAATTCCAAGGCATTATTCTTAATAACCGATTCCAGGCCACAAGTTCACAAGTGCTTTAAGTTGTCATTTGACAGTATTGCCCCCGAGAAAAGTCCCCTACTCACTTCCACCCCTTCTCCTGCCTGCTGCTGCATTTCTCCACCCTGGCACAGAGCTACAAGCAGCTGATACAGACTCAGTCTGAACTGGGAGTGGAAGAAGGGACAAAAGGCTCACTGCATTATTGCATGAGAACTTTAAGCAATAGGATGAAGGGAATGAACTAGCAAGATCAGGCAGAAGCTTCTGGGGAAGGGCATACAGCAAGGTTGGTGGTTTAAGCACCAGTGCCAGCTCCTGGAATTACAGTGTGTGATTATTCTGCTCTGGCCAAGAGACATTCAGCACCCTACTCCTTCCCTTCACTTAGAAATCTTCACATACTGAGACGAGCAGACTAGACACAGCCCTAACCATGTAAATGTGGGCCTCAAACATCTCTTAAAGCTTTTATAGATACTCCTAAAACTACAGGAAAGCTGTAATTTACATCCTTCAGAGTTTCCATTTGCACACTGAAAACAAGCCTATTTACTTTAGAACTGTCAAAGCAAAATATCAGCTATTTGGTATTAAATTCTTGTTAACTCTGTCCTAAGAACTTCTTTGCTCTTCTGCAGGAGTAACTGTGAAATTATAACACAATTTTAGTCCACTCTAAGAGCTGTGTGTAGTGTAAGTGTGGGCTATGCTGCATCCTATGGTTCCAAATTGAAAGTAATTATACATCCTGAATTATAATCTGTTCAGAAAAGGAATCATGTGAATGCTCTGTGGGCAAGATTTCACATTTTGTCTCCCATCTCAGCACATCAGAGCAATAGCTCTGCTAGGGAATTGTATATCTGAAGAGTCAAAGCAGGATTTCTAATTACTATTTTGATAAATGTCCTATTTCACATGTTTGTTTGTCGGTTTTTTTAATGGAGATGAGTTCAGAAAAGAGCATCTCATTCTTCTATGAGATGAAATAGGACTGGGAGGAAATATTCATCAAAAGCTGATAGGTGATGACATGTCTGGTTTAGAGTGGGCATTACCTAAGGAGAAAAGCTTTTGTTTCTCAAGGAGAGAAAGGGAAAAATATTCAGTGAAATAGAAAACCTGGATGATGATTTCATTATGTCAGGTCAGTGATTCAGTTAGATGGACTAGAACAGTTAGTACCAGCAAATCTTCTGGCTAAACATGCAAAAGAGGAGGTTACTTGCCCTTTCAGGCTTATTAAATGTGACTGCAGGCATCATAGATCCTTTTAAGCACAGTTAAAGATGGCAGATGTCTTTGGTGGTCACATATAGTTAGGTAACTTGTTGCCTGGAAACACATCCCAGTGGATTATACACTACAAAGAGTCAATGAAAAAGCTGCCTTTGTTGTAAATTTTAAGTATTCTCTTATTTTCAGCTTTTGCCTTCTATAAGGCAACCATTCTGTATTTTGCAAATTAGCCACAATAGACATCAAGCTGATGAAATCCCTGCAATAAAAGTAACCCTTAGTAAAAGGAACTAATGGTAGGAATGGGTACTTGAAAGAGGACAACTAACTCAGAGGTGTAAAAGAGTGAGCATCCGTTTGTCCACCCCTTCTTGATTGACTGAGTAACAGAAAGGTGTGGGATAAAGTAAAGATCACTTTATAGTGCCTGAGAGGTAAAAGTGAGGCAAATAAAATAGCAGTGGAAAGCTATTAAGGGATCTGACTGCAGGCAGCATACTTGTGTTTGCATAAGGGCTGTCCTTCAGACAGACTCATCAGTGCGCTTGGCCCTTCATAGAACTTCAGAGACTGCAAGGCTCAATTTAAAATAAAATCTGATCAAACACTGTATGTAATGTATGCCTATCCTGAAGTGAAGGGAAATACTCCTGAGGAATGAGCTATATGCTGCTTCTGAATTACAAACACCTCAGCCCAGATTACAAAGAGACAAGGTGCTCAGTCTCACAGCCTCATTTTAGGAACTTGGCTCCCTGTCTGAAGAGATGCCTCAAGAAAGGATCACAGAATAAACCTGCCAAAGGGGGAGCTGCTTATCTAGCCAAGAGGAGACAGAACAGGTTTTTCCTTTGTTTCCCCTGTTGTCCCTCCATTCCATCTCCTCCTTCTCCCATCTGGAGAAGTCTGCCTGAGACACTCGCTGCCCAAGGGTAAATCTTTCTTCCCTGAAAGTAACAGGTTTCATTCAGTCCTTTCATGCAGTGGCTTAGTGTGTAACTCACCTAAAATTCAGGCTGTTTCATGCCCTACATCTTTGCATATTTTGAAACTGCAGTTTCAGAACTGCCTCCCCTGAGGAGACTAAACTGCTGGCCAGGCTGAAGACAGGCTGTAAGGACTTAAAGAGCAGACTTGTCTGTCTCAAAACACTGTCAAGGCCACAGAAGGAACTTGACATAAAATAATCCACCACCGAGGGAATTTGAGATAAGCACAGAAGGGAGGGATTTGCACAAGGTGAGATCTGGTTAGTACATACTGGGTTAATGTGTCTGAAGAAAAATTCCCACTGTGGCAAATTGTGGGAAAAGAAGCAACTG
Organism: Scytalopus superciliaris; assembly: GCA_013400415.1. Taxonomy (NCBI): domain Eukaryota; kingdom Metazoa; phylum Chordata; class Aves; order Passeriformes; family Rhinocryptidae; genus Scytalopus; species Scytalopus superciliaris. The sequence continues at coordinate 1,025,642 of VXBX01006127.1, read as the reverse complement.
CTCATACACCTATTGCCCCAAGTTATGGGAACAGCAACTGCAACCATCTCATGGACACCCAGAACTTGGACTGTATAAACATGATACCCCCAGAAGAACAACTGTATTGCTGTCTTCACCACAAAGATACATGTTGGGGAGGGGGTCTCCTGCATTTCAGATCCCAGTGTAAGCTTTTTATAGCCTAGTTAACATGTTACTCAGATACTTCATAATATATCAACAGTCCTCAGAAAAGGACTGTAACTCGGGATTTTCCTTTCCCCTCCTTCAAGTGAGGATCCTGCTTTGTGATCCACGAGCTAGGCTCAGAGCACGTCTAATACACCAAACATCCGTGCTGAGACAGATGGCACAGCATCCACTTTGTGAAACCTGAAAGCACTCAGGTGTAACACAGATGCCAAAATGCTCGATATTGTCAAATATAAGGCATCTGTGAGCATGAACAGAGGCAAAGTTTCATGTTCCTACAGCACATCAGGTTATTCAACAGCTGAGCAAAATGCTTTGGGATTTAATCATCAAAGCGTACTTATGTCCTTCAGAGGGATATAGAATTTGATCTTCAAACCCGGGAGTGGGATTATTGTTTGATACTTTTGTCACTGCCCCATCTGGAGCCTGCCATTATAGTTCCCTACGGGAACAACCATTTTTAACATGTGGAATCTGCCACCATAAAAGAATTAAGCTCATTTAATTTGCAGGATTAGAAATCAGTCACACAGGACAGTAGTTCGTAGGAAACGGGTATTACAAATTTACAAAATCACAGAGTATGCCGAGTTGGAAGTGACCCACAAAGATCATCAAGTCCAACCCTTAGCTCTGCACAGGATCATCCCCCCACCATGTGCCTGAGAGTAACATCCAAACCTTTCTTGAACTCTGTCAGGCTTGGTGCTGTGACCACTTTCCTGGTGAGCCTGTTCCAGTGCCCAATCACCCTCTGGGTGACTTCCTGCAGGCACTTGGGCTGGCTCTTCAGCCCACGAGAAGCTATCCCTTCTCCAGGCCAGACATCTTCAGCCCCTTCTGCCTCTTCTCACAGGGCAAGTGCTCCAGTTACCCACCATCATGATGGTCCTCAGCTGAATTCATTCATAGTTATGAGTCTCTGCCTGGGACTGGGGACCCAAATCTGTTTTCTCTTTTTTCTACAACACTTCCACTAGATGATAAAAATAATCCCAGGAAATGGAAAACTCCTCTTCAGTGCCTTCTTCCCTTTGTGGAGCCAGCTTCCACAAGCACTCTCAGTGCTCCTCAAAGGGCTTGTAAACAGCTGGTGCAGTAGGGTGGGAAGGTGTATGTTCTGCAGATACACCTGGCTTGTACAGTTGGGGATGGAAGGTTAATTGAGCCACCATGCCAGATTTTTGTCTTCAGGTTCTTTGGGAAAGGAGGAAGAAAGGTGAGTTTTTTTCTTTTACATTTCTTTGTTTTAGCTCAACAGCTGCTTCATTCAGTTGAATTTCATTGTTTCTCATCCAGTATGATCTTGAAAGTTACAGCTTCTCTGGCTGTTCTGCATGGTTCTAAGCCTTAAGTTTCCTTGTTAAAACTAACTTCATTTTCCAGCTATTGATCTTACCTTCTAAATTTTTCACTCCCTTTTTGATGCTGCAGCCAAATAGAAATATGTTCCTGCCACTAACTGGGATTTTCTCACATGAAAATTAAGCTCAGTGTATACGGGTATGTAACAGTAATGCAATCAGATCATCATCTGAGAAAAACAAAGCCTTTACCAAGTAAATTTTATGAAATTATTCTCTGTTTTCCTGTACAATGGAGAGCCATAATCTCTATTGGTCTAGGTGGGGCACTACTCAGATGATAAAGATATTCTGATTCCATATAACTTCTTAATGATTCTGTTTACTCTCATAGATTCACTTTCAGCAGATTAATGATTGTTTTCTTTCTAGAGAAGATGATTCAGTATAAGACTTTCAGGTAAGAAAGAAAAACTTACCAGATAGAATTGCTAATGTTTAGGTGAAATATTGCACAGGACAGAATTGTAAATCAGTGCCACATATCTGAAATGCCTAAAATTCAGCTGAATTGTTTGTACATTTACTCTTCTGTAAATATGGGGAAATTATGGAGAGTCAGGTGGTGATCATTAGTCAACTATTACATTAAGAGGTAAGAAATGTTGATTTCGTGGACCCGCAGGAATGTGTAATTAATTTTTTTCTTATTTTTAATCAGTGTAACCCTAATTATCTATTCATAAACAAGCTTACTGACAAAACTACTCTGTGAAGCTTGTTTCTGTGCATAGCACCTCAGTTGCAGGAAAGGTATTTGTCATAGAAATGGAGGGACAAGAAATAATTAGAAAAAAAATTCCAGAAAATATTTTTTCAGAGTTGTATTTTACGGTACTTAGGATAGCTCTTACTTACTGCAGGAAAGCCATAGACATCCAGACTTTCTAGGCATCTAGTCTAAGCTCTGAAGCCTGATCCAATACCTCCTGGTAGTGGATGTTCCACTGTCCCAATAGACAGCATGGAACCCTAGAGATCCCAATACTTCCCAGAGTGCTGCTGTTACAGTTTCACAATCTTTCATGGAATTTTTTTCTCTCCCTTACCAACACAGAACGAGATGGCTTGTTAAAGCCCAGGCCCCCACTATCTGCTCCCAGAGCCAGCTAAAGCCTAAACAAAAGGGATGGCTAATAGCTTTGCATTCCAACTTGATGGCAGGGAGGAGATGTGGGGAGAGAGCAGTTTTTTCTGGTGCTGGCAACACTTTGCTCCTCAGTCTTCGTGGCTGCTGGCTGCTGTGTGCGGGGCTGGTGGAAACACTGGGAGTGGTGGGTTTTGGGAAGCAGCCCCCTTCCTAGTCCAGATAGATGTCTTAGTTTTCTTTTAAACTGAGACAGCAGCTCAGGCCAACAGCAGTCAAATGGTGGCAAAGAGTTCAGGCACAATAAAAGGAATGCCTCTGAAGCCTGCCCATATCAGAGCATAGACATTGTGGTGTCTGAAGAGTAGCTGGCTGCAGGACATGCTCAGTCCTTGTAGAGTGTGGTCCATGGTTGCACAGTCACCTCATATTTCCAGAGCTTGGGAAAGAGGAGCAGAGGCTGCCAGCCCAGCCAGGTGTCAGAGGGGTGACATTGCTGTTCCTGCTGGATGTCCCTACCTGGGTCAGCCATGGGGGAAAGTAAGGACAGACACTGCCCTGCAGCTGCAGAGAGAGAGACTGTAACTGGGGCTTAGACACTCAGGGAGCAGGGGGATGCAGGGTTCTGGTCCCCAAAGTCAGATGGGTGCAAGAGCCGTACAGATGGCACCAAATAAAATCTCCCTGTGTACTTCCAAACTAGCAGGACTTCATGGCAGGAAGGATGGGTACCCTCTACTGCCCTCTGGATTTAAGTTTTCAGCTATCAGTTTTACATGGAAGGCACTCCGGTACCCCAGGAATGGAAAACAGTATAAAGGAAGCAAACAAACAATTATACATCATCTCCACCTATTATTAAGGATGTTAAACATAGTGAATATTAATACAGCTATTAATCCCCCATCTAATAATGAAAATGCCTGTCTCAAAACCTCTCTGACTTCTATCTGTAAGTAATGATACTACAATGCTCTGGCCATCCTTTGATCTTGGATACAATGAGACTTTGAAAAGCAGCACACTGTCCATTCCACCCTCAGAAATGTCTTCTCTGATCACAATATTTCTGTCTGAACAACCCCACTTTTATGTTGCACTTGCAAACAAAGGTCCTGCCTTCTTTCCTCGCCTCTTCACATCTTTCATGACCTATTTCCCAACAAAATAATTTTCAGAATGGCAACTAAGAAAAATTTGCAATTTTTCTTCATTTCTTTTTTTTTCCTTTCCCTTTTGATGCGATTGGTGACACACTGAACTCAGGACTGCTCTCAGCACTCCCTTCCTCCCTCTGGCTCAGTTTGTGCCACTCCTCCCCAACTTCCTGCGCTCCTTCCTCTTTATACTATTTGGTTTATGAACTCAATGAATATAACTGTTCTGTTTAGGAAAAAAAAATTACTTTTGATGCACTTCCAGTGTTCATTGTACTACCTCTTATTCCATTCCTTCTACAAAAGTCATTGTTAAGTTCCTTTTTTTGAAAGTATATGCCTTTTATTTTTTTTTTTTTAAATTCAAAAATCACTACTTCAGTGCCTTTTGAGAACTCTTTTATCAGTGCTGGTACCTTTTGTCAACTCCCACCACATTTTCAATCTCCATTTCCCTCAGTATGATCCCTGAAGAGTTATGTTGTATTTTTCTTACCTCTCTTCTCCTCAGTGCTTATTTCACACAGGTTGCCATGTTACAAACAGCATAGTTGCTGTAATCGTTCATATATTTGGACAAACTACACATTTTACCTTCTGAACATTACTACACTGAAATTTGTTTCATGTCTGCCATTCCAATCCATAAATGTCATAATTTTTTGCTCTGCAGAAACAAGTGACTCTGCAAGCAGATACATTCACATTCTACTAATCTTTGAACACAGTTTTCCCTGTTTAAAAAATGCCTGTGTTGTGATTTTCCTCATATTTGTGAGATATTTATTCTCCAAACTGAAGATTCAGCATCTTTCTCACCCATATCTTAGTTTTGTACCATTGTCATGAGCCACTTAGAGCTCAGCTTTTGAGTATACTAAATAAAATGCTGCATCAGAACACTCAAACATTGACTTACTGTTTAGCACATGTGCAATCTGCTCCAGCTCTAAGCACCTGCTCACATATTTAAATTTAAGTATTAAATTAAGTCCTCAGGTGGATCAGGGTTCATGGGCTCAGTTACAGAGCTGAGCTTTATATTTTCCTCTGGCATCCTAGTATGCTGTTCAGTGCAGAACCACATCCATGCAGCACCTTGTTCTCCAGAGCTGGACCTAAAACACAACACTTTTTGTAATACTCATGTGTGGGGACTCTGTGCCTTCTGTGCCCTCAAGTGCTGGCATTTAATTTCAGTAAAATCAACTATAATACTGGAAGACATATCCATATGCTGATCAGCATGCTAAAATGTCTACAGATGTATCAAGTCACCAGTCTCCTATTGAATAATTCTCCCATGCTAATCAACCACCAACCTAAACACTCCCCAAATTAAACCAGATTTCCTACACTACCGTTGCAATAACTTCAGCATACATCCTGGATTGCTTTTCAGTACAATGGTCTGTTCCTTGTAGCACAGGAGGAAATACAGCTTGAAATATAAATTTGGAGATGAATAGAGTCCAAGTAATTATAAAACCTGATATTGGAATATATTACAGTTATGAAAAGCATACCAGAGAAATTGGAAAAAATTGAAAACTAGTAGGAGAGAGGATATTAAAAGGATAGTACAGTGCAGGAATCAAATTTACTGATGTGAATATCTGAGCAAACTCAAAAGTGATAGTGCTGCACATGCTAAATGGTTAAGAGAACTTTAACAGGAAATAATTGTGTCTCTCCTACAAAGCTCTCTCATTTTACAAAAGCAGATGATTAGTGTTCCTTGTATATCAACTTTTTGCCATGTAAACTTGACAAGGAGTGATTGAGTTTCAGTAAGTTATCCCTAACCTGGGCTTTCTTGCACATTTGTCTTATCTACTTGCATTTCCCATCTAGACTATTTCTGCAAATTTCATTAGGACTTTATATTTTTACTCTGGGTCAAGATATTAATTTAATGTTTCTAAAGTGTGTTCGCCTACCGAAAATGAAAAATAAAAAAGCAAACCATGCAAATTCCACTTTCCACAAAATTCCACAAAAAAACCACTTATGCTCTTTATCTTTTAAAACATCCACTATCTTTCAAGGAATAAGTACCAAATGCTAAACTTAATCTTCAGAAGTATGTGTTCAGTTTTATAGCACTTCCAAAACAACTGGAGGTTGAATAAGACATTTAAATTGTAAATATATAGATATATTCTGGAAACTGATTGCTTAAAAGTAAGTTTTGGCTAGCATTACTTTTAATCCTTTATAAATTTCTAAAAGGAATGAAAAGTGAGCCATTTTTTGCAGATTTAGTTAATTAAGATATAGACAGACTAAGGGACTGAATACTAATCACTGGTGCTTGAAACTCCCAAGTGATATGACCATTACAGCCATGCACAGTTGCCCTGTGTTACATTAAAGATACTGGAGTTGCTGAAGTTACTCAGGTTTCCACCAGCGAAATATCCCAATACCTAGAGATTTTGCACATCATGAAGTTAGAATCTTGACTTGGGCATGTGAGTCCAGAAAAATAAGAAGCAACTTCAGTATTGCGAGAGCCTGTGCTTGCTCTCTCCAGGGTCGGGTCCCAAGCAGTGGAAAGAGTGGCTGTGGCTATGAGCTGCTTTAAAAGTTTTTAAAGACTTAACTGAGAGCTTGGGCACAGAGCTCACAGCTGAGTGAGGAGAGATAAGAGCCTGAAAATCTCTTTTGTGGACTTTTTGGACATGCTCCAAACACATGTGGTGTGCACAGGGCTCACAAGTTTAAAGCTAAGCAGATGCTGAGACATCCGTGGGCCTGGAGACTGCAACAATCTTTTCTGAAAGAGCTGTGGATATTGAAGCAAACAGAACCAGTGGCCTAGCACCTGCCCAGCTGCAGAGATTGCAAGGCAAGCTGAAGAAGCTTGTTAAGAAATGCTTCCAGCAAAACTAAACAGAAAAAATCATTGTAAGGGGGGAAAAGGAACACTTCAAACACAGCGTAAAATGATTATTCTGCAAATAAGTGCTGCCTTCAACCTCAGTAAAAATACCTGTTTGCATAAAGCCAGCTGTGGGGCAGAGCAGTGCATGCTTTAAGTTGTAAAGCCAGGGGAGAGAATCTTTGGGGTCACATATCTGAGCAGCACAGCACAGCATGTGAGGAATCTGCTTCCCTGCTCCACTTTGCCTATGTCATCCCCACAGAGCCTTCCTCCATGCCACAGGGGACAGCTCAGCCTCACAGGGATCAGCCATGGAGAGAAGGGCCCTCAGTCTCTCGTGGCGTTCCCTTCCCCTCATCCCCAGGTTGCTGTCAGGGCTGGCAGCAGATCTGCTGGCTCCATGGGGCAGCCACCCCAACAGCACAGCGAGGTGTGATGTGTGGGCATGGCAGCACCTGCCCTGCAACACCTGCCCCGCAACACCTGCCCAGCAGCACCTGCCCTGCAGCACCTGCCCAGCAGCACCTGCCTGGCATCCCTCTCAGACCTTCCTCAGCACCCAACTTCAGCAACAAAAATGGTAACTCAGTTGTTCACAGTAGAGACCCATTTAGGGAATATTTTGCCAAGTTTCTTTGAAAACAAAACATAGTTGAAACAATTACGTGAATGCAGATCAGCCAGATTGTACGAGAAATTTTTTCTTGTCTTACAGCCGTTTTCATTTCTCAGTTCGGGGTGCAGCAGGACTTGACTATAGTTGAGGTCCTCTGGAGGGAGCAAGGCTTTGGGGTTTGCAGTGTCTTTGGACACTGTGTTAGCTCCAGCTCCTCCCTGCTGTCTCCTCTGGAAACCCAGGAGAGGAGGGTGCCATGGTCCTTCCTTCCCCTGTATGCAGGCAATGCTGTTGTGAGCTGCTGCAGGGTTGGGACACCCCAGACCTGGGCTATATTACCCTGTCTTCTCATGCCCAAAGGAAGGGTTCCCAGGCTTAGCAGCTTCATATAAGGACTGTGGTGCTACTCAACTGCCATCACAAAGCAGGTCTGTCTTCTCCTGAGTACTGCCCACCATGGGAGGAGTTTTAGCACTGCCCACCACTCTAATGGACTGGGATTGTCCTGATGTTATACTTCCTCTCTTTAGATGGTTTCATTTGTGAAACTGCCAGGAGCAAAGGCTGAACTCTGTTAGGTGTTGCCAAATCCTGTAGACTGGTAGGGGACAGGATGCCACCACTCCCTGTTCCCACAGTCACCCCAAAGGGACCTGAAAGTCCACATCGCCTGCTGGGGATCCATGGGGTTCCAGGGGCCATTTGCAGCAGATGTTCTGGTCCCTCCAGCAGCCAACTCGTAGACTTTTGGGACTCTCCAGTGCCCACCCCAGAGTGTGCACTGACTGGGCTACTGGGGCTTCCCCTCTTACCTTCTCTTGTGCCCTGTGTTCTTTCACATGTGCGAAGATGGTCTTTTAATCCCATAATTTAGAAAATTTAAGTTAGTATCTCAACTTTGTGCTGAAATGAGAATTTTGGCTATGGAGACTATAATTTGGTGGGTATTTAAATTTTACTGGTATTCATGTGATCTGTAAAAATATGGACCTGTTAGGAATGTCTTCATATTTCCACAGTAAAGTCATAACTTGCTTCAGATGGGCTGAGATTTATCAGAAAGGATTAAGGAAAAGATCATGCTGTTTCTACAGCTGTTGCCTTATGTCTCTGTTTTCCTCTGATGCCTGGCCATGTAGCCCCCAAACTAGAAAAAGCTTCTCTTGTTAAGCAACTGAAAATCTCAGGAGTGAGACACAGAAAGACACTGTGCACCCAGTTTTATATTTGAGACATTTCCAGATGATTCTTCTATTTCCATTTAGTAGGTCACTTACAAAGAAAAGAATATAAATTATTAATGGAAGAATGGATCTCTTTTTTTCTTTTTTATCACTCCCACTAGGCTCTGATCAGTGGAGTTATACCAGAGATGAACTGTACCACAAGCAGGAGTTTTTTACAGTCTACTTTGCACTAATCAAAATGCATGAGCAAAACGTTAATCAAATTATTTCAGAAGCTGAATCCTAGTGTTCAGGGGTTGTTCTAGCTCATTGCTGCCAGGACAGAATCAACTTTCAGGCTCTTGTCTTTCTTGCCATTCTGAAAGTATATGCACTGCTAAAACACAGAGGAAAAGAATAATGTTCATGTATTCACAACAGAGATTTTGTGTCATCAAATATTACCTGTTCGTGCTGGCGTATATTTTTCCTCTTAAATAATCAGACCTTAAAATTTTGTTGTAAAAGCATTACTATGATTATTGAGGAAACATTTTTTGGAGCTAAAAACCACTCAGAAATGCCAAACTACATCCTGTGGCTCTCTGAGCTAAGGCCCACTCAATGCAGTGGGACTTAACATATGGGCAGTAACAAAATTTCTGGCAAATTCAGGTGAAAGAGGATCTGTCTTTTTGATATTACACACCTCCCTTTCATCTCTATAGTTAAAAATACTGTTTGTTTCCAATTATCTTTTATTAAGCTTCTATAACAAATTGGAGTTTTTAATTACAGAAATAGAAATATGAAAAGCAATTTGAAACACAGAATGATTCTTTCTGCCATCAGAGGTGGAAGATAATTACCACCAGAGTAAAGTATTATTTGTAAAAGACATCAGGAGAGAAAGAGCTTTTCAGAGTCACAAGTGGCAATTACACACTAACCTCTCCAGGAATCTCCATGGCCACTGAACAGCTATCAATGCTTCTGTGAAAAATTCCCTTGTTAATGTATTTCAGCATCTCTTGTTAGCTCTAAAATAGGTTATAACCTATTTTACAAAATAAAACACTAGAAAAACATTGGCAAATCTACATATGCAACAGTTGATGGGCAGAAGTTTGTGAAAGTCTAATGACTGAAAGACTCACCACTGCTATTGACAGGCGAGTAGTGGAGAAAGCATGTCCATAGACAAGCTTTAATTGACAGTTATGCCATCTCTTCTATGGAGTTTTTTGTGTGCAGAAGCAGATAACAATGCCTAAAATACTGTGTGCTTAGAGCCATGTTTTACGCTACTGCCTTTTGTGGAAGAAGATGATATTGGCAATGGGAAATGTCAGTAAAAGCCACTCTGGAGTAGACACAAATTTTACATGTTACTCAGTGGGAAGATGTGTGGTTCAGAAAGTGCAGGGATATATTAGATTACAAGAGTTAGTGCAGGCTAAGTAATGAAAAACATGCAGAAGCACATTCTGCAGTTATGAATCATTTTTCTATCACAACTATCATTTTTATTAGCTACAATACTAATTGAGTTTCTTTGCAGTTACTTCAGTTCATCTCATTATTAGCAGAAGATAAATTAAATTGTGAATCAGAGCCTGTGGTGATCTCATAGAGGTAGGTTCATAATGAAGGAATAAAAGCACCCATTTCTGCAGTTATGTTTCATGGAGTAGTCTTCAGTTTCTGAAGCTGACAGGTAAATGTTTACATGCCACAGGAAAATTTGGAAAAAATATTATCTATAGGAACCAGTGATGGTTCTCATACTGCCATGATTTTATTAGAGCCTTATCAGGTGAGAGCTAGTGGAACTCAGAGAGGAACAGTGCCACAGCACACTTGGCTGCCCTTCATCACTTAAGGCCTTGCTAGCTGGCTGCATCCTTGCCTCATAAGGCTTATGAGCAGAGCTCCCTGTAAACCTGACATCACCCCACAAAGATGTCTCAGATCCTGAGCTTAGTCAGAATAACAGGTCAGCATCAGTTTTTCTTTCCCACATAGCATAGGGGAATAGCTGTTACATGAATTCTGAGCAAAACTATCTCTGAATTATGTTTTCTCCATGTGAAAACCAGTCTGGCAAATACCCCCTGTGCCAGGTCACACAGCAAGTTATCAGTTGGTAAACTGGTCAGTTTTCAAGTCAGCTGCATCAAAGTTCTGTAATAATGACCTGGTCTCTTTTCTCTTTACTTTGAACTATTTCATATGCATTTGTATTCATTTGGTTGTTATATTCTGAAATTAAAAGGTTATCGGGAAATGCTGTTAGTAATTGACTTTGGGGCTAGAAGGTGGGAGTACACATGGAATGTTAACACTGGAATATCCCCTGCTATCTGGAAGGTTTTTGCATGCATTGAATAAGGTTTGGAATGTCTGATAACCAAGATCAGAGTTACTGTTTGCTTGCAGATCTGTCCACTGCAGACACAGCCAGGTTAATCACAAGGTTGGTTTATGTAGGTGAGGAGGAAAAGGGACTATGAGCTCCAGTAGTACAAAGTGGTGAAGGAACCAAAGAAGGCAACCTAAACACTGTAAAATGTCATTGGTGCCACCAGGTGGACTGAACAAAATGACTGCCAGGGAGAGACATGGCATGAATAATTCTGTAAGCACCAGAGGAGCAAGAGTCTGACAATGAGTTAGTTCAGAACAGGAGAGGAGCTTCTATAGGTGAAGTAAACAGCCAGAATGGATTAATCAAACTTCAAACTTGAAGAGGAAGAGAAAGCCCATTTGTTTGCCTGTAAGTCTTTGGGGTTTTTCCTTCCTGCAGAGCTATATGTTCTGTGTTTTGCTGTAGGATATGTCCTTAGACCTCAAAGTCACAACAGGTCTTACCTCTGACTCTGTGAAACTTCAGATAACATCCATTTGCATGGTGCAATAACTGCTTTGGGATAAAACTGTGTATTCTAGATAAGTATTAAGAGCTGAACAATTCAACACTCTCTCTGATCATTTGCTGTAAGAGATAATCCCCATGTTGAGGATCTGAGCTCAGCTTCCTGTGTGAAACAGGAAAAGAGCTTTGCTCAAGGCAGTGGTTGCTCACTGTCTGCCTGTTCTGTTTGAGAGAGCTCTCTCACATCAATCCCATGCAGTGCTACAGGCTTGGGGAAGAGTAGCTGGAAAGTGGCCCAGGTGAAAAGGACCAGGGAGTACTCAGGGAGCTCAACAGCCAGCTGAACTTGAGCCAGCAGTGTGCTCAGGTGGCCAAGAAGGCCAATGGCATCCTGGACTATATTAAAAATAGTGTGGCCACCAGGACCAGGACAGTGATCATGCACCTGTACTTGGCACTGGTGAAGCCACACCTTGAATCCTGTGCTGTTTTGGGCCTTTCACTACAAGAAAGACCTTGGGACTATGTGAAGGGTCTGGAGCACAAGTCCTGGAAGTGTTCAAATAATGACTGGATGTGGCACTTAATGCCATGGTTTAGTTGACAATCTGGTGTTCCATCAAAGGTTGGATTCAATGATCTTAGAGGTGTTTTCCAGACTAAATGATTCTACAATTCTTAGGCATCAAACATATTTTTTCTTGGAAGTATTTACACTCTGTGAGCAAATCATCTCTCTTTCCTTTTTAATAAAGCTAACTATAGCAGTCTCTTTAAACTTGATATTATTAGGCCTATCCTCCAGCCTCTAATCATATTTGAAGGGTTTCTGATGGCCACCTGAATTTTTTCAGTGTTTGTTGTTTGTTCTGCCCTAGGACTATTCACATGTGTCTGCCCTAGGACTATTCACATGTATTTCATGAATTTATAGAGGGAAAGCCCCTTCTCAGCTTCCCTTCTCCTAGGCTGAAGAACTTGAGCTCCCACCTTCGAAAGCAGACTCTCCACTCCTCCATCCTTACAAGCTTTTTCATGCACCCCATCAAAACAAAAAATCCCCTTTCTTGACCAGGAGTGACCAGAAAAACACACACACATTTTATTCTTTATCTTTCCCCCATGTCAGTGATTTTTCTTACAGATGTCTGTGAGTTTTTTGAGGTTTGTTTTGTTTAGTTTTGGTTTTTTCCAGGAGCTGCCAAATACTAACATTTGTGCCTCTGCACCATATAATTATTTCCCAGTCTGAACTTTATAGTGCTCCCTCTGTCTTTGACAGTAAATAAGTTTGGGAGTATTCAAGGAATGTCTTTTTCAGTCATTCCCTTGTTGTCCATATCTGCTACCTGGTATACCGTGATAACCAGCAATTCAAGTGTATTGCCTGTGCCAGCAGGCCCTGCTGGCATTTCAGGCAGATGTGCTTGAGAATGAATGGGATAGAACAGGATTCTGCAGGGACCTGAGAAACCCCTCTTTAGTTGTCATTTGTAGCTAAATAGAGACACAACCCTATCTCCAAAAGAATAGCTCATAGTGATATTTATTCTCTATCTGAGAAACTATAAACTAATTCTTGCTGTTTAGCTCTGGTTATTCACTGAAAGAGGGATCATTTGCTCAAGGACTGAAAACCTTTCTTAGGGATCAGCAGTGGCTCACAGTAGCCAAAAAGACTGAAAAATATACAGGAAGTTTATTACTTGAATTAGCTTTTTTCCAGCCCTCTGCATTTGAAGACAGTCAACTTGTTATTCGGGGGAATTAGTGCCATGGGATGCCGCTGCTGGATAGTTAAGGTCATTTTGAAATGTGTTTGTTACCTATTGAAGCACACTATAGCATCCATGGTGCAAAGCTGAGATCATTTAGTGTGACTTCACAGAGTGCACACATAAAGGAATGAGTCTAGCTTTTGGCCTCCCTGCATTTAACTGACTGGTAACTACTTACCCAAACAATAAGAGCATCAGCAATAAAAGGATTGATGTGTTCAACTGGATTTCATTGAAGTGAAAATGAAAGCCCTGACAAAGAAAGAGAGACAAGATCTTCTTTCACCATTTTGTTGACTTTTCTAAATAAAAAGAATAAATTGTAATTAATATAATAAATCAGTTTTTCAAGTGAACACGTCTCTAAGTATTAACAGTAGACAAAATCTTCTAAAGGCTGTAAGAATAAAAATCTTATTAAAGAAATAGGAAGAAGGCATCTTATATGACTCAAAGTCTCAGACTCCTGTTGCAAAATGATGCCTAAAGAGTCATGTTCAAGCAAAAGGGCACAGTTTTACACCTGTATTTTCAAACATTCTATAGTATGACTTTGAAAGAACCCCTGCTGTGTAACATCTAGGCTCGGTGCAAGACTAGCCACTGAGATCAATACAGACACTCAGAACCCTGCAATACTGATATGCCATTACAGCAATTCTAAAATCAATGGAATATTTAATAAGGTGATAACGTACCTCCTTCAGACCAAGATAGTGAGGGAGACAAACATGTTTGTGACAGATTTTTGCAGAAGTATTTTCAATTACTGTGTATTTTTGAGAAAAGGATAAATAGCAGCCTTCTTTGTGCATGGCATCCTAAACAACATCCCAGCCCCAGCCTGCCCCCACTAAGCAGCTGACATGATGCTGTACTAAGGCTGCTGTTCTTGAACCGGCCCAGCTGCTAAGCCAGTCCTATCTAGGAGTGGTTCATCAAGGCAGCTCACTACCTATACCCAGCACCCAGTGTTATGGTTCTAGTACACTGACAGGAGATGTACCATAGTTAAAAAAGCAACGCTCAAAGCAAGCCCTTCAGCTGCAACCAATTATTTAAACTCCTCCAGAGTGACCTATATAGGATATTCCTCAAAGGTCACTTCTAACTTAATGTAGGCCAGTAAACTACCCCTTCTTAACACCCAGTACACAGGGCAGATGCTATGGCAGCAATATTGATGGAAAATTCTTTCTCTGCATGGAAACATGTGACCTGCAACTGCAACTTTTTGATCCCAAAGTGAGAAAAGGGATGAGGGAACAGGAATGACATTACTGTAATCCTCACCTCATTCATCCTGCCTCAGCCAGTGACTAGATGCCAGTTCTCTACAATAAAGGCAGTATAAGAAGTTCCCATTCTGTCCATCCTCCCTCACTTCAATTTTCTGTACCCAGTCGTGCAGGTTATCTGTTGGGAAAATATTCTTAAATGGGAGAGTCAAAAGACTGTGTTTTTAAAAACAAAAACAATAAAAGACAACAACTATCACTCAAAAGTAATTAACCTTGATCCTATTGCACAAGTGGTTTAGATCATGGTAAACAGGCAGCTCTGTTAGTGAGGCAAACTGCTGGTGGAGTCTGAAAAGCCTTGTGTCACAAGAGAAAATCTGCATGGAACTCTGTCCTGAAAAACCATGTGATGATCATCATCATAGTCCTAGAGACCCGGTTTCTGGAAAGTTTATAAATCTGTCCTCTCTCCTACCCTGTTCAGCTGTTATAAGAAGCTGTTGGAGGATGCCTTTATGGTACAAATTAAGATGGAAGCAGGGGACTAAGGAAACCTTTGATTCACGTACAGGAATCTTTATTAAGTTTCCTAACCTATGGAAACAGTTGCTCCAAAGACCTTTCTACAATGTGGCATTTGCATACAGGAATTTGAGACTTCAGAGAGAAAAGAGAGGTGGATTTAAAAAAAGAAAGCAAAAACGTAGATGCAGCTTGCAATGGTTACTTCACACTTCTTATAGAATCATAGAATGGTTTGGGTTGGAAGGAACCTTAAAGATCATCTAGTCCACCCCTCCTGCCGTGGGCAGAGACACCTTCCACTAGATCAGGTTACTCAGAACCTCATCCCAGCTGGTCTTGAACATCTCCAGGGACAGGGCATCCGCAGCCTCCTTGAGCAAACTGTTCCAGTGCCTCACCACCTTCACAGTAATGAATTTCTTCCCAATATCTGAACTGGACCTGCTGTTTTTCAGTTTAAGGCCATTCCCCCTAGTCCTATCACTAAGAACTGACAGCAAAGTGGCAAGGTAAAAGATTAAAGCACTTGGGCTCCATAGCTTCCTTCTGGTCAGTATCTGAAACTGTGGGATTGAGCACAGCTTCCTTGGAGGGAGACTTTCTTCTTTTTCACACATCCGTCTTGCTTCCTTCTCTCCTTTCTCCCTGATCCTAGTCATTTTTAGCTGTTCTCTGAATTCTGCTCCTTTCATTTGAAGTGTTTTAAATTCATTAATCTAGTAATTTTTTTAACATTTTTAGGTTTCTCCTGGAAACATTTAATTGGATCAGATCTTGGTCTTGTGAATTCTTGATCCGGCACAAAGTAAACAGTACATTGGTACACAGAAGGGGTGGCGGGCACCATCACATTTAAACCATGGTGCTACATGAAGCCATTTATTGGGTACCTAAGATCAGGTTCTTTTCAGGTGAGGTTCTCAAGCCATTTTCAATGGGATATCATGCTGAAATCAGTAGTCATTCAGAGTCATATTGAATTGTGATCAAATTCTTTGGGTCTTGATTTCAAGAATCTGGAATTATCTACTGCCTGGCAATAATTAGACACACTTCTGAAAAACAAGCTCTTTTTTATGTGGCTGCTAATACTAAGTATTAGCATATTCTTAATTCTTGGGACAAAGTATTTCTTTAAGACTTCTTTTTATGACATATATCCATCTACAATTATAAATCAAATAGCATCACAATTAAAAATCATACTTGGCCTTTATTATCTTGTGAAGGTTTGCGTGAAACTGGAGCCGTGCTGTGGGGCTTTTTCACATAATTGAACCTTTTCACAAATCCCTCTTAATTAAAATCTATAACAGCTTTTTGTAAAAAGAGCACAGATCCATCAAAATGAGTAACACCCCAAACTGTCACCAAATTTTTGCATCTACGTTTCCTTGTCACCTACTTGGAGACCTGGAAAGTAATGCAGAGGTGTAGATGAAATTTCATGCCTTCATCACTGGTGTCATTACAGACTCCCAGCACTCTTCCACCTATTCTCCTTCAGGACAGCATGCTCAGTATTTGCTTTGGACCATGAGTGCCGTTTGCAGCTCGCCAATAACATCTTCCTACTCAACCACTGTTTCACCTTATCTTTACCATGAAAAGTGTTAGTACCTGCATTAATACACCCCTTGTCTTCTCCACACCCCTACGAAATATCTGTTAAAGTTATTTCTACTCAAATTGAAGAACACACAATCCATTTCCTAGGACAACAAGTTATCTTTATCTCTCCTATCATAGTACCACTTAATTTCAGAGCAAATTCATTTTTATTCTGTCATAGGTTCCAACCTTCTCATATTTGTCTGCATCATAGCATGGTGCAGTAAGCCTATGACAAAATATGAATTAATTTTTTGTGGCTCTAGGAAAAATCATGTGTGCTGTAGGCTGAAGTAATTGGGTGATCCTACTGGGACATTCTCATTGTCACTGCAGGATTTGAAGTGGCAGGTGTTTAGGTGTGATGCAGATTCATCCTCTCATGCCTCTGCTGCCTAACAGCATGAAGGCAAATCCAAAGCTTCCAAAAGCCTGTAAAACTCTGATAATCCTGCTAAGATTTATTGCAATGGTTCAAGAAAGAGATACAAGCAAGTTCCATGATCAGATTTTTTTTTTTTTTTTTAAAGATAAGCAAGTCCACCCGGGAGGAAGAAAGTCTGTAATTCACCTTAAGTACTGTCCAAGGAGAAACTAATTCCTTTCAGGTACAGGGTCAAGTTTTATGTAGAGTCATCTTGACCTGTAATCAGTTTGGCTATGAATAAACATATGTACTCTAAGGAACCCTGGAGTGAAGATAAAATATGATTACTAACAGATCTAGTCCAACTCTCTTGGAGGTCTGTGGAAAGGCTGCTGTTGATTTTGATGGGATTTGGATGTAATTCTGTCATTCAACACAGGTGCTTTTATTCAGCACATTTTGGTTCTCTCAGTGTCAGAAAAAAATTGCAGTCCACATTATCATCAGAAGAAACCAGAAAAGCATGATACTTCTGAAAATTAAGCTAGCAAATCTTTTAGAAAGAAGACGTGTTACCTCCAAATGAGTCCTTCTCTGCTGTTGATGAACACCAGCTCAAGTGCTAGCTTAAACTGGAAAAGGGTTTTCAGCACAGCTGGAAAAAACAGGCAGAGATTTTGTGAAGCTGGATGAAGGTCATTGCTTTTGTCCTTCCAGGAGTGGCACCTTTTAACATATGAATTCTGGGGCACTCACTGATGACAGCCATCACTAACCAATGGAACCACTTCCTAAAGTAGAGGGAATAAAAATACATAATTGCAGTTTGCAATGGTCAGTGCATTAACAAAAGAGTTCCCTATTTCCGTGATTTCTGTAAGTACCAACAAATGTCCCAAATGGCTGTTTCTCAGATGCACCAGCTATAAAACTGAATTCATTTCACAGTACTGAGATCCATGGGCTAAGTTCTTCTTGGTGCATGACAAACAAGGCCATAAAAAAATTTAAATCATATTTCTGATTGTTAGAGCTTTGGAAAAGATGAAAAGAAAAAAGAAAATAATTTTTCATGACTTGAAGTATTTGAATTTCAACTTCTGACTGGAACAGAAGTTAGAGGGAAGTTGCAAGGCCTTTGAGGCACAGCTAGAAGCAGCTGTTTAAATCAGATTGAATAAGACAGTTCTACTGATCTGCTCTGACCATAACATCATTGGACAGTAGATCAATGGCTGAGCATAACTTTGGCACTGTATAGCTCATTGATAATTTTCTGTTACAAAAAATTTGTGTCAGAAAACAGTCTGAAAATGAAAGCAAAATTCCTTGTGGAAAAAAGTCAATATCAATTATTCTTTCTACTGAGCAGAAGAAAGGACCTCACAGACTTTTGTCAGTCAGACTGGATTCCACTGGAATATTTGTGTTTTTCAGCTGGCTTATCCTCATCCCCTGGCAGGATAGACTCCTTGGGGCTGTATCCCAGCCATCAGTCCCTACACACCATTTGAGGTACACAGCCTGGGGAGGCAGGGATGATGGGGATCCCCAGGCCCAGCAACCCAGGTGTCAGGTCCCACCTGGGCCACCCAGGACAGTCTGTCAGCTCAGTGCAATGCCAGTTCTTAGTGGCACTGACACCCCCTTTCATCCTTCCCTCTTCCCAGCTGCATGTCAGACACTTCTTGACTAGTGTTGGTCACTGAGGATTGTTCTTTCTCTAGGAGTTTAGATTAGCTAAGTAGGAGCCCATTCTCCTATATTTAGGATAACCATCCAAAAATGATGGAGCCTTGCAATTTTCCAGTTACTCTGAAACTGCTCTTAGGAAAGAGTAGGAAAGGTCAAAAGAAAACTTGTATACCAAATTCAAGAGAGCAACTCTACCGGCTGTGAAAACAGTCGGACAGAAGTGAAGGGAAATGAAGCATTCCAGACACGTGACTGTTCCATTGGCATGGTCCAGCTGAGAAGTTGCCAGCCACTCCCAGCCCTTCTGTTGCAGACACTTTCATCCAGCCTCATGTCCTCCATATGTACTCTTGGAAGAGGATGGGGATGGAGGGCATCCTAGTTTCTTTTACAACCTAGATCCACCTCTGGGTGTAACTCAAATTCAGAACTCTCCTTGATTTTTTCTTTGTTACCTCAAGCAGAAATATCTCTACTTCGCTGACACAGTCATTGCCTGTTACAACCCCTTTGCACAGCCTGGTGCCACTCCCAGCTGGCCATTGCTGACTGGAAGCAACCATGCCCAGCTAAACCTTAGAGTATTAACTTATCATAAGGATTTGTCCAGGGATGTTATGCAAAGGTAGAAATAAACTTTTTCACATGTAAACTTAAAGTTCTACATATACATCCACTTTGGCAATTATATTTAAAAGGATGTCACAACTAGACTGATACATGTAGTTTATTACCAACAATCAGTTTAGACAGGATGTTAACCACCTCTGAGATGGCAATGAGTTTGGGATCCTCACATCAACCTCTCTCTTACAAGCTTAAATTTAAACGTTCACTTTGAACACAATCAACTGGAGCTTTTTAGCTAATTGGGAATACTTTGATTTGAAAGACATGCTTTCAGATCACTGGAATGAAACATTGCAATATTTCACTTGCATATTTTTAACTTTTTAACTTGAGGCTTTTGTCACAGTTCTGAATACAGGTTTTTAAAATATCAAAAATATGATAGCAGGATGGCAGTTAAATTTTCTGGACTCTGAAAGAAGACACTCATGGGTTGGGTTTTCTAGGAAGCAACTTTCAGACCACACATGAGTGTAAGATGTGCAGTTAACTCATTGCATGGAAGCAAATCTGTAGCCAAGATGTCTGAAATAGTTGAGAGAAGAAAAACTTTCAGTCATCCAGGCTGGAAAATAATAGTGTTTGGTTTTCACACGGTACAGTAACACCTGAATTATTTGCCACTGAAAAATTATATTTACAGTCTGTTGAGATGAAATAATGAACTTTAATTCATTACATTTAGAAGAGCTGAAGGGTTACTTTTTAAATAGCATTGTCTGTTGCCTGAAAGTTTTTCCTGCAGAGTGTAAGACATAGCAGTAAATGTAGTCACTCTCCAGAGCCTGAAAGCTAAAGTGGCAGTGCTGACATACGAAATAGTGAATAATACAATTAAAGTAGTCTGCTCTTCTTCTAATATGAGCATGGAGATGTCAGTGCTAGTACTCTTCAGAGTAATAACATTGTGCATTATTAAAGACAAGGTTTCAACAGCTGTTTAATGTGAATACAAGACCCCTGAACACCTTCTGAGAGGCTTCATGTCAGTCCAATATAGGCACTACAGTATTAACTTACAGTACAATTATTGCCTTCTCTTGCACCCTGAAAGTTTATTTCCTGTTTTGTCAGGCAATTATTAATCTTCAAAAAAAATGAAATAAAATATAGAATGTTCTGAAAAAGCTACCCACAGTTCTCCATATCTCTATCTGCAGAAAAAGGAAGTTACTTTAGAGGCAGCTAAATCTCTGCCCCCTTCCTTGAGCCTTGGCATTCATGCCTCGGCTTACTCATCTTCATTTTGCCTTGAGTTGAATTCCACTGTTCCTGTTTTCCAAGACCAAGCAATACTGGCAGCAGCTGTGATTCGTAAAGAGCCTCATGCAGGATCTGAGTTTAAATTCTATCTGTTCACACACTGTGTGCTAGCATATGTTATAAGCAACTATAAATTGTGTACAGATGTGTTCCAGAATTCCAGTGAAGCCAAGCTAACAACGTTGAATAACAACTCGTGTGCTTTGTAATTATACATAATGAATGTGCTGTCATATAACAGAGTCCATCTCTGTGGCAGGATTTATCCACTAGCTCTGGAAGCAAGGAGGAAGAATTATGGTGTGAATTTTTAAACAGGATTTTTAATACAAGGTATGCAAACCAAAGAGAGGAGACTGATTTCTGGGAAACTTTTCATATAAGAGATTCTGATTAAATGAGCACACAATCCAGGACTGAAAAAAATAAAATAAAAAAAATAAATAAAAAAGGATTTGTTTAGAACACATTTTA
The DNA here is from genome assembly GCA_013400415.1 of Scytalopus superciliaris. Lineage (NCBI taxonomy): Eukaryota > Metazoa > Chordata > Aves > Passeriformes > Rhinocryptidae > Scytalopus > Scytalopus superciliaris. The sequence continues at coordinate 1,004,708 of VXBX01006127.1, read as the reverse complement.
AAAGTCTAAAGAGAAAATATCATTTACATATAAATAAAAAGAGAAAGTATGCAAAGACTGCCCTAGTTGGAAAAGCAAAATAGGGGGGCTCAGCCTGCAGGCAGAGAAAGATCACTCTAACAATCAGGAAGAGCAGGGCTGAAGGGAGATGAACATCCTTAAAGTATCTTGTGCATATTATGTGCCGTACTCGTGTGCCAAAATGATGATTTTCATCAAGGGAATATTAACATATTTATCTCTGTAAATTAGAGTTTGGACAATAAATGCTGGGAATATTGACCGTCTTTGTTGTCTGTTGCCGGGAGAGGTCAGTCAATGAAAACCGTCATGAAGAAATGAAACCCTCCAACACTACCTTTTAAGTGTTAGTGAGAGAGGCATTATTCTATTCTGAACAGAATATGCAGCAATTCATTCCAGCTACACACATCCCTTTCAAGATTTTTCACGTTTATACATTTTTAGCAACAAAGAAATTAACGTTCATTGGTTCCAAGTTACACAATTCTCTTCATTAATTAGTATTCTATCTTCTATTGGTTATTGATCTCTTGTCCTTACTGCTAATTTGTTCCATATTCTTTGGTTCTCTTATCATTCTTCCTCAGAGAGTCTCCAGTGTTCTGGGGTAATGTCTTTGTTAATCTTCTCTGCATCTTCTGGTTACTTCCAACATATATATTTTAAGATCCCAGATATTCAATCTTCAACTCCCTCAGGCTTTGTTTTTTGAAGCTTATCAGGTCTAGCCCAGCAAAACCCAAAGCGTCAGCGATTTAAAGATAAATTAACAGCAAAAAGTCTGTGAAGAGAAACCCAGCCACCCACTAGCAAAAGTGGACAAACTCATGACCACCTAAAGTAATCAATTTAAAAATTACTTGAAACTGTTAAAAAAAAATTAGGAAAGATATATAATTTCCAACAACCTCATTGCTCACGTACCAGCTGTGCCCTATCCTTGGGTCCAACAGAACAGCAGCATTGCTTTTCTTCTCTTCTGACCAGTGGCAAACACCAAGCAGATAGAGACAGCCTGCCCAGAAGGAAAAACTCTTTTCTTTTAGCTGTGTGGACAGAGCAGGAGAGGAAAAAGAAAGGTCTGGACACAGTCTCAAAATGTGGGCATGGATTGGCAGAAGATGAGACTTCTGTGTCCTCTCTCACTCAAAGCCCTCAGTAAAGGCAACTCAGCACGTGTTTTAAGCTAATCTAAATCAAGGTTGCTCTGATCCCACTATCCTGCCCATTTCCAGCTTTTTATGCCCTTCTCCTCTGGGACTTTAGCACAGGCACTTATTTGATTGCATAGTGAAGTGGTTCACAGAGCTGGAAAAACTCAAAACTTACCATGAAATTAAATGATTAGCTTTCAGCCAGTTAAGTTCCCTGAATGGGATCCAAGCGAAGTCAGAAAGATGCCAGGGCTAATACAAGAGTGGAGATGGAGAATGTGCAGCCTTGATCCACAGGGAAAGTGCAGTTACAGTTACCCACTCCTAGATTACCTTCAGCTGCTGTGGAAGCACACTTTGATGCCTCTCAGAAAATATCTGAAGCTTCTTTGCAACCCCATAGATACAATTTTACCCCTTCTGGCTAATAGAAAGAGATCTTTTCTTATCTACTAAGACATTTTGTGGTTCCTTTTCCCCAGGTTGCTTTCTTGATGGAGAGAGGGCTTGTAGGTTTAATGACAGACAGTAGCGGCAAATCATTAGCGAACAGCATCAGCTCTGACAGAGCCACAGCTTTCAAGATCCATCCTGCATTTGAAGGTGATTTTCTACATCAAAGCTGAAAAAAATATACTAATAAATAAAAGGAAAAAAACTCCATTAAATTTTGATTATATCTTGCATTTTTGTCATTCAGCTTACCTTTTGGTATAGATCGCCTTTCTGCTTGTATTACACATTCCAGTGCATTTCTCCATATGCATAGTATTTGCATCATTTGGCAGAGAACATGAAAACCTAAATGATGATCAGACTGTGCTATAGAGGGTCTGTTAACAGAAAACACAGGCAGTTAAATCAAATCATATTAAATCAGCAACATTCTTAACCCTGAAGCATGGCATCTTATTATTTATGGACTATTTACTCTTGACTCTTTGGACTCCTTATATCTCATGAGCCTGATTAGCTACATATTTGATGATTACATTTCTCCTCTCTTAAACTCCTTGGATTAATCCGTGCAGGTCATTTTGCTGACCCACTTTGTCCAGACTTGTACCTGCTTGGTACCTTCGAAGTCTACCTGACAATGTTGATACAGCTTAACACTTGCTGGTCTCCAGCCATCCGCTGTCACAAACAAGAAGATGAATACTCCTATCCCTTATCTGGGAAGAACAGCCACAGCTGCACTCCCTAGCTCAATTTTAACTGTATATTTCTGAAAGATTAACTGCTATATACAAATTCAAAGTGAATCTTCTGAAAAAATATCTATGGAAAACGTGTAAAAGCACAGAAGAACTAACACTAGGAAGGGCCGTGGCTCAAAAATCCCAGGTATCATTACCTTGTCTGCCTACAGACTGTACCAGTCAACGAGCAATATAGATTTCTGCTATTTTATTGTCCTACTGCCCTTTTTTTGCATTGGATACTATACTCTTTACTTGAGACTTCTGTTAGGGCAGACTACATTTGACTGCATTATATAGTAATGATTCCTGATTTTCTGGAAGAACTGGTCTGAATTACATGATATTATGCCATATAATGATGGTTAAATAGTAAAGATGCCAACACTTGAGCAGTTTTTAGGCCAGGGCAAACTGCAGTAGAGGAAGAGGACTTGGTGATAAGTTATGACCGGAGGAATTTTTGCAAGGGGTGGCATTTCATCTGAGTGTCTTGAACTTCACCTTAATAGCATATCATAGTGTTGGGCAATTGAGTTCAGTGGCAATGTGTGGGACTTCACAAAGGGCCTGCCATCAGCTTCCAGATCGCAGTCATTATGGTAGACCTGGTATCAAGTATACGGTATACAAGGTAACTCAGTAAGAAAGGAAAATATGGTAAGAAGGAAAATATGAAGGTAGTGTTTCATACATACGGAATAATCCTGGCCACAACAACCAAACAGCTGTTGTTACTGCTTCTAGCCATTTAAATAATTTTAGAAGAAAAACAGCACAGGAGGAGTTGCTCCATCCCAAAGGATATGTGTTTCTACACCAAAGAGCAGCTAACTACATTGTTAGCTGTTAAGACTTAACATGCTCCACTGCATTCCAACTCAGCATTCCCTGCTTAACAGACAAGGAATTAGTTTGGTGATTAAATTATTTCCATCAAATTCTTCCCTCTTTCAGCTATGCTAGTTGTCTTTTTGTTGTTTTATTGACCCCATTTCCCAGGCCATTGCATTTCCAAAAAGGAGTCTTCAGAAGCATTATCCCATTAAGGAAACAATCGGTTTGCAGATTTTAATGTATCTGGGGCCTTACTGGTATCTGGTTGCATTTCTTCATCTATTAGTTTGTTTCGGGAGGTTTTGCATACTTTTGCTGCCATTTTAATTGATTGGTTTGGTTTATTAGGAAAAGCACTGCCATAGTTGCCAGGAGCAACACCTAAGTACTAGACCACATTGTGCTTATATGCAACAATGCAGCTCCAGATGCAGCTCCAGATGCAGCACCCTGGATTTCAGAGGGAGGGAGAGAACTGCTTGGAAATTTTTGCTAGGGGTGATGACTGTCTTGCCTAAAGACAAGCGGATTCTAACTCAAAAAGGTGACACAAGCACAGTAGTTGAACATTCAGAGGTCAGTCATGTCTCTGTAGGGACTTTGGCACGGTCTCCCCACTGCAGCAGGGACACAGGGTTGCCTTGTGCAAAAAATCAGGCAGGAGCGTGACTTTGCTTTTCTCCTTCATGATACCATTGGCCAATATCTGTCCTTGCAACCAAGAAATCATAAAAGCTTTAATTGGGATTCATCCCTACACTATGCACGTGCTCTTTTTGTCTCCTTCCATTTCAATATTGAACCAAGTTGCAGAGACAAAATCTGGCCCCGTGGTATTACTCAAGGTGAACAGCTGAAGCATTCAGATAGTCATTCTCTGAATGAGCTTGCAGAGGCTAAGTAGCTAGATTAGAAGAGTACAGGTGGGAGAGCGATAAATCCCATGATCAGAGGCATTTACAACAAGCTATGAGACTCTGCTTTGTGCTGTTTGTTGCTTTAGGCTGGGATTTTCAAATCCCAGTCTTTGTTGTTTTCCCAGCTTTGTTTGCTCAAGGCAAAGTGATTGTCAAATACCTCACACAGAGGTCCCTAATTCTGACTGGGACAGCCTGCAATATACAACTTTAATGAGACACAGTACTAGTATGCAGAAAGATGTGATTCCAGTCTTACTGCTGCTGGTATTTCACTAATTTTACCATAGGGCTGATGTTTTCAGGATGCTCTTTTCCTATTTTTTCAGTCCATATGCCAAAGGATAGTATGATGTACAATAAAGGCCACATTTCACCAGATTTGCTCCCCTGCAGATGTGTCCTGTCAGACCTGACCAGCTCCCAAACAGCCACAGAAAACAAGCACTGGATTTTCCTGGTTCTGAAGGCAGCATCATGGCTGGTTAAGCAAATTTCTTTTGACTGATCTGACTGAAGGGAAGCAAGTAATTTCTGAAGCCTGGCTTGTAATGTATCCCGGTCTGGCATAAGCTTTTGGACTGCAGCTATTTTTACTATTTTTATATTCTAACTACAGACTTGATTGCTACAGTCTCAGTTTCTGTATGCTCAGAAGTAAAGGGTTACTGCTGAGGAGTCGAGTGCTGAGTGCAGCTCAGGCTCTGCAATTGTAGGATAGATGCGCCCTCCCGTGTACCAGCTCCGAAGTGTTTGCAGAACCACAGCATTTGGACATCAAAGCACCTCTCTAGAGCGCTGGAGATTCTTTTTTTTAAAACAAAATTTTGTCCCTGCCAAAATTCTCTTTCAATCTTTCAGAATTTATTGAAAAGTTTTAATTTGAAAGAAATGGAGAGGCTTAGACTTGCAAAACAGCAGTAAAAACAGGGACCAGCTGGGTCCCCCCTGACCTGGTTTTCCTACTTATGCAGGGAACCCCAGTCAGAAGAAACAAATGAGTACATTCCCCAAGAGATTTTGCTACTCCCAAGAATGGTCTGATAAGATTTTGTACATCCACCTTTCATAAAATCAGTAAAATTCCTGTCAAATAGAGCAGGATAAAGAAAAATGTTTCAACACAACAATCAGTTTGCATGAATTTCTTCGAAGGAGTGTAGCACCAGATGGACATTTTAATTTCAAGGAACCACCAGAGTTATCTAGAATCACTGAAAAATCTGTTGTTTTTTACTTACTTTGGTTCTGACACCATCATTGCTACATCAGTTCACCACAAAACATGGAATCAAAATAGCAGCCATCAGTATCTGTGTCCAATAATGGAAACTGCTGTGTTTTTCAAGAGTCCATGTTTCTTCCTAAAACATGAGAGCATGCTAGTAAATTGTAAGGTGCCCATATGACAGAGCAGTAATACAGGAGTCTCTAACTGCCCAAGAGAGTGTCTTTGTTTACAAGGAAAAGGTCCTGAAGATAATTCTGTTTCAAATGGCAGAAGAGTTAGGTCAGCTATTTTTTTATATTTTCCCTCAGCAATGGCATGGAGTAGGAAGGGAAGGTATTCCTACTGCCCATTTTTGTGTAGCTGACTAGTTCATCTCAGTTTTTGGTACATCTCTTCCCCAGTGACTGGGAGCAGGGCACGGGCTGGAGGCTATCTCTGTATCTTGGTCTCTTCATGGTCCCATTAAGCAACTTAAAGAGATCCTCTGAGTAATGTAGGCAGTAAACTAGCTGTTTAAATTTGGGTACTGCGAATAGCACCTCTTTGGGTGACAACATAGCTGCCTCAAAAATGTGTTTTGCCTTCCCTCCTTCTTTGTACTGCTATTCAAGGCAATCAAATTGTTGGTAACTTTATTTGGCATTGGACCACTTCACTTTCACTGGATTATTCAGACATTAATTCTTTTCTATTCTTCTTTTCCGTTTTTGCCTTCTACAAAAGAATAGTGGTATTTCTGTCTTTGGATAGTTTTCAGGCTATTTCTCTTCATCTCCTATTGTAGGTAGGGAAATTCCAGATGTATTTTGTTTCCATTGATCTATTTTGTCTAGTCACCATAAATTTCAATCTTTTTCCTCTGCTGCATTTGTTCCATCAGTTGTCTTAAATGGCAGTTTCTTTAATAGTCCTTGTTCACGTATGAGATTTTCATAGCTTTGAGCTACTTTCTTTCTCTAGAGAGAAAATTAATTTGCACTTTAAACACAAGCAACACTTAGTCTCATTTAGGCACTGGAAGCTTTTATGCTGTGGGCTGCCTCAGATCTATCAGGTTTGTTGTTGGGTTTCTTACCCCAATTTGTTTCTTTCCTTTAATAAAAAAGATTCTTGTTGCTGGAACCTGGTTTCAGATCCTGAAATTACACTTCCTTTCACTCAAACTAATCAAGAAGGAAAACTACCAATTACTTCTGAAGTTAAAATCACTTCCTTTTCAATAAACCAGAAGCTCATGCTGTATCACTATCTCATTCTGCAGCTCCTGTTAGTATGCCTTAAAAGACAGAGGAAAAAAAAGCTTATAAAGATGACTATAAAAATGGAGATTGACATTTGTATTATTACTAAATTCTCAAAAATATTTACTGTACACAATATAAAGTTATCAAATGATATGACAGACTAGAAAAACTCCAGGAGTTCACATAAATGTTTTCCCAGTTTAAAACATAGCTATTTATTAGTTTCCAAGCCATTGTCCAAGTATTGGATGCAGGAGCCCAATACTATGCTGTTTGAAACCAAACTTCTATTTGTTGTAGCTGTATTAATCCATAGATATCATCTATAGGTATCTCGGATGAGCTCCACAGTATGTTACCAATTACAGTGCCTATTCCCTCTAACCATCATTTCCCTCCAACCATTTCTGGTATCTCCTAAGTTAGATGAAAGTTGAGTTTGACCTGCTTGTCAGAAAGGAGTCAAAGATAATCTATATAAAGAGCCCAGAGCAGTTTAAGGAACTGAAAGCAATAATTCAGAATGAAAAGACTCATCTTCACAATGTTCCTACTCAATATAACTTGATGTATTTTATTCTAGATCTACTTGATAACTTGAAATTAAGAGAGTACAACTGCTGTCTCACAGAAACTTACTACCTCAATACTTTACAAGAATGTGGTAAAAAATACTATCAGTTTATGCAAGTAGCAAAACAAAAGGTTGATGTCATTAATTTAGTTGAGGAACAGCGATTGAAAGTGGGCTAGTTGGGCTCTGATGGGTCAAGCTAGAGAGAGAACTACATGGAAACTTGCCATTTCTGAATCCCTGTGTACCAAAGTTTGCCTTTTCTCCTGACATGGTAAAACAATATGACTCCATTCATAAAAATGACTGCAAGGTTTAAAAATCTTTGGGAACTAGTCTAACCTCTGATATGCAAACACTATATGGCACCTCCTATCTAATGCAAGTATTTTTCAGATAGCTGTTGGATTCCTGCTAAAGTTCAGGAATAGCCTCCAATTTTTGAATCTTGATATCAGTGTACTTCAACAAACAGTTTAGTTTCACAACAATATTTTGTTCATTCCATGGATTGATAATACCTTACTGGTGGGCTACTAATTTGGGGAGTTTGTTTTAGTGAAGAATACATTCAGTCAGGACATAATCAGGCCATTTCTTTGCTGACATACCATTTCTGTGTTCCAGAGAAATATGCAGGTATATGAAGTGAATGTGATTGCACACTAATTTGTGGATTAGGAATCTGATAAGATAAGCAGGACCTCTTCTGGACATTTCTCAGGTCCCCATTCCCTGTCAGGTACCACCATCCCAGCCTGTAGTTCTCTGCACACTCCATTCTGTGGGGCAGAATCTTTATCTTCCTCACTGTCAGGAAAGCAGATTATATAGTTTGGATGCTACTTAAATAGGAGGACTACACCAAACCATTACTATTGCTTTTGGTTAGACAGAATTGGAATTTGTGTCCTATACATTTTACTTAGCAGCCTATAATCTTTATTGACATAACAAGTGGTGGAAAGAAGATCCCAGTGCAAAGATTCCATTTTAAAATGAAGTAATTTGTCAACATTTCCTTTTCCACTTATTTCAATTTGCATGCAAGGATACTAAGTTTTATCTCTGGCTGTGCTACAGGGCTATAGTTTATTCGCAGCAGGAAAGAGAGCAAATATAAACAGCAAGCTAATGAGCTGAACCACTATCTAGCTGGAGCTCAAGCTTACCTTAGGTTGATGTCACAGTACAGTAGCTGCAATGAACAAGCCAATGTGTCCTGCAGATTATAGCTTATTTGGGCCATGTGAATGAATATAAGATTTGAAATTCCAGTGTGCATTTTAAAAAATGCATCTGAGTTTGCGATTATTTCTAATTTATGTGCAGAAATGCTGTTTCAAATGGCAACTGCAGCAGCCACTTCAAAACATGAAACTGACAATGTTGACATTGAGCTATGGGCTTGTCCCCTGGGCTGCTTTAGTGCCAGTGGAGAGACAGGGAGACTTTTCAGTGTCACTCACTTAGAATCATGGAACGGTTTAGGATCGCAGAATCACAGAATATGCTGAGTTGGAAGGGACCCACAGGGATCATCCAGTCCAGCCCTTAGCCCTGCACAGGACCATCCCCAAGAGTCATACCACGTGCCTGAGAGGATCATCTAGTTCCACAACCCCTATAATGAGCAGTGAGTGACAATTTCCATTAGACCAGGTTGCTCAATGCCCCGCCCAGCCTGGCTTTGGACACTTACAGGGAGGGGGTCTCCACAGCTTCTTTGGGCAAACTGTTCCACACCTGACCAACCCCCACAATAAAGAATTTCTTCCATATATCTAATCTAAATTTTCCCTCTTTCAGTTTGAACTTATTACTCCTTGCCCTATCACTACAGTTCCTAATGAAGAGTTCCCCCCCAGCTTCCTCCCCTCAGATACTGGAAGGTTGCTATGAGATCTCCACACACCCTTCTCTTCTCCAGGATGAACAGTCCCAACTCTCCGTCTGTCTTCATAGGGGAGGTGCTCTAGTCCCCTTATAAAGTTTGTGACCTCATCTGGAATTGCTCCAAAAGTTCCATGTCCTTATGTTGAGGGCACCCAAACTTGGTTCTGGCACTTGGCATGGTTCAGAGGCAGGGGTGATGGCACCTGGAAGGACCTGTTTCTCTCCATCGACTACAAAAGGAGTGTAAGCAAAGCTCAGATGCAGATGTCTCCATTTCTGACACACTGTAAGATTGGGGAGATAATTACTTGCATAAATATAACAAAGTGACTACTTAACCAACACTAAGTCTTATGTTGTCCACAGACAACCCCCTATCAGAACTAATATTTTGTGCTTGCTACTTTTCATGGGGAATGCTTGTTGGATTTGGGTAACCTTTGCTGGCTACAAGTGCTTTTCACTTAAATTGATAGGAAGACTGAATAATATTATATATGAACAGTGTATATAAAATATATTCTTTTCAGAGCATTTCCATAATGAATACAAGTTTCCCAAGCCAAACAGACGTCCTTGGATGAGGAAAGATGGCGTTTTTTCTTATTCTTTTGTGGCTTACAAGAACAATATTAGCAAGCAGGATTTGAATTTTTTGTATTAACTATTGCAACCCAGAGGGTGACTGTGCACATGCAACAGGCTGGCCCTTACCATCAAAACATTTACATAAAGTTTCTTGAGTAGACTCTGTACTGAGAACACAATGGCTGCTTCACCTCAACACGAAGTCTGCTGCCCTGTATTTGATGACAATGATAGAGAGAAAAGTACTCCTTTTTCAAACTTATATAAATTTTTCCACTGATACAATAATGGTAAAATATCTGAGAAAAAATACAGCAAAAAAAGTTTCCTTTACTGATATGCCAACTTTATTAATTTCTGCATGCAAAAGCTGAATTATTTGTTTGCATGACATAATTTGTTCTGTATAGTTGCAGCAAATACTTGTTGATGTCTTAGGAAAAATTTTTACTTGAGCAGGTAGGTATAGGGCTACATTTCTTTCTCCAAATATATAGCTTATTGTTAACTACAGCCTAAAAGTGCTTCTACAAGCATAGCTTTGAGCTGGAGTTAGAGACTTATTTTTAGACCAAAAGCAATGAAAAATTACGAAGTCTGTTGAGTTGCCTTGGCTGTTTGAATGACATCTTGTGAGTGAGATAGCCATCTAACTATTGATAAGCCTGGGTATCTCCTTACCTCTTATGAGCAGTCATGACAGCTACATATTTTGTATTTCTGCTGCTGCTCAAAGAGTGAACAGAATTGATTGAACGGGCTGGTGGCAGGAACTATTCACTGGAAATCTCAGATCTTTCTGGAGGAAGATGGAAATATATGAAAATACATAAGCTGAATTTCAAAAAGCTCTGTGTGAGAGACTGCATCCTGAGTTTGAGGATTAAGTTGTGTAAATACCCCAAGAAGTGGGTTTTCTCTTTTCTGGAAATCAGAAATTAATGAGACTAAAACTCCTCTCTTCTCCCTGGGTTTGTTTTTTTCTTCTATCACTCTAAAATTCAGAATGTTCTTCTTTCCATGAGGAGGATCTCAGGGCAAGCACAGGTAAGGGACAGTTGGATAAGAAATTTCTGGAATAAAGTAGATTCAATACCCAAATCCAGATCTCACAGCATTCAGCTGAGAATTCTCAGCACATTATTCTCAGCTGAGAATGATGCATAACACAAAAATTAGAGAAATATGTATACTAAGTCTTGATCAATCTGATAACAAAGGCAGACCAACTTCTGCTAGAAACTCTGGCCATTTCTGACTTGCATTTCTAGATGATTCTGTATTATGGACAAAATGACTACCTGTAGTGTAGTTCAGACTTTCAAGCTTGTGCCTGGAGCAGAGTTTCCAAGCATCTCTGTTCGTACATATGGATTTCAATCAGTCTTTAATTTTCTCTGATGTGGAAACTTGATCACAAGCACAAACATAGAAGTCCAGTTCAAACAACTATGCTTTACTTATTGTGCACGTTAATTCTCCTTTGGAAGCTTGTAGGAAATTCTTGTGGCCAAAAAAAGCCAAGGTTTCAGAGCACCTGTCTCCAAGAGGCTTTCTGTAGCATCACATCTCTCCCAGCCTCTCACTTCTGGCAAACGTATTGACTCAAATGTGGACTACATACAGAAGCTTTTGAAGTGTTAAAAGGTTCTTTGATAGGGTGCCATTGCAATTTAATTATTTTCTCCAGTGCTGCCTCAGCTACAATAAGCTTAAGGAATTAGATGGGATACAAGATTTTAGCTTTAACTTATAAAAATGCAAATGACCTGGAATTAAATTGCTCAGGAACTTCACTCTCCATCATACAGTGATAAGAAGCACTTCAGCTGCAGTCCTTTCCCATGGCACAGCAGCCTGCCTGAGTGATCGCTGGAACTGGGAGCTTCTCCATCTCACCTCCTCTCCCCATCTCCAAAGAACTTAATGTGCTACAGAGCACTTATCTTACTCCTCCACCCTGTTTTCAAAGAGGAAGTGACCTGAAGTGCAGATCAGTCCTTTCTGTTGTACTTCACATTTATATCCATGGAAAGTCCTTCATTTGCTCAGGATATCAGTCACCCAGTAATGCTTTAGTACAAGAAAATCAACAAATAGCTTTCAGCTTTGTCTGCCAGCACATACCTTGTCAGACCTTGGGCCTTTACTCCACCTTCTTGATCTCTTCTGCTTTTGAAAAAACAATTTGAAAGATCTCCCATTGCTGATTTTATGCAGAATCTTCAGATTATTGCAGATGAAGAAACACAAATTTCATTCAAGGTGAGAGACCAGCATGATTACAATTCATCGTCACTCGAGCACGTAACACAAAGATTGCCTGCTGCATCCCTATGTCTTTTTTTCCTCTGAATGCTGAGTGGAGTTTTAAAGAGAGAAGTTATTATCCTTGCCTTCCTTGTGTGTTTTCTCACCAGACACACTGGATTATTGAAATTCTCCCACTGGCTTCCTTGACATAAGGGATTTGAGATTCTTGTATATGTACAGGACATCTCTCCCTGACTGTTAATCTACTTAAACCATCTAAGTTTCTAGATCTTCTTGACCCCCTTTGAGCTGAAGTTTCCTCTTCTCCTGCACCTCCAGGGCTGTATAGAATTCCATACCTCCTCTGTTTACTTTGCCCTGATTTGCTCCACCTTCTCTTCAGTTTAATTCTGCTATGGTATCAGATTTATCTTCATCTGGTTTTTGCAGAAAATGCTCAGTACCCTGTACATACACAGCATTTGCAGAGTCATACCCTTAGAAACTGCCTGTATTATTGACTTGCAAAATGTACAAGATACACTGGCACAGAACTGCAGGAATGTAACCGAGAACTGAAGTTCTGTTAATGCATTTGCTCTTGTGATAAGGCTCTTATGACTGCAAAACAGAAACACACCAAACCCATGCTTCCATGTATATGCAATATGCTTGTTGAAAACAATAAACAAAAGCTTTCCACTCTATATAGCATTTCATAAATATGTGTTTATTTCCTCATCTTTCATCAGTTTTACAGTTTTAACCAGTGCCTCAGTGGTAGTATTTGTCAGAAACATACACTGGAGCTTCAGATACTTCTATTCTGTAGTTCTGAAGGCAAAAACAAATTAACAGGCCTTTCCATAAGGAACTGCACCAAAAAAGAATGCAACTAATTTCTTATAACATATTACAGAGTTACATAAGATTTCAACTTACATTGCTATCCTACGCCATGTGCTGTATTTACACAGTTAACTAATTTATTATTTACATTTTTCAAATTCTGTAGTCATAAATCTTTTTATATTGTACATTCTAGTTTAAATTTTTATTACAGAAATTATTTAACACGCATTTTAGACACTGCAATTTCAATATTTCACATGAGTTCTAGGAAATTACTGCCTGGTTTCACTAGTGATGTGCCAAGATGCCTCCTTCATAAGAAAATACATATTACAAAGGAATTTTACGATATTCAGAATATTGAATTTTGAAAAAAGTAACTACCTTGGATGTAATAACGATAATGTTATTTCCTTTTCTATGTGATACTTTGTTTGGAATAATATTTTTCCTGAGATGTAAAATTGCTAAGTGTAAGGTGTGTTTTTTAAGAAAAATTTGAAATTTTACATAAATGTTTTTGCCATCTATTTACTGAAAACTACTCCTACCTATATAGATATATAAATGTTACTTATATATCTATATCATATTTTCCAGAAAAGTCTCTATCTACATAAATAAACATTGCTATTATATTAGGAAACTTCCCACTATCCTTAAAAAGCAATGTGCTCAAATACAATATTCAACTTCTGACACAGACACAATAGTAAATGTGACCTCTAATGGTAATACTTTCTTCCAAGGGAAGTAAGAGGTACCTGTTGAATTTGGAAGACATGGCAGACAACTTATGTGGACCCGATGAAGGAAATTTTCTATATCCAGTTCCAAAAACATTATGCAGGAGCATCTGACACAGCAGACAACTTTGGGTCAATTTTCCATGTTACATGTAACTACCTAAATAATGTCTTAATAGAAAAAAGTTAATTATAGAAAACCCTTACAACATTTAGTGCTTTGTGTCTCTCTCATTACAATAATATGCAGTTCTATTAACAAATGATTGTGGATACTAAGTTTAAAGCAAATGGTCATAAATTTCATGTTTCTTTTATTCTGTTATTGGTAGATACTGTTAGGCACAATATGACATTCTTTGTAAACATAAAGATAAATTTTGATACATTAGACCATGAACTGAAGTTACAGAAAACAGTTTACAGACACTTAAGAAGCACAGATCCACTATACGCTCCAGGTACAAATGGAGGCCTGACTTAGTATCCATTGCAACTAAAACCCCCAGCTGACACCAGTGGGAAAGAAATGCATCCTGGTCACCAAACATGCCTGCTTCTGAAATAATACATTTTTTTCTCTCCTATCAAAGATTTCATATATTTTTAAAATATAGGTCTCATAATCCCATTGGTAAAAATGTATTTTACTTTGTTTACCCTGAAACACCTAATTATTATAAAGTCAGTGTCAAGAACTAAGGTCCCTAAAGAAAGTAATGTGACCAACATGTTTAGAAAGCTTTCTTCAAGATATGTATCTACATTTTTTTAAGAAATTGAAAATAATCTTCCAATAAAAAGTCATAAGAGAAAACCTCTTGAAGGTCTTTTATTTCCCAAACTTAAAAGTGCACTGTATTTTTGTGCAGTGCTGTGCAACTCAAGAACCAAACTGAGGAATAATAAGTCTGAACTTCTAGTATATTGCTTATTGCACCTCTCACCCTTAATAACCTGTATGTATATAGTAGGCACAAATTAATATGAGTTATTTACATCCAACAAAGCAAAATCAGAATACTTACCAGAAAATATTTCTTGGGGAAAAAAAAAAAATAGTGCACTTAAATTATGTAACTTTTAAGAAATTATTCAGTATCCCATGGTTATATGAAGAAACATTAATTTTAGTCTATAAACTCATAGAGGATTTCTATTCTGCTAATGATCCACAAGCGATCTGAGTATACAGCTACTGTTATTGTTACTAGGAACTAGCTCCTCGCTTCCTCTGAATAATCAGGAAAAAAAGGTATTAAATTATTTAACAAACAAGCTTTGGAAAGATATATTAATTTTCCTTTTCTAACATGCTAGAAATGGAGAATAAGGCAACAACTGAGATAAAAATATATCTTACTTTGTAAACCAAGCTTCTTAATACATTTCTTAAAAGTGAACTTTCATGCTGAAAAACTGGAAGGCCTTGAAAGAAAAACTTAAATTACTTTGACAAGATCATGCCTTCTAGTTAATTCAATATTTTGAAACACTCCAAAATGCATTGCGAGGGATTTACTTTATTGTCATAGATGAGTCTTCAGCTTTAAGTAGCTTCTTTGTATGGCTAAAAAGCTTCTATAGCATTGTTCAAGACTGAGTAATGTTTAGAAAAATTCCACCAATTTCCATTGCATGCTTCTATATTCTTATATTATTGAAGTATTCTAACCTAATTCCATGGAAAAGCAACACATGGTGTCTTCTGAGTTATAAGCAGACCTCAAAACACAGGCCTTGCTGTCTCATATGGTCTTTATGACCATGAAAAGTTGTTTTTTTCTACTCAAAGTAAATAACTTTTACTGACCAAAACTGACTGATAAAATCCTGGCAGGTGACACTGAAGTAATGACAAAATCATTCCATAAGTAATTTTAAGTCTCAGGTACACAGAGAAATTGCTCAACACAAATTAGACAGACTGCAATTCTCCTATTTAGAGAAGGATAAAAAAGAAGAAAATTATGTGATAAGACTTCTGAACTCATTTTTCATGCTGAGCAAAAAAATTCACTTTTAAGTTCATTCAGTGCTCGATATCCTGCTTTGTCCATTTCTTTGGTATTCTGTTCTCATTTTGCAAATTCCAACAGAATTTTAATGGTCATCCTACTTCAAACGAAAGAGCAATGAGCTGAAAGCACAACCAGAACAATAGATGCCCTAATACTGCAGAACATGATGGATCTAATGATTTCTCTCTCTTTATATTCATTTCTTGTAATGATTGGGGGCATCTGCAAATGCAAATTTCAGTCTGTAGGCCTCTGCTAGGAGTACACTGATGTCTTCATTTCCCCATCGTCCGGTAGGCAAATTTTGTAAAAATATCAGTAACTCCTAGACAAAGAGAAAAAAAAGAAATTTTTTTTTTTTTTCAAATAGCAGTGTAATAGCAATGCATTACTTATACAATGATTATTAATAAGCAATCACTCATGCAGCACCTTTGTATCCCAAACATACCTAAGAGCCCATTAGGTTTAGTGATTTTCCTGTAACTTTTACGGAAATACTTGCTGTTTAACCCTTCAGTTCAGAAACCTGCTGTTAATTGTAGCTGAAGTACAGTTATTTGCCAGATTTATTTATTTATTTATTTATTTATAGACATAATCTATCTGTGTTGTTGCCTTTCCAAATTACTGTTGTTATGCTCCAGGGCACAGATACATTTTCAAAATTATGAATATTTGCTAAGTCTGGGACTCCCTCACACTGATGCAAAGATAAGCTGCTTCTCTATTGATACATGCAAAATTATGTAAGAAGTTATTATTTCAGTCAGTTGCAGTTAACTCCCACCTCAATTCTTAGCTCTGGTTTTCCACTCTTGTGGGAAACTCTGGTTTCTTGTCCCAAAATATTTTCCTATGGGTCTTTCCTCTCTCTTAGATTTAGGCAAAATTCACTTCCAAGCACCTAAGCCCAGAAACAGAGGTAACAAGGAGCTAACTGGGGCAGTGCCTTGATGTTCAGTTCTGATGAATATACACCAAAATCCACCATGATCCACAGCAGCCCAAAGCCTCACATCCTCAGGATATGCTGAAACCTGTCAGCTCTGAGAGCACTCTGTGGAAGATCAACTACCACAAATTCTCTCCTGAGTTCATGCAAATGACAATTTTTTATGCAGCTCGTAATTTGACCACACTCAGGAAGGTAGTTTGTTCTTTTTTAAAAAATGATGACCCAAAAGGTCACAAACCCTCAAATGTGACGCAAAAGCCATTCTAGGCCAAATCTGAAGGTCATATTTTAAGCTTTCCATAGAACAGATCACCTGAAGAACCCCTGTGTCATGCTTTTAATTGTTTTGATAAGCTGTGGCAAAGAAGGAAAAGGGAAGCTATGAATGAGTCAAAACAAAATGACTGTGGATTTTTATGATGGGAGGCATAAGACAATCTTAGGAATAAGTGCAGTTGATAAGCCTGCTTGTATCTTCTAGGTGCTCTGTTTTTGCAGAAAAAACAAAGACGATTTGCGCACATTTGTATAGATGCATATATATTTGTGAGGATGTGCAAATGTAGATTTATGCATGAATGTGTTCATTAAGGTTTATTCTAAAGATCAGAAACAAGTAAGCAGGTATGCAATTAAAACCCCAGTCATTATATTGCTATAAATCAGAATCCTGCAGTATCATGTGTAAGTACCCAGGGAAATTATTCTTCTTCATAAGAGTCTTATTTTCCTTGTTCCCCCTTCTCCCTCCCCTCCACTTGCTGTCACAGAAGACAGTTGCAGAAGCCCTTAGCAAGGATTCAGTGATTTTAGGAAACAGAGAGGAGCAGAAATTAACATGAAATGATTTTTTTTGTGTTTGTGAGAAAATGATTTTGAATTCATCTATTTCATGGTCTTGCTATGCTGGTTCTTGTAATATGAAAAGAGAAAAGAGAGAAGTTGAGCAGTACTATGCATTTAATTATGAATAATAAGTAATAATACAACAGTTAGGATGAGAATGCCTCTATTACACTTGAGAGAACACATTTTTAATAAACTATTGTAAAACTGTCAAAATCCCACTCCTTTTTTAATTATTTCTATGTACGTATTTGACAATTATGCTGATAACTGTAATTAATAAATTAGCAACACAGAGCAGGAAAGTTTTGTGGAGGGATGATAAATGTCTACCTCCATGAAAGTTCTTTTCTTCTTTTACGAAAGTAACTTTCAAGCAGCTCTAAGACACAGCAGTTAATTCAGTGAGCTTTGTGAAATTACCTTTTTTACTGTTTTGGTTTTCCTTTGGCTACTAGTCAAATAAACTTGGCCCAAACCAATCCTCCAGCCACTGGAGAACCCCGAGCATTTTACCAGACCTCAGCACTTGTACTTGCTCGAGTATCACCTCATTGGTGACACAACCCCACCTGCCTGCACAGAAGGTTCTACCAAGTTACTCAACAGCTACTGAAGGAAAGCTGAACTGTTTGAGATTAGAATGCAGGAGCCTGTTTCTCTGGCAATTGGAGATGTTTTTCAAACCAGTAAATGTTGTACACATTTGTGCAACACATAATTCTTGTGGATGAATGATTTCTGTTGATAATTTTGTTCTCACAGTAAGATGATCACACGGGATAGGCGTATCAAAAACATATTACAAAAATAGAGCTAATTTTCTTAAAACCATCTACATAGCAGTCACTTTTGCAATCATCTGATTGCTCAATGATTAATACACAAGTAAAATAAGTCAGTCACATTAATTTTGTTATATTTACTTCTCCAAAGGTCTGAAGCTACATTATCTTACAGAACAAACCATGTTTTCTAAAGTAAGCTCACAATTGTAAAGGTTTGATTGGAAAGAGCCCATGGAAAACCACATAAACCACATGATTTTTCTCCTAGGAGACACAACAGCAGGAGAAATCGGGCACTTCAAGCTGAAAACTGAAACCATTCAACCTTATGCTCCTCACTGAACATTAATAGCTTCAATATCCATACTATATGAAACTTAACATGCAGCTCAAATCTGAAATAGGACTGTTAGTGATGAACTAGTTTAATACTTCTACTATTAATTTAAACTTCAATAATATTTTTCATCAGAATTGAGTATATAAATAAATGGCAGAGCAATCCACTGACTGTCCAAGTCCATTTCTGTTTGAGTGGGCATTTTGCCACTGTTACCAAGGGAAAAGACCAAAGTATAGGACTGATATCGAGTAGTGAATATGTGTTATAAATCCAAGTGAAGTAACTGGCCAAAGACACACTGCCTGTGTGATTGTCTAATGATAAGGCCTATGTTCCTGTGATCTACTGCAGAGTTCCAAAACTAGCTCAGATAGAAATAAAACTTACATCTTGTTAAAAATAAAGTAGAACTTGGCAAAAAGCATACTAGAGAATTATTTTTTTTTTAATAAGAAAACTATATTCTCTTTAACTGCTAAAGAAAATCATGCTGTATTTATTGCTGAGTATGGAGCACCCTTTGGAAACAGGAAAATTACCACAAACAAACAAACAAGAGATGTCAAACAAACAGTCTTCAGATTTGAAGGAAAGTATAGACATACACTACTTAATATTTACAGGACCACATGACAAGTTTGTCTAAAACTGCTCAATTCAGCATTATACAGTTTAAAAGAGCAAAGATTACCCCGAGTGACTCAAGCCTCCTGATTTATTTTTAATTATTATTCTTATTTTTTTTGCCAATAGATGAACCAGGAACTAATAGATTGCATGTGCAAATAAGGCATCCATGCTAACTGCTTAAATTAATTTGCTTATCCACATCAGAATTAAAATATGAGACACTCTTTGAAATATGATGAATCATAATGTGAATCAATATTTACCATTAAAACCTCATTGGCGATAAACTGCCTGGTCTATTTCAAAACAGGAAAACTGAGTCTGAAAAGCAGTATTTCTAAAATATTCCTGTAAGAATTTTATTTTCTGCTTAATTTAAATGAAATTGTGATGCCACCTGCATCAGGGCAGCCAGTAGATCATCATCAAAGCTGAGGTTTCCAAAATCCCAGTCCAATGTTTGTTTATATTTTGGCTGTATCAACAAAAAATATGCTCAAAATTATATCCTTTGCATTTGGCGGGTAGAGTGCCCTGGTTTCTTGGACTCTTACTGAGCAGAATAGCCATATTAATCTCTTGAACTAGGGCACAGCTGCATGGCCCAGCCTGCCAGCACAACCAGCTCAGTGTGTATGTCGCGTTTACCCTCTCATGCCACACCATGGAAAGGCATCTCCAGCCTCCCTCCCTCCTTGCCAGCCAAGCAGTGGCAGATTTCCTCCTGACTGGGGAAGTCACAGGTATCTGAGGTATGTACAACCAGCAGGTAATTGCTCACCTATGGAATAACTTTGCTAAATTAAAACAACCAACCAACAGGACCACCCCACACCTACTTCTAATCCTTGTTTACTTTTACCTCTGCTAAAACTTAACAAAAAAGGAGAGCATTTTCAAAGTGGTAAAAACCTGATCATTGTAGAGAATGGGAGAACAGTCTGATTACCTTCTTTCCTCAATTTTGACTGACCATGTCAGGTCTGAAACATCACAAGTCTCTGCGTGCAGGAGCAACAGCTGGGCAAAGAGCAGAGGATTTGCTCCTGCACGCCCATCAAGCACAAGAAAAAGCTAAGACATTTTAAGCACAGTGTCACTGACATGGTTAGGGGGCTACAGCTAATGTTATAGCAGGAGTGTGAGAAAACTGTGGGCTCTTTTAGCGGGAAGAGAAAACTAAGGCAGGACCTAGGAGTAGTTCTCACTACATACAGTGAGGGTTAGAAAGAGGGGCGAAGAGACAGTAGTAACAAGTTGAAGCTAACTTGTCATGAAGTAAAAATCCTTCACAGGAGGTGGCTTGAGCAGCTTGCCAAGGAAACTGAGAATCTGTCCATTGGGATTTTCACAACTTGCCTGGCCAAGCCCCTGAACAGGCTGCTGGAGCTCTGATGGTGCCTGGCTTGCAGCAGCAGGTTGGACTGTGGACCTCCCTTCCACCCTGAAATTTTCCAGTGTCTTATTTTTTAAAGGACATGGGCTTAATTAGAAGAGAAGTCCAAAAGCACAACAAAAGAGCACTGAACATTTACTCATTTGAACCACTTCAAGAAATTATAAAGGCATGTTTCCTAACAAGTATGTATTTTTTATTTGGAATTATAGAAGGTAGCAGGCTGGTGTAGCAGAGTTGCTAGGTCAGACTATGAATAAAACAAAAATCTATATATCAAACTGACCTTTTATTATGGCAAAATATCTGAATGTAAACTATACACTGTGCTTTGTATGAGATTTCCGGCTCATGTTGATGTTCTTCAGCACATTTGAAATTCAACATTTTTGTTACCAAACCAAAACCTCCTCTTTTATAGAATTTCACTCACTGTATTTCTACTACTTAACTGCATTTGGATTTACATGATACTTTACCTATGTGTTTGTAACTCACACTAAAACACGTTAAAACACTTTATATATAGGATACTCATCTATAAAGTAGACGATAAAGTATTTTTGAACACTTAAAAGCGACTATTGAATGCAGAAGAAGCAATTGAATGTAATTTTAAAGTAAATGTAATTTCAAAATGTAATTTTCCTTCAATAATTAACATGTATTCTAGAATTATCCTATTCACCACACAGTCAAGACAACACAGTGGTACACATGCTGGAAGTGCTGTGGCATAAAAGCACCTTCAGGCATATGAAAAGTAAAAGTATGAGGTCTATGTTTTAAACACCACAACAGTAAGATCCAGGAGCAGTACTGCCTGTTAAGCAGTGGCTCTTATCAGATACAAATTTATTCTTGAGGGAAAAAAAATGTTATCCCTCAACATCCAATACATATATCCAAAAGAAAATAGCAGACTACCCAATAGACAGCTCAAAAAGATGATTTCCAAAGCCCTTATTAATCACAATATTCCTCAGTTTCCTCTAAAATCAAAAAGGTCAAGGCCTGCTCCTTGTAAACTAAATCAAAACTGAATGCTAATAAAACTTCACAAAATACATTTTAATAATTATTACAAAGTTATCAGCCTCTTTCTCCTTACTGAGACTGTAACCCAGTGAAATTTCAGCATATTAAAACAACCTTTAAAAACCCCAGAATCAAAGGGATAAAATTTTATCAAGTTTTGAAATCTGGTTCATTAGCAAATCTCCCTACAATATGAAGTCTGCTATAATGCCTTTAATCAATACAGTTTTTAGCATAAGATTGGGCAATAATACTAGTTATTTGGCAATGGCTATCTGTAGTTGTTACACTATTTATTGTCACCCCTACTCTGACTCCATATGTGGATCTTGAAGGAAGGAACATCAAACCCAATTATAGAACAGATAACATGTTGATAGTTAATAAAACATAAAAAATGTTATTCTCGTAAATAGAGCAAAAAGGTATCTTGTGTGATAATCAAAGCAATATATTTACTTTGAAAATTCAGTTCAGACTTTTTGTCTGTGTGAATTATTGTCATAGTTCAACTGTAGGGTTGTTTTTCTAATAGAAGATACTTAACATAAAAACCAGTAATAGTGTTTTTATTTCTAGATAATATAAAATGGCAATAACTAAAGTTAAAATCAAACTTGAACATACTGAAGATATTAATAGAGTTAGTTTTTAATGTCAAAACTGTGAACCGGTCTATTAATTTAACAAATAAAGGCAGTCCTCAAATGCAGTATTTTTCTATGAGAGTTGTTAATCCTTCCTGCTGCTAACTGCAATGTAATTATGGTCTGAGTACTTCTGGTCTACCACAGCTCTATTTTGTACTGATAGGCAGAATCTCCAATCTTACTATATTCTAGGAACATAAACTTTTCAATATTATACTTTAAGACTACATATAAATAAATGAAAACTAAATTAAATTTATATATAATCTTTCGTTCTTTGATAGGGAATTGCTAACATTTTTAACAAGGGCTGTATCTGTTACACATTATGCACACATATAAAACACTGCAAAATTTATGCTGGCAATTTGATTAAATGGCTCCTTTATGATGTATTTGTACTTCCAAAAGTTGTGCTTGAAATTCTAGAACTTAGTACCTACTTTTAAAGAACTAATGAGGTGAAATTCTACTAAAATTTATTTAGAGTAATTATTGAGACAAGCTAAGGAGGAAACCAATTATTACCAGAAAAAAAGGCCATTTATCTTTTTATATGAAAGAGAAACAAACCATATGCATGCATACAAAAAAAATTCTAGATGTTTTTGTAATTTTATGGGAAATTGCATAATATTTTGCCAACTATTGACAGCACTGGACAGTGATTCAAATATTATTTTGCAACCAGATGTCACCACTATACAGGCAAAAGAAATCCTTACTATAGGAATTATTTAATTCCTTTCCTATTTCTTTTACAGCATTCTTTTTCACCTGATTGTGTCTGGGATTGTCAAGTGTGAAAGGAAAGGGTTGGATGGATGGCTAAGGCCAAGAGGGCATCCCCTCCGTGGCCTCATTCCCTTCCCTGGACTATGAAGCTGACAGACAGATTTGCCAGAGCTACAGCATGGCTCAGACCCTGTGAGCGCTGCAGTGACCAGGCTGCTAATGTGCTGTGCCTGGTTAAACTCTCATCCTCTTCCCAGATATTTGGGATGAAGGATACCTGCTGCTTTGGGACTCAGCCAAGCTCAGTCTAAATCCTCCCCTTTCAGCCTGCTATCAAAGCAGGAACAACCACCCTGGCTGGGGACATGAAAGTGCAGGTCCAGCGTGCTCTGAAGATGCTAGCTGACCTTCTTCAGCTGCCTTAGAGCTGCTTTTCCCTTCTCTGTGCCCCTTGCTGTTCATATCATAGTACCGCAAATGAATAGGGCTCTAGCTCTGAGACAAGTTCTCTTTTCTTTCTTGAGCACTGTTTCTCCTCTTTCAACGTGCTCAGCAATATTCCCTGTGCTGCTGCCACTTCTTAATTCTCCAGCTGTCCTAGCCTGCTACGTGGAGTTGCAAATAACAAGCTGTATTTCTGGACGGCTGTGCATCTTATTAATTACCTACATCTTGGAGTCAGAAAAAACATTTCTTTCCTGTTGGGCACAGCTGGAACTGAGAATACTAAGATTTCAAAATCTATTATTAAAGAGATAGCAGGAATAGGTCACCAGTGCAGTTTAAGAAGTATTTGCTGTAGATACAGGTTAAGAGGCGTTAGTGGATCTGGATCATGCAGTGCAGGCAGTGATGGCTGACACAGCAAGACTAGACCCTTTTGGATACTGGAGGCAACAATGCCCCCCTTGTTCACATAATTTCAAAGAGTATGAATGAACCTAAACTTTGATATGCACAAGAAGGGGAAACACTGGTTCATCTCTGCCAAGTGCTAGGAACATTGAAGCCTGCACTGCACACAGTCTGAAGAATTTAGGAGGTGTTCTTGGCCAGTCATAAATTCGTGTCACTCAAGAACCCCCACCTTGAATATCCATGACAGTTTAGAGGAAAAAACCAAAAAAGCTGAAAAAAAAAAAAACCCAACCCAAATATTTGCTGAAATAGTGTAACATTAGACTTCCTGAATTCAATGCTTTGATTTTTTTCTTGTACATTCCTTTATTGTGCATTACTTAAATTATGCATCTAGAATTTCTTGAAAGGGCCATTAATTATTTCAATCAGTCTTATACATTTTAATTTTGACCTTTCCTTCATACACCATGAAATCTCAACCAATAGACCACAGCATGCAGAACTCGGAACAGTAGAAATCTAACTACATAAAAAAATGTTATTCAGAATTCTAGGTAGACTTGTTACATCTTAAAATGAATACTTAAAAAAAATCTAAATAGTTTATAGGGTAATTTCTTTTGCTATCAGCTTCCATTCAGCAGCTCAAGGACATAGTAATTCTCAACAACTATATTTTTTTATCCTTTGATTCAAATATATAAATTCTTTGATTCAAATATACATTTTCATTTCAACTGATCAATCTCCATTAATCTTATGAAAACAAAAAGTATGCTATTCTTATAATTAATTTCATTTTCCTAATAAGAACTTCACAGAAAAACACCTTAACATCCCGAAAATGAAAGCTCATGGAAAGTTGATGGTCTTATCATATCCCTTTCATGTTTTTCTTTTCATGACTACTGAAGAAGATTCCTGGACTCAGCATACTAAACCAGCAATTAAAGTCTGTTTCATCCAGTATGAATCTCTTATACAAGTCATTAGCAACCTTAATTGCTAATCATAAAATATGTGGCTCTAAAGGACTATGTGAGAGAAGCTGTGCTCACTTAGCTGAAGAGAAGATTTACATCTTCATTTACAAGGGTATGAAAATATATAAATTAATATGGTTAAAAAGCATAAGACCACAATTTAGCTGGTACTGTATGTACTCTCAGGTCCTTGGTCTCAAATGTAAACAAAACCAAACATACAAGTAATCTCCATGTCTAAAACAGGAAACAAATTTGCATGCTAGATCTTTTTCTTAACTAAACTTACTATCCACACATTATTATCTCAAGTTTATATGAAAAGGTTAAGGAGTTAAAATCAAAGCAAGCATTGCCACAGAACCTAAAAGATTCTGTTCAACTCCATAAACAAACATCTTATTTTTGTAATACCTTTTTATGCTGAACTGACTCAAACTGCTTCAAAATTACACTCACATGAAATAGAAGGTACTGATACAGAATATTTAATAAGAAAGAAGAGGAAGTCATCTTAACATCTTCTAAAAGTACCCACATCAGGGTACAAGCACAAGAACAGGCTTGAAGGAAAATGGATTGAGAGTATCCCTGGGAAGAAAGTCTTGGGGGTGTTTGTAGACAAAAAGGGGCAGTGTGTGCTCACAGCCCCGAAAGCCAAATGTAGGGTGGGCCGCAACAAAAGAAGCGTGGCCAGCAGGTTGAGGGAGGTGATTCTGCTACTCTACTCTGCTCTCATGAGAGCCCAACTGGAGTACTGCATCCAGGTCTGGAGTTCCCAGCACAGGAAGATACAGACTTGTTGGAATGAGTCCAGAGGAGAGCCACCTCTCCTGTAAGGACAAGTTGAGAGAGTTGGAGAGAAGGCTCTGGAGAAACACTGGAACACTTTCCAGTATGTAAAGGGGACTACAAGAGAGCTGGAGAGGGAGTTTTTACAAGGACCTGTAGTAACAGAAAAAGGGGGAATGACCTGAAGCTGAAGGAGGGTAGGTTTAGATTAGGTATAAAGAAAAAATTCTTTACTGTGAGGGTGGTGAGGCACTGGAACAGTTTGCCCAGAGAAGCTGTGGATGTCCCATCCCTTAAAGTGTTCAGGGTCAGGATGGATGTGGCTCAGAGTAATCTGATCTAGTGGAAGGTTCCCTGCCCATTTCAGGGGGGATGGAGCTCAATGATCTTTAAGGTCCCTTCCACCCCCAACCATTCTATGATACTTGAACACTGATATAAATTCATACTTAAATCAGACAGTCAAACAAAAACAGTCATATGTTCTTTCTCACATTTAAACTAGAGAAAACAGAACTTCCATTTTACATATCTCATATAAAAACTGAATATCCCAGGAAGCATCCAGAACGGTTTCACAATACTCCAATTGCTACAGCTCAGAGTAGAATGGCTCCAAACCACTCTGATTATAATTTTTGCCATTTTGTTTTATGAAATATTGCTATACTGATGGTATTTGGAGACATGTATTCTTCTTATGCACCAAAATATAAATCATAACAAGTAAATAATAAAAAAAAGCCCAAGTATGTCATATGCCACTAGTTCTATGCAAAATATAACAGCTAAAGGAAAATGGATGCAAATATCCAGAGTATAAAAAAGTCATGAAGATCAGTTGTCATTCTATTAAAAGAAAATTCAAACAAAACACATTCAAACATAGAATGTGCTGTACCAATCAAGACTGCAGATATAATGAAAGAATTTAATTTCTGAAATGACGTGCCAATGAGTAAGTTACTATATTTTATCTATTTTTTTCTGTAGTCAAGCAAGATCAAAATATTTGTACAGCAGATTCCAAGAGAAAATTTACAATTCTGCCTCTCCATAAAGTCCATATGCTACCCACTCTTCTTGGTTTGGTTTTCCTGACCATAATCTGGCAATGCATTTTAAATCGAACAATTTCTACAGCTACAAATTCACACGTATTTCATTTCTTTATGTATAACGACTTTGATTTTAACACTGTGGTATGAATAGCGAAAAGCTCAGGAAAAAAAAAAAGAAAAAAGAAAAGAGAAAGAAAATCACAAAATGCCAATTGAATATAATGAACCACAAGGACAAGAGCATATAAAACTTTTGCGTATTTTGGACTTAAACTAATTAGTATGCTTTGACAAAAAGGTATTTCACAGTGTAAAATGTTCTGAATAAAATCTCATCTTGTTTTAGGAAAAACATACATTAAGGACAGCTGATGTAAAATTGCCTGTATACATAAGTAGTACCATCTGAGACATAAAGCTTTTACAATCAGTAAACAGGTTACAATGCAGTGGCTGCTTAAATTAGTGTATTTTTAGAAGTAAAACTAGTAATCCTAAACACAATTCAAATGCAATACTATCAGTATCCAGGGATATAGGGCTGAACAAGGCCATTTCCATTACATTTCTCCATCACCACCACATACATTGGTGTTTTGTTCTGAATAATAAGCTACCAATCCCCACAGGTCACGTCAAAGCCCATAAAGCTTTTGTGCACCTTTAACAAACTTAAGAACAACAACACAGAGAACCAATGACTTGGCAGTGGAAGAGAAGAGCCAAACTGCCTTCATGAAGATATCACAGTTAAAGGAAAGGACAGGTAAAGAACCTGTTCAAGTCTTAGGTCTCTGCATTCGCAGGGAATCTGACAACTGAAAATTTCCAAGGTAACCAGAGAAGCCTCACAAAAATCAATAAGCAGTAATCCAAAAATCCTTTAATTTCTAAATGAAACACCACTGTTCACATTAAGAAATCATTTAAGCTTTCTTGGTGAGCATAGCACACAGTTACAAGAGCACAAGACAATGGATCATCCAAGCCACACAAGTTTTCCCAATGTACAAAACCAACAACATCCCCACAAATATCTATCTATTCCTTGATGTATTAAAAAAAAAAAAATTATACAGAATGTTTCTGTCAGAGAGAAATTCCAAAAGTGCATCCACAGACAATCAGACTGAAGCATCAATTCAAATTAACACAGTATCATTCAAGTGCACACTATAAGCCAAAGAATGAAAATATTCTAAAACAGAATAAATGCCATGCAAGCAAGATGATTAACAACTATGCGCAAGAAATCTTTTAATTTGTTTGGGGACAACAAAAAATCCCAAAGCAGGATTAATCTTACTGATCACACAGTAACATAAATCTATTGAGCTTTGTCAGAAAATATATACTGCTCTTTATGTTCTGGTATTTTACATAGGAAGTGCTTCACTTTATCTACTGGTTTATAAATCAAAGTGATATATTTTATACACTTTTGATCTTTCACCAAAATTTTGTTATGACTTAAATCTTTTCCCCCATTAAAAAGTAATCCAAATGCATTCTAGAAGATAATCATATTCCCTCTCAAGCTTCGCTTCCCAAGGTTAAATAAGCAACAATCTTTTAGTACTCTCTGCTAGAACCAGTGTTTCATTTCCCAGTCTACTGCTGTTAAACACAATTCTAAAGAAATTACATAAAAACCAAACACACCATTCTCATGCAAGTCCCAGAGAGATGCAACTTTTCAAAAGCATATAGACAAAGAATATATTCCTGGGACCACAGAAAAATAAGAGCTATAAACAGAAGCCCTAAGGTACACACAAATATCCTAAGGCCCTGGACTTCTAAGACAGCTAAAATATTATCACATTTTCTTTATATAATATTTAATTGCCTTTCTTACATATCACTATGCTGAGAAAAATAGATATCTACAACTTAACTTTGGCCAGCCAGAATTTGAGATCAAATTTCTACATAAGATGATAAATGCCTCAACACTCACAGAAAATATGAGTTTGCAAACCAACAGCTGAATCCAAGGTTTATTCTTTACTTATCTATGAAAGAACAGCCTTCAGGCACAAACATGAGAGAACTAAATGTCTTTTCAGTACAGTGGATGACAATGGACTAGTTTAATCTTTTCTGACTGCTCATTCTTAAGATTTCCAAGATTAAAGTCCCTAAAAGCATTTAGGTCAAGAGTACCTCTTCTTGGCTCTCCTGGTCCACACACCTAAGGAAACAAACAAGTTTGTACTGTAAAACCTCAAAAGAATCTGCACATTGAAAGCAGTATCAATACCCGAAAGAGCAGTTTGGCAGATGAACACTCTGACAATTGCACAGCAGCTCCAAATTCGTTATCAAAGATGAAGCAAGTCAAAGTCCTTAAATTTCCCAATACATAAGGACAAATATTACTAAAACCAGGGAAAATCAATATGGAGAGAGAAATATAATGTTGTAATAACAATTATTTTAGCATGTGACAATTAGTGTTACATAAACTAAATATGAATAATACTTTGCAGTATTTCTCCCTGGTGTTGGGGTCTTACAACCACTTGGTTTTGTAGGAATTCGAATTGCATAAGAAAAAGGTTTGTGGCCTTAAGAGATTCAGAGAAAAGCCTCAAAAAATCTGAATGAACTGATTATCCAAAGAATCAAAACCACACAGAAACTAAATGGGCTTTAAGGGCAATATTATATCCAAATTAATTTTCTTTGGAGAATTGAACTTTCAACAAAATTATTTCTTTTATAAAGCCACACCTTGTGAATAAAATGCCATTTTGTTTAAATAAACAACCATGACCAGAAGGTGTTATGGGTTTGGATAAACACTTTGGCGATGCATTATGTTGTTTAACATAAGTGTTTGATGGGCTGGTTACCAACAGTTACAACATCCCTCTTTGGTTCTTTAGCAGGCAGATGAGAGGAAGAATTCCTGTATTTATCTCAATCATCTCCTAGAAAGGAAACTATAGCACCGCCTGTAAGATGCAGCCTTTCTTCACAGAAGAGAGTAAAGACGTCAACTCCATGAAATATAACTTTCAGAGGTATATTACTGCTGGCAATTTTGGTGTGCTTTAACAGGCTTGCCTGCGAGCGGGCAATTACGAAGCAGCTCCATGCTATGCTCTGTCATCTTTTCTCAGGGGTGGCAATATTTAAGAAAGGATGTGGTACAGAACAACAGCTATTAAGGATTTCAGATGTCCCTGCTATTAAAGACTTCAGATGCCTCTGTTTAACCTGCTAACCTATGCAGATCAGCACCTGAAACTAAGCAAGATGTGTAAGACTTGTGAGGAAAAAAAATGAACAAAGCTTTCGTGAATCAGCTCCTGAGGACTGGATGCAACCATTGCTATTTGCTCAGCTAACAGCAAGCAAATGCTGCTGTGAAGAAAGTGAATTAGCATGGGATAAATGGGAGCTCTTACTATATTTGCAAAGGATGTCTAATGCAAAAAACACTACAGAGAGCAAATGAGCTGTCATGTGCAAAGATTTCACTCTTTATGGCAACTGAAAGAGCTAACTAGGAGGCTACAGTAGTAATAGTAAATCTGCTATAATGGCATTTCTGGAAAAATTTAAATCTGATTTGTTTACAAGTAGATGACAAAACAATAGGCATTTCAGTTCTTGTTATTTTTACTGTCTTGCAGTTGGAATGAGACAATTTTGTTGTAAGACAGCAAAATCTACATGCACCAGCATTTAAGAAACCATAGGAGAGAACAGAAAACTGAAAGAAAGAAAATTAATCCTCCTCCATCTGCTTGTCTCAAAGAAGGGCATATGTCACTTCATCCTATTACTCAACTCATACTCCAAAAGCTTCTAGTTTTCCTTTGTTCTCTTATCAGTAGTTTTGATTGAGTTTGGTTGTCAAGTGTTCAGGCTCCTGTGATTTTAGTCTTCTCCAGGGTTACACACTGATAAGGCCAATAATTGACATTGTTATGCAGCAGTTTCTGCTGAAGAAATAAACATGGAAAGAAAACAGTTTTCTTTGTAGAGAGATGTCTTCAGTGACAGCTGTGAATTACTGGCTAAATGGAAGCCCTGCCAGTGCATTTAGTTTACCAGGTCACTTAAATTGCTCAGGAGGAACAAGAGTTCTTTCTTTGTTCAAGAAAATCCTTTTATATTGAAATGGAGAAAATGCAGAGATCCCTTTGTGGTATTTACTGAAAATAAATAAAAACATTTGGTGATGAGAAAAAAATTACTTACAAGAATCAGAAAGTGCTTTTTCTAGAAACTTACAGGACAATAAAATCAGATTTCCATTGTGTGGAAGATTTGATTTATAACTTGGATAGTAACAGCAGCTGTGTGAAGTACAACCCATAATGCAAGGCTTATGGGAAATCTCTCCAGATTATACACAGCCTGCATCACATCCTTCCCTTCCCTTAGCAGACCAAACACAACTCTTGACAACACATGCAGATTAGGGGGGACCCCAATTCTGCAATATGTTCCTCCCAGCCTGCAAAACACACTGCTGGATCCATAAGGAGTATAGTCCCGTTATCCTTAGAGCTGTAAAGCTCTGATCAAACATATCTATGCCTTTCTTTTTAGTTCATATAGGCTTCCATGACAAGGAAGGACACAACTTACAGGCAGAACAAAATAACTTGCTGCTAGAGTTCAATTATGTTATAGAGTAAAAGCAGCGAGTACTCAACAACTATTGAACCTTTTTTTAAACAAAATAGTGCTTTTTCTCTGCAACTAGGTTTTACAGAGAACCACAATTTTAGACATCTTTTACCACACCAATGTGTTTCTAACACTATGCTTCTTATTTGGTAAGGATAACTAAAAATTACTAGATACCAAAATGTTTAGGAGGTATTTGTGTGAAGGCAAAAACATTAAGCATGTTTTAGCATGATGGTTGCCATTTCAAAATTATACTGTAAGGCAAATCCATTCTCTAATTGTTTCAACAACTGTGAGAACTTCAGATATTATACATGATAGCAACCATGTATGTCAGTGGGAGTATTATTTGCCAGATACACAACAGAAATCTGGGGCTGGTTCCTAGAGATGATACTGCCAGGAAAGATCATTACTTATCCTGGTCTGACCTCTTGTGTGAGTAACAGGAACTAAATCTAAATTTTTTTTTTTTTTTTAAATTTCAGGAAAAGCATCAATTTGAAATCTTTAGGAGCTACAGAAATTACTTACTTTGTCAGTGTTTTGGGATATTTTTAATATCAAATTCTGCAATATTAATCAATTAACCTACTGATTTTCTTTTTGACATTAAATATTTCTAATACTTCAGTCATTCTCTGAGCACTATGTCTTTGACTTAAGATATCAAAACTGGATGCAATATTGCCAAAGCAAGAAAACCACCGGATGGCAAAACAAGCTCTTAGGTTCATTAATTCAAGGATCCAATCACTCCCATGTGTCCCAGCATCATTTTGGGAGCTCATATCAAGACAACTGTCAGCATTGCCTACTCCATGGATCTCTTTCAGAGCCACACATCCCAGGGTACAGTCTCACAATCCAGAGGCATGATCTATTCCAATTTTCCTTTATTTGCAAAAATTTTTCATTTGACTGTATCAAAATATGGCTTGCCTGAAGAGGTCAACTGAACAAGTGATTCATGTTTTGTTTATGCAACTGCTCTGTTTTCCTGATTGTGTCAGAATGGTAAATTTATGTCATCCATAGATTTTCATTATCCACTGTTTTGTTAGTGGACATTCTGAATAGCATCGTGCCAATTACTGACTCCCACAGATGCTCACTAGACAGTCTTGAACACAACTAACAAAAAAAAAGATTTCTTTAATCTTCCTGGTAGGACATCATGTTATAGTTTTGTTGATTCTGCTAAATGCTATTTAAATGTAGAGAAAAAAATAGACCACAGTATGAAATTATTATTTTGCACACTTGTATTACTAATGTCAATTCACTTTTCAAAAATAGAAATGAAGCTGTTAGGAATGACCTGGGGGAGAAAACATTTCATATGTTCTTAACTGATGGTAAGAAAATTGGATAAGTACATAGATTACTAATTATTAGAGAGGTACTAAATAAAGCTGATAGAATTTAATACTTATAATTAAAACTATATCTTTACTACCTTCGTGAACATATTATTTTCTTCCCACGGTGTCTTCTGAGATAGAAAAACAAAAATTGTCATAGATACAGCAAGCATTTACATTTTACAAGATTGGCATTAAAATCCATAGAGGAAAACTAATTTTGCAGATAATAACTCTTATTACTACTGTTAGTTGGACATACCATGGTCACTGGACAAACATAGTCTTTTTATAGTATTATCCCCTGATATGTTGGAGCTTCCCTATTTACAGTCTTTCAGAAAACTAGGAAAAGCTTTGAATAGCCTTCCCACAAAGAGAACTAGCTCATTAATAGGAAGAGTTCTGATACAGGTGTAGATATATCTTAACGAAAATTATTTGAGTATTCAAAATCTGCATGGAGGCAAAAATATACATCCAAGACTATAGCTAAATATATCCAAAATATATCCAAAAGTTTAATTTAATTTCTTTTTGAAAAGTAAACATAAATAAAGGTAATAAAATGACAATTTTTTTTCATTACAGTTCACATTCATGATCTACAGTGTATCACTTATTGGTGAGTAATCCTGCTGCCACAGGGAAATGATAACACGCTCAGCAAGACTGAGATAGGACTGAAGGCTGAAATAGCTTCCTTGCAGCCCCAGTGAAGCGTAAAGTCAGGCTACTTACAACGACTGGAACCACTCCAACTCTACTGCTACCTCATTTACTTTCTAACATTCTGTTGAGATAGCAAACTTGCAGTAAGGATTTGGAAAGCCCCAACAGTCCACTACTGACTCACGCTGTTAAATCATGCTGTTACTACATTATATTTATTCTGCTATCATGCTACTTTATGATGGGAGACTTCATTATGGGCAGAGCCAAAGCAGATGACGAACATGAACTACATGTTAAGAGGAAACAACAGTTGCTCGCCTGCATTAAAATATATAAAGTATATACATATCAGGTAAAATTAATTCTAGTGATAAAGAACCATTACAAGTTTCAGATATAGTCACACAGAACTCAATTTCAATGGTTATACAAACATACAGGCATGTTTTGCCAAATGAAAGATTTAGCTGTTAATTACATGAGAATAGCAGTTACATTGAGACTTTAACAAGAGGTTTTTTTTTTTTTTCTTTGATCCAAAGAGTATATATTTAGCCATGGGTATTCTTCATATCTTCAGGAATACTGTGGTGTGGATTTTTCTAGTGCTTCTTAGTGCATCTTCAGCAACTCTATTTACCACCTACAATCAAATTATTTGAATAAAATTTCTGAGAACCTGAACAGCAGGAAAACTCTGCCTTACTGACAAGATTTTATCTGAAAAACCAAATTTAGAAAGCACTAAACAAATATTTTCTATTGATCACCTGAAGAACCATCCAATCAAAATCATCATCTTTTAATTTCTAACTTTGATCAAATCTTCAAATACATTCAGTAATTTAACTGGAGTATAATTTGGATACTGAGTTTCTTTAGCTGAATGCCTGGACTTTAGTTAGTTATGCTGAAATAAACTGGGATATTTTTTCAATTTTATGATGTCCACTGATTTATTTCACATTATTTCAGATAATTTTTCCATGAGTAAAATCTATATTCATTCTGAGTCTAATTCTCTGCCCATTAAGTCTGTATAAATGGGCCTTATAAAATAAATGTTAAAACACCTTCCAATTCCATGTTTCCAGCATTGGTAATTTTCTCTTGGTCACCTTCCTCAATTTTGTTGATATTCACTACACAACTTTTAGTTGAATTCGTTTCAACATAATTTGTTGACACACTGACAGTCTGGCATTGCTTTTCTACATCAAATGTCCTCTATTATGTAGATATTTTTATCCTAAGGCTCAAATTGTTAAGGCAGGAAACTTTACTGATGTCAAAATATGATAATTCTGCAATTAAGACAAACTCAATGTTTCCTCTGAGAAAGAAGTAATTATGATGAAACCATTCAAGATACAGCAAAACTTTAATGTAGCAAAAATGAAATCTGGACTGACAAGAGCATCCAGTGGAATTTACGAGAATCAAAATCCCCTTCAGTGCCAAGAAGTGTACTGTAGTGTCAGGTGACAATTCAAACATCATGGAAAGTTACACATTATGTGCTGTTTCAATGCACAAATTATATTTGGAATGTGCATAGATGAACCCCTTAAAAAGCACATTCTGTTTTCTTTTTTTTTTACCAGATAGCATAGACAGCCTCTTTTGGTTTGGATTATTTTTGTTGGGTTTTCTTGGGCTTTTTTGGTTTGTTTGTTTGGGGTTTTTTGTTTTGTTTGATTGGGGTTTTTTTAAGATGAAGGAAGAATCAATACCTTTGAAATTTTGCCAGACCCAAAATTTCTGGTGGTAATTTTATTTTCTGTTGGTAGAAAGCTTTACCTGGCTTTGCTACTCACTTAAGATCAGCTAAGAACAGCATGTCCAGAATGAAACATGAATGATATCAGAATATGGATGTAAAAACCTCGGCTCAGCTTTTTCATCTAGTTTTCTGCCAGGATTTTATTACAAAGTATTCACAATGATATGTGTAAGTCTTAACTATAAAACAGAAAGACTAAAACTTTCCCATCTTGGTAAAATGCTCTGCAAATTATACTTTAATTGCTTTGCATATTTGCAATACAATTTTTGTTTTGAAGCCAATTTACTAAACATATATTCCATTGATTCTCAGTGTGCCCAAGTGAATACGCTTTGAAAAGAAGTATGATTGTACTTATGTAACAGCAGCATGCTTCTGGATTCCTGAGGTCCTACTCCAAATATTCAAAAGGCTATGCTTTTTTCTTCCTCTGGGATCAATTTAACTCTTCAACAGCAGGAGTTACTAAAAATGCTGATTTGAATTTGTCAAATAACTCAACTGAAGTCACAATAAAATTAGTATTCTTTTTATTATTATTCTTAAAGCCATCCAAAGATCTAGAGGTTTATCAAGAAACTACTTTACGGATAAGCAATGGATAATCAATTGGTTTTCTTGTATCTTTCCCAAACACTTACTAGACAAGCAATATTCATCATACCCATTGCATTCTATGCATATACTTTTCATCTCATTCTTTTTTCTAGAATAATCAAAATAGAGTTCTGTTTCAATTATGACACACGATGTGATTTTTAGATGCAATCACAACTACTCAACTTAAATGTAATTAGAAAATTGTGCCAAAACCATAAAGATTTAGCAGTTATTTATATAAACTTACTGAAAAAAGACCAGATTTGTTAGAAACTGGCAAGAGTCCTCTGTCCCTAAACAGCTGTTTTTTTCCTCTTCGTATCTTATTATCTTTTAAAGAGTTGAAGGAGGGAAAGCTTCATTTTCCCCTACAGATTTATGATTTCTAGGATAATATTACATGTTCATAAATTTGGATTCATTGTGCTGTTTGCACACTTGGAGTGTTAATGTTGTGTGTCTTTCTGAACACTACAGATTTGCTAGAGCATTTTGCCCTATATCTTCTGTATCTGAATATAACAAAACTGTGTATCCTCTGTATCATGGAAAAAAAAAACTGTACTAAGGTTTTTGTGTTGTTTACTTTTTTTTAAAACCCCAACCGATCATCACTCTGTGTAATATCCTGATAATGTGGAGAAACATTAAAAACATATGAGTGCCATCAGTTGGAACAGTACATCTACATTCTGTTTAAAAAAGCCCAAATAAACAACACTAAAATATGCAACCCACATTAGTAACAGCATTGTAAAGTTATTTTCTGGTCTTGCCATGTCCAAATACTGTTAAAGTACTTGTACTAGAAAAGCACTAGAATAATCCAAACCACAGTATTCCTGGAGATATAAAGAATACACATGGGTAAATATAGACTTTTTGGATCCAAGAAAAATAAGAACTTGTGTTACAGTCTCAATATAACTGCTGTCCTCATGTGATAAACACCTAAATCTTTCGTTTGGCAAAACATGTCTGTATGCTTGTATAATCACTGAAATAGGGTTCTGTGTGACTGTATCTGAATCTTGTAATGGTTGTTTATCACTAGAATTAATTTCACCTGATATACATTTTAATGCAGGCGAGCAAGCGTGAAACCCCACGTACTGCTCTTCAGCTCAGGAAAAGTTGTTATCCGTTATGAAATATGTTACATGTGAATGCTTTAGGACCCCATCAGACTATCTGGACTCAAAATTAAAGTTTCTGTAACAC
This sequence comes from Scytalopus superciliaris, assembly GCA_013400415.1. Lineage (NCBI taxonomy): Eukaryota > Metazoa > Chordata > Aves > Passeriformes > Rhinocryptidae > Scytalopus > Scytalopus superciliaris. Next base: position 967,789 of record VXBX01006127.1, on the reverse strand, counting down.
TGTTCATAACGAAACCTCCTTTAAAATAGCAACGATTACACTACATTCAGTCCAGGCCAGTCTCATTCATCCAAAAGGTGTATCTGCTATTCATTTTTATTGCCACATCTGGGCCTATTTATTGAGCAGCAGTTCATTCTGCAAGGACAACTTTCAACTAAACCAATCACAGAAGGGACATAAAGCCCTATTAAATATTTTCCTGCAATTAAAACAACAACACTAATGAAAAAAAGAAAGAAAGCACTTAATCTAGCACAAATTTCACCCAGCAATCCCCATTGAAAAATTGAGAACTAATTCCCAGGGCAATTTGGAAAAGCTGACCAATTACACCATAAGGTTAATGGGTTCAATCTAATCAACATTTAAAATATGCCATTTTCATGGAGTATAATGAAATAAAGATTTTTGTAAATGCTAAAACTTTGCAATATGCAGCACTAGGTAGTCAGCTTTACAAGGTTAAAGAGTTAGGATCCTAGAGTTTTTACAATACCCAGAGTTCGAGACAGAAGTTATTACTATGTCATTGTTACTGGAATGATCTCTGACGTTCTACATTTGGGTAACTCTCTATGTCCTCTATCTTTTGCAATCCTTTCTATTTCCTTCTTCAAGAAACTCTCATTCTGAAGGAACTGGTCCCTTGGTCAGGGACCAAGTGATATGATCAGTTGTTTTGCTAAATAGTCACTATGCAAAACGGGTAGTAATTGAAAGGTTTACAACCAATCAATTATTGGCAAGAATATACAGAACACTTAGTATGATTTTACAGAATAACTATAAGCAAAATAAAAATGTATTCTAGGGTTCACTCAGTTACAGTAAAAGGATAAAACTCATTACCAAGAGTTTTCTTCCTATTACAACAAGAAGGATGTGTTTCCAAAAAAACAAACAAACAAACAAACAAACAAGAATACTACAACCCAAAAACCCGCCAAAAAATGTATCCAAATCTGTAANGAGAAGCAAAAGAAGCAAAAAAGGAGAGAGAACACCTCCTCCTTTGGTTTATATACACCTGATTACATAAAGAGATGGGATGGAATACTTCCTAGATCTTGACCCTGGTTACCAAGGAAGGCCTACAAAAAACAACCCATCACACACTAAATTGCTTTAACTCAACAGAGTTGCACGCAAAGGCAAGGGCTTAGGATTCTCTCAAGAGTCAAATAACTCTGTGCTGAAGAAGGAAGGCTTGCTAAGGAAACAGATACTTTTTCCATGAAAACATTACGCATGTAAAGGGATCGTCCACTATGAATTGCCCCCAGTTTTTCTCCACACCAGCGGGTTTTACAAGTGGAGTTATGTTCAATATCTCTTTCCTTCTTTTGAGCAGATGTGGCACACAGATAATATAAAAATGCCATAAGTAATGTTTTGCCATTGTTTCTGACTGTCAAACCTTCCTACCAAAAAATTCTCTCTCAGCTTTCCTGCCAAAAGTTCTCACAAGAGCTTCCTGCTGGAGCTTTTCCTGCCAGGAGTTCTCAAAAGACCTTCCTGCAGCAGTCTTCCTACTGAAAGATCCTGGTATTGTGATCTCTTCAAAACATCAAAATAGAGCTACGTGCCAAGAACCCACATACCACCTCCTCTGAACACCTTAGACTTTGCAAAATCAGGGGGTGAGAAAAGAGAAAGAGAACTGGTTACCCTAACCAAAAATCTCTCCCTGCCTCCCCCTTAACTTTTCGCTTTCCTCTCCATCACCCTCTACTGCCTACCTGCTACCAGAGACTGAAACTCTGCCCACCTGGAGAGAACTGAGACCCACCATGCCACATACCACATCCTTCGACCTTTACCATATTTTTGAGGGCCCAAACAGCTCTGCTGAACTGGGACCCTGCATGGCCTATGACACTTCTTGAGAGTGAAGAAAGCCCACACCTTTCCTGCATTCCAGAGTACTAAAACTGCTAAAACCCCCCACTGCTAGAAGAAATAACATCGAATAAAGCAGCACAGACAGAAAAAAAAAGGCAGAAACTGCTATTCTTCACACACACAGACACACTCACACACACACACACACACACCCCAACTTGGCAAAAAAGGTAGGTTTTGGTGGTAACTTTTCTCTGCTTCTTAAAGTAATCGTAGCTTTTTCAACCTTTTCTTGTTTCTTCTCTTTGTATCTCTTAGCAATTAATAAAAATCAGTTTTTAGTATAAACAGATAACTTGTGTGAGTTTTAATTTTGCTCAGGGGAATATTCGAATCTGAAGTTCTTTCTGCAATATTTAAGCAGATTGTAACAGCAGTCTCCACTGAATTTGCTCCTGGATGCTTCACAGCTTCTATCCCTCTTCCTAACTGGCAACAAGAAACAATACTGGGGCTTACAAGGAGACATTCAAATCTTCAAGGAAGTCTTCACAGAGTATTTAATATTCAAACCACTAAATGTAGGATTTCTGTCAATGCAATGTTCCTTTGTAATTAATGGAGGGAAATAAATATTTGCAGAGGGTAGGGTGAGATCAGAAGTGACTGATTCACACTTATGTCTTTCCACTGACTACAAATGTAATTTAAAGTGACTTTATTTCTAATTTAAATGTGACTCACAGGATTTACTTTATTTCATTAAACCTTAAGCCAAGGTATATAATGTAACACATTTTCAATCTAACTGGTCTCTGTATCATGAATCATATCTACATACAATATTTGTACTGAACTATGCATCTGGTTAACATCTTTTTTGTTACTTAGAAGATACTGACAAATAAGGAAGACATTAGCTAATATCACAAATAATTGATTTAGAAAATAGAAATGACTGCTCACTTTGTCATATAGTTGCTTTGGAGGTTATTTGAAGAACACAGAGAAACATTAGAGTTAGAACTCTGTCCTACTAATATGTGGTATAATGAACTCCAACTGTCAAATACACCAAATCTATTGCTAAAGATTTTGTTCTGCATGAAAGAAGGGGTAGAAGTTAATGAATTGCAGTGTGTTGCATGCATAGTGCATACATGGAATCCAAGCACTGCTCTTCAAGTGCCCACATTTGAACTTCTTATTTTAATGCATCATCTAAAATTGCAACATACTCCCTGACTATCACAAAAGCCAACTATTCAAACAACAACTGAATTTAGAACTAACTGAAATAAAACACTGATGAAATGCAATTTTTTAAACTGCATGAACATTTACATGGAAGAAAATGCAGAGTATTCAGGATTATAAATTACTATATCTCTTTCTGAAGATTTTTTTTTTCAAATAGCAAACATGTAAAAGTATTACACAGTGATACTTGTGCATAATGACTCAAAATATGTCTCCAAATGATTCTGATGTGACACATAAGTTCTTAACTCCTTTGCTCTTCAAGCACACTCCCCATCTACTTGCTAGAAAAAGTAGCTGGCAATCACTGCAAAACAATTCTCTGTACACTTGTTACATCCTACACATTTTCTCTAGAAAGAGCCACTGCAGCTTTTACAGTGAAGTACCTTGTTCCCTTTTAGATGCTCTCAGCTAATGTGCTAGGGTAGAAGGCACTTGTGTCCTAGTACCTTTATTTTGGTAAACCCCTGAGTAATAACTGACTTTGTAAAAGCCACGTGCCTTGGAATTACACTTTAAAAAGGTTAGGGTAACAATGAAAATAAAGTTACTAAAACCCAACACTCATAATGAAGATAACAGTCATAAATCTTTATAAAATATGAAGTAATTAAGAAAACATATTTATTCTACTTATTTTAATATTGAACACTGAAGACTCTTGTCCTGTTTCTCATCACCAAAGTTTCAGCTTTCTACTTTTCATAGAATCATAGAATCGATCGGGTTGGAAAAGACCTTGGAGATCATCAAGTCCAACCCTTGGTCCAAATTCAGTCCTTTACTAGATCATGGCACTCAGTGCCACGTCCAATCTCTGTTTAAAAACCTCAAGGGATGGTGAATCCACCACCTCTCTGGGCAGGCCATTCCAATGCCTGATTACTCTCTCTGTAAAGAATTTTTTTCTAATATCTAACTTAAATTTCCCTTGGCAGAGCTTAAGCCCGTGCCCTCTTGTCCTATTGCTGACTGCCTGGGAGAAGAGACCAACCCCTACCTGGTTANCCTGGCTGCTCTCCAGCCACTCTGTCCCCAGCCTGTAGCGCTGCATGGGGTTGTTATGGCCAAAGTGCAGGACTCGGCACTTGGCCTTGTTGAACTTCATCCCATTGGAATCAGCCCAGCTCTCCAGTCTATCCAGATCCCTCTGCAGAGCCCTCCTGCCTTCCAGCAGGTCAACACTCCCTCCCAACTTGGTGTCATCAGCAAATTTGCTGATGATGGTCTCAATCCCTTCATCTAAATCATCAATAAAGATGTTAAACAGGACTGGACCCAACACTGACCCCTGGGGGACACCACTGGTGACCGGCTGCCAGCTGGATGCAGCTCCATTCACCAGCACTCTCTGGGCCTGGCCCTCCAGCCAGCTCTTAACTGCATTCCAAATAAAAGATCTATTGATACAGTATCCTGGCCCTGTGGAACTACTCTCCTTCAGCAGGGATTTTGAAAATGTCTTCCTGTTTTGGCAAACCTATTTAATTCCTAAAAAAAAATAGACAGATTTCCCAAGATAACTCATGGTTGCAGTAATTAGTTATTCAAGGACTTCTGGTTTTGCTCAATTGCTTTGGAGAGAGCACGGCTTTGTTTCTCTGATTCCCGTGATCTGTTTGATAATAGATTATATCACAGAGTAACTTGTGAGTTTCAGCAGCAAATACATACATTTAAGCTAGTTGCAATTCAATATCATTGTATTGTAACTTGCAATTTTACTATGTGCAATTGTTCCAAATGTCTTGAGGAGTAAGCATGACTTCTGGGATAGAGCTATGTGGATAGAGGGCAACAGAAATAGATGCAGATTCCAAATTCAGGTATGACAAAATTTATCTGTGTTACTGTATGTGAAATATTTTTAAAATGCCAGGCATGAGTATTATTACTATAGACTCTTGGCCTATCAATTCAAGCAAATGAAAGAAAAAATAGGTATAAAAATTAGATAGAAAAATATGCACATTGCTAAACTGTTAAAATGTAAATTAAAAGTGGGGTTTGTTTGTTTGCTGCCTTTTTTTAAATTACTTTAATTCTCAGCTTTCTGCATTAAAGCCAAGCTTTGAGGAAAAACTATGTATAACATAGGAAAAGTAGGCCTACAATCTCATCAAAAGAGAAAGGAAAGCGACACTGAAACTTCAGGAGTAAGTAAGGATAATGTTAGGATTTTTATTTCCTTTTTCATGCTTCTTAAGTAATTTTTAGTGTACTACATAAACTGGTCAGAATCTCCCAGTAACTTTCTAGACAGGTCAAGTCCTCCTCCCAACACAAGGCAAGCACCATTAGTTTGTCCAAGTGAAAAGAAGGATGACATGCAGCCTACCTGTTTTATTTCAGTTCAATATTAAAATTTTGCAATAATAAGTTCTGTGGGACAAAACTTGTATTTCTAAGTCTGTATTTTAAAACATCTCTGTGTTTATTTTACAATATACTCACTTTTGCCAGTCACGTCATTCTCTGTTCATTAAGCACTTTGCATACAAAAATAAAATCAGTACTTTTATTATTGTAAATTGGCTCCTCTGAACATGAATGATTCAACAACATTGAATCCCAGCTGTCTGCTACCAGCACTCAGAGATTAAGGAGCAATCTCACTTTAGATTGCTAGCTATGATGTTCAAAGTCTAAAACAGCAGATCCTCCAGTTTCTTGCCACACATGACAATATATTGAACGTCTTCCAAAAGTGCTCACAGCAGGGAATAAAATCACAGCAATGTTAGGAGACAGGCTCTTTAAAGTTATAAAGATTTCCATGTTCACAGTCCTTAATTCTTTACAGGTTTTGGTACATTCACAGAAAAGACCCTGTTAGCTTCCATATACAGAAGAGTGAGGGCACAGGGTCCAGAACCACAAAATCATCTAATCATAGAGCTTACAGTGAAGGAGGGCAAACACACTTCTATTCAGAAAACTATACCTTTTCAGAAACTTTTAATTTGTTTCTTTAATTTAGAAACATTTATTTTTACTGCAGTAACAATAGAAACTAAATTTCTAGCAAAGCACACACCTAAAAGCTAAATTAAAATATATTTATTAGTTACGCCTCATATAATATGAAGTGAGAACTCCTGTACTTTCATGCAGAAAAAGTAACTATTTAAAAATTTACATTATGAACTAGGTACAAGATCACAAAAGATTAATGAATCCTATATTGTTGTAGTTGAGTGTAAAAAGATAATAGATAATTTCTAGGGAGGATATTAATATTAAACTTTTTAAACTAAAGCGTGTTACTATACACACAGCAGTATGAATTGGTCTTCTAAGCACCTTGTTATTCAGCACATACCTAAATTTCAGTAAGACATACAATTGTGCATGCATTCATTTTGGTAATGAGGTCAATAAGACTAACTTGTTAGTATTTATATAAAATATTAATTAAATAATAACTATTTAAAATAGTATATAAATCAAAATAAAGCACAGTCACTATCCTGGAGATTTTATGGCTCAAGTATAAGTGACAACAAATTCACAGAAAAGTAAAAAGAAGCAACATGAAACTAGTCAATGTGACTCTAAGTGCTATTATCAGACTCAAGGCTACGTGTCAAATCTATTCTGGGCATTGCAAAAAACCAGAACTTAACATAAGGATTTAGGGAAAAGTAACTGAATATCTGCATTAGGTCCTCCATTTAAGTAAGGCGGTCACCTGGGAGATAGCACAGATACTTTCTTGCAAGCTCAAGTGCCTGATGAAGTCTGTCATCTCCGGCTGATAAACCGGCAGTCAGCACCTCAATGCTGAATCTGAGATGCCAAGCAAGGTGTCAGTGTAGCCCATTAAAGGCCTTGAAAGAGAAGGTGTTTAAGCTTTCCTTGGTGCTATAAAGGAAAGGGAGCTAAGGGAGATGCAAAGCAAGAAAGCAAGACAAAATTATGGACTGAAAAATTATCTTTACAGCTTCTTTGCAGTCTGGGTGAATATAATTGAAGCAAAAATGCATTTGTCAAAGACAAAGAAAAGGACATTGCAGTTATAAAGATGAGTTGATGACTGCATGCATGAAAATGTCTGTTAGACAGACAGAAAAGCCTGTATCTTAAAATCATGAATAAGAGAAGACAGATTCCTTCCCACAACATATTGAATATATTTTTATAGCTCAGCTATGTCAACAACATGATAACTCACTTAAAACTAGAAATCTGGAATAAATCTAACACATAGAGTATCAGTCCAACTATACTTAATAATAATTACTATTAGCTTATAATCAGTGTGACAGCTGAATCTAGTATCTGAAGTCCTGTTTCATTACACATCTCTCAGGTATCTTGTACATGATACCACTGAACTCAAAAGCCATACTTTCTACTAATATTTTAATTCTAAATATGCTCAAAATCATGCTTGAATATTTCATCACTTAACAGCATCAGCCATTCACCTCTCTCAAGAATTCATGAGAATTTTGGAATTATGGCTTTAGTCAGGAAAATGAATAACAGCAAATCAAAGTCTAAGACATGCTGATCAGTAGAAAGGTTTTCATTAATTGCATGTTTAATTACTTAAGTTTAGATAGTAGAAACTAAATTACTTTCACATTTGCATTCACAACGCATACTTTATCACAATAAAACCCCTGTATTATTATTTATTATTATATATTATTTTATTTATATTTATATATATTTGTATTTATTTATATTAAATTCTTTTTTTCTTTTTTTAATCTGATGCTAGTATTGAATCTGTTCATGTGAGAGGAAGAATCATACTTTTACTGATTGCTTAGCTGCAGCAAGACATACTTAAGAGAATGGAAACAAATATCTTACAGAAAAGACTACTTTCTATCATTGTCCTGTCTCTAACAGTACTGACAATATACTTCCTCAAATAATAGGAATAAAAGTATTGCATAACCAAGTCCTTTAAAACTGGTCTTTAATTCAATGTCTCATCTGGCATATTGCCACACCTGATGTTCTGGGGAAATTATTTTGACTTAAAATTCCTGTGAGGTATGTAATTTTACTGAAAGAGGTCAAACAGACATGTAAAAGAAGAGCAAGAGTTTTCACAGCTAGTAGTAAAGAACCAGGCTCTCTGCCTGACAGTTAGGAGAGACTCCCTTTATCATGTCATATGCCGAAAAACAAATACAACACACACAATGTGCACGGGAAATGACTGGACGCACGTGCTGCTTAGTACAGTTTATGGAACAAAAAACTTCAGTGCCAAATGTACTATAGCCATGACTTCTCAATAATGTGAATTCAATGCAGAGTACTTCAACAGCATATACTAAACTTCATGATTTTCCAGTGTAGTTTAAGTGCTTATTACTTGAGCTACTACTTTGAAGATCTACAGCTATTATTAACAAAGTAGAAGAATAATGGATTTTATTCTTGCCTGTGGGACAGAAGTATCATTTAGAGAATTGATAACACTTTAGTTTAGCCATTCTAAAAGGTCAATAAAGAAGGCCAAGTCTTTTAGTAATAACATATGATAGTGATAAAACCAGCACTGGTCTACAGATCCTCAAAACTACTAAATGCATTTCTATATTGTAAGCAAGCTAAAGTAGTCTGATAAATGTATTCCAGTGTGTTCCTGATTTTTGTACTTTAGAGTCCAGTTTACATAGCCTATAAAGAAATTAAACCATAAAAACCTCTTAATTATTAAGTAAGTAAACAAATCTGAATGCATGTAAGGAGATCAAAACAAACTTTCATAGTACTATACCTTGGGATTATTTACTTAAAACATAGTTGTACTAGATGGTAGTGAGGGGAAAATTATGCTCTTTGGTGTAGAAAGTCAACAGGAAAAATTTAATAGTAAGGATTAACAGTGAACAATTGTAGTTGTAAGGCATGGATACCAACATTAAAGTTGTTTTTGACAAAATACCATAAATTGAGAAAATCTGACAGTGTTAGCAGGTAGTATAAATTAAAGCTGTTATGTTGTGCCCTTAAGGATTTATCTATTGCAAAGATAAGCAACGACAGCTAAAGTACTCTGAATAAATCATTTTATGAAGAAAGATAAACTAGATTGAAGTGATACACAAATTTGCACAATGATTCATTTGTACAAGGCCACAGAGTTCTGTCAAATGGAGAGAAAGTAAGCTGGTAATGGGCCATTTCCCCACTAGGCAACGGTGGGGGGTTTTGCAACATGGGTTGTTTACATTCAGCCTCCAAACAAGACTTTGAAGCCTTCCAGGCATTGAATGTGTATTGTAGGGTAAAAGTCAATATAAATATTTCCATCAAAGTGAACTGTCACCAGTTCACAAAAATAACTGAGCTTCTACATATGTATGCAAATGATTTGCCTACCTACCATATTCAAATCCTCTTCCAAACAACTTCCTGGAAAAATATAAGGTTTCGAAATGTAAGGGCCTGAAGTCCTTTTACTTCCTACTGAAAAACAGGCTCCTTATTTTAAGAGACTGCTTCCCCATCTTTTTGGAAAGAATGAACATGACTTTGTTAGAGAAATGTGTTATATTATAAAGATGAGAAATTATAAATAAATACTTCAGTGATGCATTTAAGATTAGAAAAACCCCAAACAGTTACCTTTTCAGAAAATGTCTTTGTGAAATACCAAGCTAACAGCATCTCTAGAAATCACCTTCTCAAAGTCTGCCTCAGTTAAACCAGCTTTTTTTTTTTTCCCCTAGAGTGGACAAAGAAAATACATCTACTAGTGCCTATAGTCCATCATGTCAGGTCTGACATTTCTGGTGCAACTCTACCAGTAAGACATTGTCAGTCTTGCTGCAATTGCTGGTATTTTGTCTCAAATTCATCCCCAAGTAATGTTAGGAAGATAAATCTAAGAAATACCACCCTGTGCTTGAAAAATATTCCTTTCACTTACTTGAAAATCTTTCTCTTCCAGGATCTCTTTCCTCCACCTGACAAGGAAGGCAGCACAGACGTACAAATGGAAGTGAGAAAAACCCTCTGGTTCAGACTAGAAAAAAAAAAAATATATATAATCCTTTCAATACACAAATAATAATACTTTTGATCACCATATACCCCAAATGTATTTTTATGACATTCACGAGTAACTACAAATATCTACATCTGTCTCTGTATCACAAACATGCTTGCTTTTCATCTGTGCCAAATCTGATCATAGTTATTACCTGTAATGGGGATGGAGGTGAGGTATGCATCCATTTCTCATATTTAAATTCTTTCTTTACTGATGTGTTTTGTATTTCTGGTGTTATCCATTAGCTTATATCCGGCATGAAATATTGTACTGTCCAGCTCAACATTGTGGCATGAACATAATACTTCATTTCCATTATTAGGAGCAAGTTCTACTAACTAGTAGTAGCTTGTGAACTATAAATTCTGCTACAAGAAATTTATTAAACTTTCTAAAAATAAACAACTTGCTCTATATTTGACTGAATCAGAGGTTTCACTACAGGAAAAAAGTCTACTTATTGCAGTATGAAACATTTACAACTTAGTTTTGTATTCAGATCTGCAGCTTTCTGTTCAAGTCAGCAGAGTCTGTCACTTTATAAAGCTCTCCCTAGAAATTAGTATTTTATAAGTATACCTAAGAGTTTAAAAAAATTTCTGATCCTACTTTTAAGACATCAACAAGTTTTCTCATACCACCAAATTAATCCTAGATTTTATTTTCTATGCCACTGAGAACTGAAAAAATAATTATGATATTAAATTATCAATGTGATGACTGAACTCATGCTATGCAAAATCTCATTAAAAAATTAAAAATAATAATTATAAAACTAAACTATGTAATCTGGCAAATGTGGAGATACTTAAGTGCTGATATCTATGTAATTTACAAGATCTAATTATAGTGCTTTAAAAATATACCAAGTTTTTTTTCATATTCTCTGCTGGTATTTCAAAACTGCTGTTTCCTCTTTAGAAAAATACAGCATTTGACTCAAGTATAGTGAACTGAAACAATTTCTTATGTAACGCATAACATGACAAAATACCTATTTTATGGGTATTTAACTTAGAATATGATATTTAAAATATGTGCAAGAAATTAACTTCCCTGCTATCATAAGTGGAGAAGAAAAAGTATTCTCCTACTACTTTTCCTTCGCCTGCACCCTTGACTAATAAAAGAGCACAGTGTTCTACAAGAGGTTTGTAGGAACACCTTGTTAACAGCTACAGAAACTACAGATAATCTGGTCCACCAAATCTGCAAGAATCAAGAAAAGAGACAATGCCAATTATTCAGAGGGAAGCTTTAAGTTTAAAAGTGTACTTGGAACTGAAAATAAGAATTAGCTAATTTTGGATGCGAAAAAGAAATATTTGGATTATAAAATCCTGTGATATGCTTCCTACCCTAGGAAAAGACTCTACTTGAATAAAATCACTTGATTAACATTATAAAATCCCAGGACAGAGAAAGCATATGGTAATTTTCACTAAGCTTCTCTGTAGAGTTTGCCAGAAAAATCAAGGTAAAGTCCAAATTACAAAATTGAAGTTAGCATTTTAGAGAATTATGTAGTTGGTACTATTCTCCTGAAAAATCCATGTCTTACTTCAGTGTTGGCATTCCTTTTGGGATGAAAAGTTAACACACATAGAAGCATAAATTGTATCTCCAGAAGACATACTTGTAAACAAAATGCTGCTTCCACTTATCATGTCACATACTAATATGGCAATATTTAAATAATCAAACACAACTTTAAAAAATGCAAAGAGCTAATTCTAAGAAAACAAACCTCTTTCTACCATATTGTGTAAATAAATTTACAGAAGATGTAGTATTTCTTTTAAATTCAGCTTCTGATAATATTTTATAACATTTATCTCTAAAATAAGAAAAATATTTAAAATTTTTAAAATTGAATATAAAAACAGTACTTGTGGCCAATTATTTCTCAGCCTGAATGGCAACCTCTTTCTCACTTTTAACATGAAATTTAAAAATGCCCTTTCAAGTAGTACCTTTTAATCATACATGAAGTTTCTATTATTTTGGGGCACACCAGGCAACTCCTAAGTGATAACCTTTCTTCAAATTTGGAAGGAAACAGGGTAATAATGTCCAATGAAAACAGACTGTGTTTCTGTACAAGAAAACATCAACACATTTTCCAGAAGCCCATCCTGAAGTGTGAGTTGACAAAGTATGAACCAGCTCAGCTCACAATTACCTGATGAACGATGGTCTGTGTGAACTACAGATCTGCTTCAAAGAATGGGTAAGTGAAAGCCATGGCACCAGCCTGAGCATTTGCAATCAAACAGGAAAGCACAGAAGAAGAAAAATGATGGTTATGGGATGAAGGCAAATAAAGCTGAATTGAGACAGCCAAAGAGATAAACTAAAGCACAGAATTACTGCTGAGGGTAGATAAGAAAAACTATGACCATTTTTGCAGATGAAGAAGTAGAAAGACTGAATAGCCTATAGGCAGAAAAAATTCAATTAAAATAATAATTATTAATTGGATATTTAATGTATTGGATTATTTGTTACCCTGCATGAATATAATAAAGGTGTAGACTACTTTAATTACAGGACATAAGCAAGAAAGAAGGAACTGAATAGAACTTGGTTTGGTAATAATATATATTCATTCTCCTTTCACCTAACTCTGCCAACATTAAATAATTTCTTGAAAAGCACATGGGAGAAGGAAAAAGGTTTAAATAAATCTACCTGAAAGCAGCATTTAATTTTCAAAGTCAATTTGCAGTAGCTGTTGGCAAAATTGTTTATGTTGCTCTGTCTTCAACTAAGTACTAAAACCATACTGCATAGGCAGTCAAATTAGATCATCGCAGTATTCTCTTTTTCTGATAATAACTCAAAATTCTGATTTTAAACCTAAGAATTCATTCTACTATCACATAATAAAGAAAATTCTCCCATAAAAAGTCAAGACAAATAGCTTAAAAAAAAATTAAAAGCAAAAATGCCCAGAACTGCAATAGTGGAAATTGAAAATATTTTTAAGGAATTTTAGAAAACTTATCTGGAAGTATACAAGAACCTGTACTTTGTCTTGGGATTTTTCTGTTCAATTTTTTTTTCCCACCAATACAATTTTCTTCAGTTCTTTTAAATGAAACCAAATAGGTTTAAATATGCAATTCATTAGAGAAAAAAATGCATATCCCCTACAGATTTAAAAATTCATCATGCTTCAGAGATAAGTCTAGATATAAAGTATTTCCAATGGATAGTCTTAGACAGTTTTAGAAATTGAGTAAAACAGCTAATGCATAATCGCCTTTTCTAACACCTGCTACCTATTATACTTTTCCATTTGCAGCTTTTGAAGTTACAAACAGTTTGATCTTTAAATGTACAGAAATGCAGACTACCAGCTAAAAGCTATTTAAAATCAAGTATAAACAATGACCTTGATTTAAATATTTTAGCAAAAGATCTCAAGACAGATGTACAACCTTCCAGCAGACTTATTCTGAACATATTACAGAGAACTCAGAGCACATTATCTAAGGACCATCTGTCATTATCAATAAAAATCATTTAGATTGTTAACATCACAAATATCTCATTGCCCTGCAAATGCTGAACCTTCTCTGCAGCTGAAATGAAAGGTATTCTTTATATTGCACTCCTCAAACTTCTTGAATTAGAGAATCACTGAAAGAATGCAAATTTTGTTGTATGACTGGACTGATTATCGTCTAGTCAGTGATTAGTCTAAACTGCCTCCCATATCCTGGATACTTCAACATTTAGGGAAGGTAAACTGATAAAGTAAATACAATACATGATTGTTATTTAAGTACTCAGATTAATTAAAGCTATGAAATTTTGCCAGGGTTTGGTATTAAACCACCACATTTCACACTCAGACAATGGCTCAGACACGAGGACTTCCAAACACTCAGTGATCACATACAAATAAAGGAACTTTAAGCACTTCCATTTCAACTGCATTACAGAGAGCGGATAGCAGACCTGAAGAGATTTAATTTTTTTTTCCCAATTATACAAGCAATCTATGGCAGAAAAAGAGAAAGAAGCCAGAACATGAGTATCATGGAAATTGGACTATGTTGGCTGCTCCTCCAAGTTTTGCCTTTTCAGTCAGCCAGGAGCTTTGACTTCCTAGGCACAGGCTCAATCCACTCACAAAACTGAGACTTCAGAGTTCAAATCTGAGAAGAAACACAGCATGACCACAGAGAGGTCCATCACAATAACTAGCCTGTCCCTAGGAATGACCACAGCAGGTGACTAAGAGCATAGGAGAGCAAGCATATAGCAGTACGTATCCAGAACACTCCTCCAACTTTCATGCTCAGAGATGTCCTAAGACAAGCTGTAGAGTATGTCCATTTGATAGATGTTAATGGATTTGTGTTCACTTTCTTTCCTAAACCTTTTTGCAACTCTAAGCTTCTTAGTAAATCACCAAGTCTTGGGGCAAATCATTCCAAAATACAAATGCATGTTGTTTTAAACTGAAGACCTGCTAGTTTCATTGAAAGTAGTTAAGTTATTGAACTGAAAGAGTATGAACTAGAATTTTTTTGTCTATTCCACCATCCCTCATGTACCAGTTCCACCATCAGCTCAGCCTTCTTAAGCACTTTTTCCTGCAATATACAAAGAATATACAGCATGTAAGCTGCAGAAACAATATTACTCTCCTAGCTGTATAACGATATTTTGTTCTGCTTTCCTTTCCCAGTAATTCCCAGCCTTTGGTTTTTGTTTTCTTTTTCTGTTCTTGACTGTTACTGAGCTCATATTTTCCTACTGTGCTTGACTGTAGAAAGCTACTTTGAAGCCCATAGTTATGCCAGTAAAGCTAGGATTGTTCCAAACACACAATACCACTTTATAGCTCTCCACATGAAATTTCTCTTGTTATTTATGCCTGATTGTTAACAGCAACATAAAGTCCTGCGACTCCTTGCTGTCCACCTTTCACCATTACTACTCTTAGTAACAGTGTGTTGTCAGCAAACTTTGCTGCCTTTGCTATCTCTTCAGTAGAAAGAACTTAAGCCTCGTGACAAATTGTAAAGGAATTACAAGTTATTTCTGTTAATTTTGAAACCTGCCTGCTTGTTCTTACCATCTGTTTCCTATCTTTCAGGCAGTTATTTTTCACACAAGGGCATTCCCTTGAATACCACAGCTGTTTCTTCTTTAGTAACCTTTAGTGAAGAACCTTCTTCACTGTTTTCAGCAACCTCAGTATTCTACATCAACACGTGTTTCCTGGCTCTTAAACCTTTGTGAGGTGTGATTTCTCACTACAAGAATCATGACAACACTTTCTTAAAATTACATACTTAGTCATGGTGAGAGACCATTAAGTTTAGAGAATACTGAATTGAAGTCACCTTAATCTTGTCATTCTAAAAGACGCTGGAATAGCTTGAGGTCTGCAACTATGTGAAGATCAGTTTTCATAACAATTTAGTCGTTGGTCTCTCTGATCTAGTCAACAGCAACTTGGCAACAGTTCCTAAAAGATGACTTGTGATATAAACCTCTGCTGTGAAATCCCAGCCACAAAGATCACAAACCATTGCTGGATTTTTTTTGATCGATATATTGCCCTGTTAGAATGTCCCATATGGCATGCAAAATTCATGTCAAGACTATTAATCAATATCAAATATAAATGGATGCTAGTGATAATTACAATTTTCCTGATTTATCCATTCTCCAATTAATAATTTAGTTTTAAGAAGCATCTTTCATATAAATTTCTAAATTACCTTGTATTTTGAGAATGGAGTTTAAATCACTGCCCTCTTTACTTGCTGATATGCTCAATTCAAATACAATAAAAAATAACTAATGTCAAGTGTGTATTTGACTTCTTTTGTCCTAGCTTTTCCAGAATAAATTGGGGGGCGGGGGTGGGGGGGGGGGAGAAATCAATATTTCTCATTTGGATCATTTAAAAAATTCACCATGAAGTTTTTAAAGAGCTCAATCACAACTAGAATGTCAAGTACCTCACTCAATGAGGTACTCTCACATCCAATTCTGAAATGTGGTTTTCCTTTAGAGCTATTTTTCTCCTCATGTGAGGTAGTTTATTACCTTAACGCACAGGAATGTTGCTAGATCTTAGCAAAGGAATGAGCTTCTTATGCAACTCCCTTATAGTCCTTTCTTGCTGAATTGGGCATTTACAGAGGAAAGTGGAGTAAGGCAGTTTTCTTCGAGAATGCCTTTGATACAAAATGCAAGAAGGTGCTGAACTGTACACAAGGAGAACACTTTGTAACACTTATTTCCAACATTACTTTGAAAGGAACCCAGATAGACATAGAAAAATTATATATAGTAAAACTGTAAGAAAGCATACTGATTTCTTTTCTCTGATTTCCCATGTTAATAAGCCTATTCTCATCTGCAATGAAAAGTGATCATGAGTTGTTCTTTGCAGTTATGGAGAAACTATTACTTAACCTGCTGCTTTGAATTTCTGCAAAGCAAAGGCAAACCATTTTCATTTTGCCTACTAGTTATGACTGTGAAGAAGATAGCAAAAACAGGGATGTGGCAACGTGAGTGTGAATTCTGCCACTGATAGATCAATCACTGCCATTTCAGACAATACAGCCAACATAAGGTTGGGAGATGATATATAAAACCCAAATCTAATAGACATATTTATGGCTTCTCTAATACAAACAAAACATTACTTTCTGTGCAGTTTTCTTCCATGTTTTCAAGGTCTGACATTCCAAACTTGTTTGGCGTCCAGAACACGAGAACCAGCAGCAAGAACTAATGAAACTCCTCCAGGCTGGTTTCAGTGCATTAACAAGTAACAGCCACATAACATTATAAGCCCTCATCCATAACAATAGATAATTTACAATGTTTAGGTTTTAGAGAGCAGTTGATTACTTACAGCTATATTTTCTTTCATTCACCATAGTTTATATGTATTAAAGAACAAAGTGTTTTGGTTAGAGCCATTAATATGGTTCCTAATTATCTTACCAAACCATGACGCAGTATAATGACTCAAACTAGCGAGTCTCTGTGTAATTAGCACTGAACATCAGTATATCCTTTACTTCCTCCAACAGCATGAAACACAAGCATACAATTAATTTTGCTTCTTGCGTGCACATAAAGCTGAAGCACACACTTCCCTACACCCTTTAGTTGCAAATATTTTCCTGAGGAAAAGGCTTAGGCAATCAGTTCACACAAGCTGTAAAAGGATATGAGAAGACAACACTATTCAACAGCCTTTTCAAAAACTTCCATGTGCTTGAAAGGTCTAATCCTCTAGCCATTTCCTAGCAAATTAACTTTGCATCTTTAATTTACTGAGATTCCCCCACCTGAACTTAAAATCCCTCTTGCATGCGTGAAGTTATGGAAGTACCAACTGAGTTGCTATGGAAAGCCGGAGGAGCAGTAAGATGACGAAAAACCCAAAAGATGACTGACTGGTTGTCTCTGAGGCACAGATGAAGTTGAAGAAAACACTTTCTAAAAGCTGCAGCTTTTTAATAGGTTGCATGGCAGATTTGATTGAAAAGCTCCAGACAAAATATTTTCAAACGCATGTATATTTGGGATACCAAAATTTAAATCTAATCCTTGTTTCATCATTCAATGACAGAAAGAATATGTTGTGCAAAGATTTATTTTAAGCTAGGCTTAAAGTTAGGCTTCAATTATTCAGACATAATTATCCAGCTGGAAAGAAATTTGAAGTTTTCTTCTAATTAAGACCCTATTAATTTTATCTGAAACCACTAACTTAATTTGAACTTAGACATTTAAATTCCATTTCAAGTATTGACTTGACACCAATTAGTTGGCCAAAAACATGGTGGAAAAAAAAGGGAAGCAGTGTCGCACCAAAAATCAACACTGCTTCTATCCACAGACTTCTACTGAAAGATATGATTTAACTTACAAAGCACAAACTAAACCCAGATCATTAGCAAAAATACGCTGCAACTGATTTAAATCTGAAGTACTTTGCTGTAAGGCAAAATATTTTTACATAAATGTTAAACTACTTTAAGCAGACTACTGATTTGAAACAGGGACAGGCACAATTGATTAAAAAAGAATATGGCAACTTTTCCACCTGTTAGGAGAACTTCAGCACATCATGTGAAT
The DNA here is from genome assembly GCA_013400415.1 of Scytalopus superciliaris. Taxonomy (NCBI): domain Eukaryota; kingdom Metazoa; phylum Chordata; class Aves; order Passeriformes; family Rhinocryptidae; genus Scytalopus; species Scytalopus superciliaris. Next base: position 949,527 of record VXBX01006127.1, on the reverse strand, counting down.
TGAACCCAGGTCATACTTCCTCAGTAACCTGCTTTTAAAAGGCAAATGACCTCAAACAAGCAGTATGACTAATATTTACTAAAATAATTACCTGTTTCACCTTTTGAATTTCTAAATTATTTACCTCATGTATCATTTTAATTATTTTTACAGATCATTCCCAGAGAACCTTGATGCTGGGAAATTAATTAATGGGCACAATAGAAGAACTGTCAGCATTGTTTAAATATAATTTCAGCACTAGACTCATTTACATATATCCCTTTATTCTGTGGTGGTACTGCTGCATTTCTTGTATGGGGGGGTTAGTTCATTAAGAGCACAATGACATCCTTTTCTGCAGATATTCATCGATTATCACATTTGCTGAAAAACATGCTCAGGACAATCACTAGAGCTTTTAGCCCATGGATTTCAAAGATACTGAAATAGTTGTAGAATAGTTTTATAATTGTTTGAATAATTGGCTTTAGCTTTATCATATTATTAGCTTTAATAAAAGTTATTAAATTAGTACTTCAAATCAGACCCATGAAAAGTGTTAATTCACCATTTCACAACTGAAAAAATAATTTGAATAACTGTACACATATATATCACATATTATACTGAAAGAGAAAATCAAAATCTAAATAACAGTATTAAAATTGCTTATTCCAATTTCTCATCAAATAACAAGAATATGCTTACTGCCAACACATAATTCACAGACATCCTCTCACTAAGTATGTTTTAGGCCACATACGTCACTTCTAGGTGTGGAGGGTCTCATGTGCCTTCTTGGACAAAAGTTAGTAGTTTGAGTGCAATTAACTCTTAAATAAAATATTACTGGTCATTTGAGTAAAGCATATTAAACAATGCAACAAAGATATTACTGAATTCTTGTTCAGTGAATAGAAACTAAAATCCTAAATTTCCCCCTTCTGTAAACTGAGGGGATGATTACATCAATATAATGTGCAAAGGTTTTGTGAATATTTATTATATTCTTAACATAAAATGACATATATATCAAAACCTTGTGTGGTCTAAGTAAAACCTGTTTTCTTATTAATAATAATGACAAATTTTCAAGCAAACTACTCTAACTGCTTTTTCTTTCTTTCAAGAAACATGCCGTAAGCACTGGAAATTAAGAAATACATTTATCACATTCAGTCACATGTTTTCTAATAGGTGCTCTTGTTGACTAAGATGATAAGTAGAAATATGAAAAAAGGTATTTAGTAATCAGCATGAGCTATTGCCTTACTTTCCTGTTTTCCCAGCTAATCTTTACAAGCTTAGTCATAACAGAGGTAAGTCATGACACAGACTCAAGAACATCATCTAATGTTCTAGCACAATCATTACAAAGATACTCAAGAGTCACATCACTGGTTGTTTCCAACCCCTTCTCTCATCAGTAAGCATGTGACATTCTACAAAGTAGAAACTAGCAATAAAATCCTTAATTTCTTATCACCAGTATCTGATTTTTGATCAGCCTGTTAATGGCTGGGAAATAGTTGGGACTCTTTTTTCCTCCATTTCCTGGCTGGCAAAAATGTTATTCGTGAAAATAGTTTCCTTGGAGATCAACACTATCTGAATCAGTCTCTACCTAGGAATGGCAATTTGGATGAATGTTCAATCTTGCTTCATGATGATGATCTAATTGCACCAAGCTTTTTGTGACCATATGACTGCTTACAAGATTCCTTGGTCTGCATGTTTCACATTTCATTCAGCTTCTGTTAAAACATATTCATAATGACATAGAAACTAAAGCAGGCAGTTGCTGAATGCATCAACATCTTGTCTGATTAAAGAGATGAAAAAGCACAACATCTGAAAACATTATTCAGCTGCTCTTCAGCTTCGTCCAGCACAGGCACTCTACAGTCATGATTGTGCAAAACAGCAGGTTTATAAAAGGGCCGATGTCAAAAGCAACTGAAAAGCCAACATCATTACTCTTTCCAAGTATCTGAAAATTGCTAGTCACTCAATATCACAGCTGGAAATGTTAATAATGCACAAATTTTAATTAAATTCATTAAATACTTGATAGCTATCGCCAGGAGCTTGATCTTGTCTGGATGAATAAAACTAGCTGCTTCCTTTGTTAATACAAAAGACTTGCCAAGCTAATCCAAAAAATACTCTACAGACCACTTCTATGCCCATCCACCAACTGGTTAGCACACAAAGAATTAATAGTGATGATCAAGTGCAGCTTTGCTGAACTCTGATCAGAATGAGAGCAAATACAATTGCTTTCATTAGCTTAAGCAAAAATATTTCCTGTGAAAAACACTATGGTTCTGCAGATACTAAATGTCTCCATGGATGCCACAGCCTGCTCAGTACTTAAATATCACAGAGGACACTGAATCAAGGTAAGCTCTTTGATTTGAATTTTCTTAAGATGCTGACAATCAAAGTAGAACAATCAAGATAAAATCTGCACCAATAATAATTTTTCACACCAGATCATTGATTGAAGACAGCAGCATGAAACAAAAGACTCACATGGGAATAGCAACACCTGTAAAGTTGCAATTTGCTTTATCAAGGTTCTCCAGAGGTTACCTCTGATGCTACTATTCTTACCTCTGAAAACTGAAAGTTTTGTGTTGCCCTGAAGAGCCCTGAGCAACTACAAAATTATTATGACAGTAACACTCTCATACTTTTCTCCATCTCAGATGTATGATACACTAACCATCAGTGCTTCCCTAGCAGCTGCTTTGTCAGAAAAGCTTCTATGAGAATATCCATTAGCAGTGTAAATGAAGAAAAAAGTGGCAGAAAGTAAGGCAAATATTAAGATATTACCACCTGCATACAACTTTATTAATTCTAATATCACCAATAATGTGTTGGGGTTTGCCTTCTAGAAAACCTGACCCCATCACAGATACAGCAGAAGTGAATAGCTTGAAAAGCTCTTGCTCTGTAACAGCTTTTTCCTGAGGTAACTTACACAGCTTCATGTTTTTCCCATTTGATATGACATCACCAGTCTGTGAAGTTTAAGTTACTCAAATCTCCTATTGCTGTCAATAAACATGACTTGCTGGGTTTTTCTCCATCAGCTTTTGTGAGCAACTCTCCACTAATCCATGTTGACATTTAAAGTACTGAGCCTTCAGTACCAGGAGCCTGAGACACTTCCAAGAGATGACAAAGCGAGACAGAGTGCCCTAATCACTACCTCCAACCTTAAGCAGCTCAAAATAGGATGACAGCTTTGATCCAAAGAAAATCTTTCTGATTTTTTTGACTGAATGCAGAATCTTCAGCTGAAATTCACAGTTAACAGTACTTCTGCCCAATTCCTTAATCAAAAACTATTGACCAAATAATTTAAAAGCACAATACTAGTCCCACTGAAACAACCTGGACACTGCATATGCCTTACATTCCTAAGCAGCTCTCCAAATTTTCAGAAGCATTTCACAATTTATTTTATTCAAGTCTTTAAGAGTTCCTACTGAGGTTATAAATGACCCTCACTGGATTTATTTTCTACTATTATAAAAGAAAAAAAATATACTTACATACAATTTTCTCTTTTATCAAATTGTAACAGGCAACAAAAAGACAATCATAAAAAGAAAATCATGCTGCAAGGCTTCAAGATGAATTTTATCAACAAAATGAATGTCAAAGTTACAAATATGCAACATAGTAACAATTCAGCCTCTAAAAAATTACAACAGAAACCATACAAAATATTATCTACCCAAGTTGTGAAGTAAAATATTTATCTATTAGATGTACCATCAATATGTAAATGTTTACTGCTCTGTCCTTCATCTTTATATTTTTTTTCAAATTCATTAATCCAGTTTTTCCTACATGATTTTGCTTATAGCAATGAACACTGAAGACTCAGAACTTTTAGACTTTAAAATCTGACTAAAATGTATCCCAAGATCCTAGAAAAAAGGATCTAACGCTGTATGTTCAAGCATAATTTTAAGTCAATGCCAATGTTTTAATATCTTGGAAATAATCTGAAATGCAAATACAACTTCATTTGGTACATAGCTACAAGATTTTTGACACAGCCTACTCATCCTCAGCTACTTTGTGTATACTGTGATTCCTTGATTCCCAAACACTCTAAATCAATATCAAAATGGCAAAGGATATAGAATAAACTAAAGTAAATAAAATAAACTAGAACGATAATAAATTGCCATTTATTTTTTGCAATTATATTACAATTAACGCAATTAGATGCCTTGGCAAAAAAAGCAAAAAGCTATTTTATGATGATCAATGCTGATCATCTAATACCATTTTTTAAACTGTTTTCTTCACATCTTACTTTACAGGGTAGCATTAAAAACTTACTGGTATGAAATCTCTGCTACTACAGAATGGCTCTGTGGACAGATGAAGCTCACCACATACTGACAACATCTGTAGCTCATTCCGACCAAATCAGAGGCAGTACAGTTCTAATAGTTGGAAGAAACAAGCACTGTGCAAAACGAGCTGCAAAGCAAAGTTATTAGCTCATGCAAAGTTATACTGAGACTTTATATGCTGAAGAGACCCCCAGAGCCAAGCAGGAACTGCCTGTCCAGGCACAGGGACAGAAACAGTGGTGGCACACAACTAATTCATTCCAGGAGTTTTACAGTTCTCAGGACTAGTGATGAGCTACTGAAGATGTATCCTGGCCACCTTTCAAGAATCTGCATTTGGCACATAACTTTCACACAGCAAGGACTCTATCAGGGTCATTTCTACGGCTGTTTATTTTTCATGTTACCTCACTAAAGCATGGCCAGCCTTTGAAGGCTGTAAAAAGTCACTGTATCCCTGGGCATTTAAATTATAAACCAAATTATTAATCATTTCTGAAAAATGACATGGTGCTGCTACTATGGAAACAGGGAGGAAGCAAAGGTTGTCAGCACTGCTCACTGAAAGCCTACAAGGAACCAAACTGCACAGTTCTGTTTCCATAACGGGTACAGGACCAGAGACAAAAAGAATTTAAAGCAAAGGCAAAAAACAAAAACAAACAAAAAGCCATAGTCCAGTTAGAATAAAAGACACAAAGAATGCATGTGTAATGAAACAGGACTCAATACCCGAGAGGAAAGCAATCTCCAAGTCAGAAAACCTCTTTATCACATATCTAATTATAATCACACTTATAAAAATATGCTGCAATCATACAAAACTTAGTCTGCACTTAAATATTTAACTTCAAAAAGTGACACATTATCATGAAACAAAACGCATTTCAAATTGTATCTTATGGGAAACTCCAAAAAATTGAAGTTTTTAATTATGAAAATGTTTTATTAAAAAGCAGGAGTCGGCTTGCTTGAAAATAAACCAACAGCACATCATGCCCAGAAAACCAACTTTTTCTGAAATACTAAACTGAAATTAAAACACACCTAAGACACAACTTTTCTCTGTCTGCAATTTAAGTTTTAAGGAAGTATCATTAATGAAAGTTGTTTATACCTCTCAGAAAGGACAGATTGATTTGTTTTCCCACTAACACACTGCTTTTCCACAGGTTTGATAAATTACTATGAACAAGAAAAGAATCCCATTAGAAAGAAGAAAAACCTGTTTATTAACAAACAGGAAGACTATTAGAACTTAAAGCCTCAATCATGAAAATGCTATTGTTAGTTTTGTGAAACTTTGAGCACAATGTATAAATTTTTTTTTCGGCAGCATGAGAACTTATTAAAGAATAATCAGAAGATAAAGTCTTTGTTGAGCTGGATTTAATAACTTGTACAAAACTTTCCAAAAAATGTGCTCTCCTTTTACAGAAAGGAAAGAAAACAGTAAATGATGTTATCTGGAAATTTTCATCCGTAACCTTTTGCAAAAGATAAAAAAAAAAAAATTATTGTATTTAAATGAAAAAGAAAGCACAGGCATTCCAAGTGTTATCTCTATTGTCCTATCTACTAGACCATGTTTCCTCTCCAAAATATTCATTTCTGCCTAGAATGCAAAAACCTGCTGTATAGCTTTTTGTATCCATTTAGCTTATTCAAGGTATTATTACTATTTTCTAAGTAACCACATAAAACTTGCATTTTCAATACTATTTATTGTGTTTCATAAAAGTTCCATTAGAAACAAATTCAGAGCAAATATAAGTTGGAGGCATCATTTCTATTTATTGCTTTTCATAATACCTTTTTCATTCAGAGGTATCAACACAATCTACAGAATTACTGCTATTGTTCTCAAAGACAGATAAAGGACAAAAAAATCACAGCATGTAATTATTGTAATCTATCAAAACCAATGGAATACATATCAAAGGTTATACAATACAGTGTAAGTAATCATATGGATATTAATGATGATCCAATTTAAGAATATTGTAAAAGATTATTATATGTCTGCAGTTTCTGTAGGTTATATTTCTTTTCAAAAACAGACACCAGGAGGTCAGGATGATGTCTCCAGAAGAAAAGTGAGATGCCTTAGGAGCTTCCCTTCAGAACAACCAAGGAAAGAAAGTTCCAGGGACTACAGTAAAGACCAGAAGGGAAATTACAGCAATGAACTAGGAGTCTGCACCAACCAGAGCTGGGAAAATTGCTGAGAGGATCAGGAAGCAAACAGAGTTTGATGAAAGGAATGTTGTAGAGGCCAGAGAGGGTTCTGAGGGGATTGTTGAGATGATGAATGGCACAGCTACTGCAGTGGTTTGGTTTCGATTGTAAGTATTCTTTTGAAATACATTCTCCCATACACTCATGTAACTGAATTGTCTTGCACTGCAGAGTTTCTCTCCATAGATCCATTCCTATTGCATTATACTGTTTGCCAGTGCAGACACTCAAAGACAGAAATCAAAATCCAAAAGCAAACGCACCCTACAAAGATGCATTGCATAGATGTAGAGTTGCCTATAAACATCTCTTCTGTTCTCCCATAGATAGAAAGAATTTTGTGACTAGTAAAGAAAATAATTATTTTGATTTCTACTTAATAAACCAACATTTAAACAGTTCAAAAAGCCATTCTGGAATGCTTTCAAGTGAAAGCGTTAGCCCACCTCAAGCTCAGGCCCATCTGAGTTTCTATTGGGCATCCAGGGTCTTGTCAGAGGTAGTTAAGAACTATCCTCTTGCACATGAAAGTCTTCTTGCAAAGTGTTTTTCTTTTATCTTATATTCCATCATTACTTACAAGCATAACAGAAAAAAATGAGAGTCAGACTGGGAATTTGATGTAATGTTTTCCCATACACTCCCTCTCTGCAGGAAAAAACAATCAGACACAAAGTATTTTAGTTTCAAAAACATCCAGCCAAACTAAATCACAGAAGAGGCTTCAACTTTATCTCAGTCATCTGCTTCATTTATAAGCAAAGAATGTTCCATGTACTGCAATAAATTCAAAGCCTTCAATCTGTCTCCTGTCATAAGAAAAACAAGAATGTTGCTGTGCAAAAGATGGAAAAAACTGTGAATTTCCATTAATTCCTGAAGTGGCCAAACACCTTTTGACTTCAGACTAAAAGAGAATATCATGCCCAATTTCCTCTATTCTGATATTCCGAAATAGAGAACTAATTCAGCCACAACTCCAATTACCACTTAAAAATGAAGATTTCTCAGATCTTGGTAAATATTTATCACATAATTCCTGGCACTCTGAAGTAAAAATGGACACCACCATATTCCCTCTAAGAAAGGAAAGCAAAGCTAATTCAGAATTATTAACACATGCTCTCTTTCATTATTCACTCTAAGAAAGCATGGACATGCACAATTGCTAGTCCAACCTCCAGCAGTAATGGTATTCATCAGTAATCTTCTTGTGAGCCTTTACAATGGCTCCACTACTTGACTTCAATCAGCTGTAAAGCTCTTTTATTCTGTTATCACATCAGTGTGAGGGAATGAATGCCAAGGATTGAATGTCCTCCTAAAGGAGCGCAGTCATGCTGTTAGAATAGCAATGAGCTTCATCTGACACTGCTCAGCACATTCTTTCACATTCTCACTGTGGCAGAGGAATGCATGCATGACAGAAAGAAATATCTGTTGAGTGGGAATGCTAAGAAACATATCTACAGAATAATATACTAAATAGAGCATATCACAGTTTAATAAAAAGAGTTGGAAGTTGATAAAAAGGATGAAATTAATAGGCAACCTGCAGCGGTTGTGTTCCATTTGTCAGAAGAAAAGGAGGAGCAGAATAATTGTTCTACTACTGAGAAAGATTCAACACAGAACGTCTCTTCTATTAAAACTCAATTCTCCTTAAGCACTTTTTATTTTTGGTGATGCATGGACCTAAGAATAGAATTCTTGCTTATTTTAATAAAGTGAAGAAAACAAGAGGCCAGATCAAAAAATGGGTGATTGTTGATACTCTAAGTAGAATCTGTCTCCTCCCTGTGCTGTTTAGTGTTGGGCACATTGCTTTAGCCAAAACAAGGGGTTTAGCCTGATATGAAATCTCTACAAGTATGTCCCCAGAACCTAGATCATCCTATCGACAAAGTTATCAGACAAATCAGGAAGGAAACTGAACCATCATTCATAACTTAATATTGCTTTTAGGACCAACTCAGAGTTTTTAATTTTTACGTGTGTAATTTCAAATACATCATCATCACTCCACTAAGAAAGTAAGCTATGCTTTAGCAGGAAAAATAAAAAGTGCATTTTTCTAGCTCAAGTATATTGGTGGATTTTCAGTAATAAATATATTATAAAATGCTTTCCAAAACTGTACATTTCAAAAGTTAGTTATGATAAAGTTTACTTTCCGACCATCTCTAAAGCAGTGTTGTTCCTCTGGAAAGATTATTTCTACTAAATATTTTTAAAATATTTCAATTAGAACTTATTTTCATAATGATATGGAAAAACGTACAGAGTCTTGTGACTATAAGATAGAGAGGCTGAAAGGAGCAAAGACATCAGAAAGCTTGGCAAAGAAAATGAAAAAAACAACCTAAGAAAAAATTCTTCGTTAGGACATTCACTTTTACATCAATACTAGGTTGCAAGTCCATTAAGTCTGTAAATCTTACACTTCATAATCACAAAACCAGTGGGTTTATGCTTCTGTTTCCTGACAATCACTAAGATATTCGGATTTTCTCCCATCAGTTAAATGCTTATGTTAAAAAGAAATAATCTTCCTTGTATGTGATCTTATTTAAATTCCTGTGCTGTTCCATAGATGAAGAAGAAGGATGGTGGTGTAGACTGTAAAATGCCTTTGTGTTTGACCCAGAGCGGATTATTCCAACAGTGCACTACACTCCACAGTCCCTTTGAGAGTGAACAGGAATACAGTGACTCTCTGCTGTGCAGTATGCCAGCATCAGCTCCAGCTTGGAGAAACAGGGGATGACATTCGTGCCTCTTAGGAATAAGGCATTGATGTGGCAAGTGAATGGGGCTTCTGAACACTCTTTTAAGAACATGAACTGACATCTCAGTATATTCAAGATGCAATAAAACTTCATGAGTGACTCAAGTGATCACATTTTCTTGAGGACCTGCACTGATCCAATGATGAGAACAGCAACTTTCCCAGTAGGAATGTGTTAAATACTTTCCCTCACCTCTCAGTCATGCTTGTAAAAAGATCAAAACTCAGGATCAAGTTCTACAAAACACCTTCACCAGTGAAAGTATATAGCTAAAACTGCATCTGCACTGGTACTAGACTATTTTGGTGACACCCTTTTCCAGTAATGTAAGGAAGAGAAGGCATCAACAGATACCAGTTAACATCATTCAAAAGAACTAGGCTGGCCAAAGGTAAATTACTACAAGACAGGTGCTTGAGGAGCTAAAGATCTCTCAAGGTTGTTAACACACTGTTTTTACACATTAATGAACTCAAGGGCATAAATTTCAGGATTAGGTGTCAGACTAAGCTTGCTTTCGCACAGGTATGCATGCTTCTACATATACTTCTCTTCACACTTTCCAAGAACTCTTTCTAAATATGAAGTTTTCTGATTCAGAATTTATTTGCACTTCTGAAAACAATGAAGCAGAATAAGGGCAAGAAGAAAAAAAAATTACTGCATTGGTAAGTAAAAATATTTAATGAAGATTTAACTCTACTAAGTCTACTTTTCTACTGATAGTAGCAGAATTTTTTGAAATGACAGCAGGAAAAAATATTTATAGCAACAAGCTGATTAATCTGGAAAAAAAGCTAAGGTGATAAAATGCATAGAGTAGCCTAAATCATACTAATATAAATTCAAGCGCACTAAACAGATACTCATTACTTTTAATACCAAAATGAGTAATTGTTAAATTCCTCATTAAAAATTCCTTTGCAAGACTTATTTACTACAATAAAAGTACCTGCAACATTACTCTGACTTTGCATAATTTTCTGTTAATTACCTAGACTTAGCAATATGATGGAACAGCTAATAATATGGTATTTAGTCTTTATACAAAGGAACAAACTGGAAGAAAAACAAATTTGGAATTGTTTTAAATGACTCAAAAAGATAAAAGAATTTCCTTAGCTTCCCTTGATTTTCCAAGCAGTTATTTGAAGGATCAAAGCATGTTACCACAACGGTTTTATTCTGGAAATCTTAAAAACAAGACAACTCATCCCTGCGCCCCTGCTGAAGGAATAACATTAGGCTTTGTTAATGCTGTTAAACAATGTAAATGTCTTGTCCATAATGTAAAGCTATCACATTTAAAATTAAAGGAATATTTATTTCCAAATATATGCACTCCTGGCATATAGACCTGATATGAATGTTTTGTGAAGAACAAAATGCTTCTGAATGTGGAACTAAATAAGATACAAATAATGAAAAACTTGATTACTGGAAACACTGAAGATTAAAACAAATGCTTCACTGAGACCAGGAAAAGGAAGCAGTAAAGAGAGAAGGAGATGAATAAAAAGCAGGTCTTGTCTCTATGAGCAATATTAACACATGAAGGAAACCACTTTGTAATTTGAGTAAGTTTATTAACACAAAAAGGTCTACCTATCATAATCCCATTAAAAACAAGAGTTCTGATGAATAATTGTTTAAAGGCTTTTTTTGCGTAATTAGAAAACAATTATATAATTTTCCTATAATACAAATCAGATTTCATGCAAAATATTTGCATCGATTTTTTTCTCAGCATTTCAGTTTGCTTATTTATTTTTCAGCAAATCAAACAACCTGCTGAACTGGACTGAATGAAGTGGCCAGCTCTCCTATCAGCTCTCTTCATGTATTTGGAGACCAAACAGGGAAGTTAACTTTTCCTGTTGGGCTATACTGCCAAGTGCTCAAATAAAATGTGCACAGAAGGGAGAGCAGAAAATATATTTGAAAAATAAAGGATGACACATTTAAGAATATTGCTTTCAAACAAAACAAATCTATATAGAAAACAAAGGTATTTATATCTAACACATCAACACATTACATTTTTCTATTTAAATATGTAAATTAGTAGAAAATTCATTATCAATATTTTAAGCTAAAAAACTGCAACGGAAGAAGTGATGCCTAATTTTGTATGTTGACTTTGCATTTCTTAGACCCTAAACCTAAAATAAAACATTCCAATCATAATGTGGTTATAAAAAGCAGAGTACCTTGTAGAAGAAAGACATTCTTCTATCACATGGAGTTTGTAAAATCTTGTTAAAAATAATAACTTCTTCAACCTTTCTAACCTAAACATCTTTTATTATGTGGAAAATATCCAAATGTTATCAACAAAGCTTCAGTGTCCCAGTATGGCTACTCTAAAAGAATCTAGGTTGAATACCTAGCATTTGCCAGCAGTAAGGGAAAATTCAAGGAAGTGTAAGCTTTAGGTAACTTCCTCCCATCCTCCAGCATCTTAGCACAGACTATCTTGATCCAGATACTGGAATCTGCTTCAATTCCTACTGATAGATTGTTCTCTCACAATTTTGCTCAGTCACTTTCTGAATCCCCATAACATTTAGGATCCACAGAGTGTTGTGGTAAAGAGTTCAACAGTCAAACTGTGTACTGTGTAAAGAACCAGCTTAGGCTTGGACCTGACACCTATTTTTAAATGAAACTAAACTTTTCCCTATATCACATGTACTTTGTAAACCTGTGCAACATTCCCCTCTTATCCTTTCGTCTCTCAGGCTAAGGAGTCTTTGAAGGAGCATTTTCACTCATTCTTGACTTCCTTCAATGCCAAGCCTGTCCCACAGGAACAGCACAGATTTATATAATGGCAGATTTAGGGTCTCTTTCATTCTCCATTCTAACATTTTCATAGAAGTATTATGACCTCCAGTTCTTGTTCCTAAGTGATAATGCACAGCTTGTGGTTAAAGATTATGCACTAAAATATAATTTCCTTTTTCTCCCCACATCTTTCTATGTCACTTTACATTTACATGAATGGGAATTTCAAGTACCATTGTACTGCAGTCACTCTGTCTCAAGAGGTCTTTCTGCTTTTCTTTGTTCACAAGTTCAATTTATTCTGAGCAAGCTGTTAGCAGCTGCAGGCTTTCCTATCCTGTTATTCACCTTCCTGATCACTTGTGATGATACTAAACAATGACATGTTCAAAATTAAACATGTAACATTTACGTAAGGCATGTACAAATAGCACTTGTAGGAAAAATGCACAAACATCTGCAGTGCTTTCTGTTCATCAGCTTAAAAATTGTATTTTGATCTGAAAACTTTCCACTTGTTATGCTACCAGATACAAGTCATTTGTTCAGATACAAAATAAAGAGAAATCTGTTTTATTTCAACTTCATCTACAGTACATTTGAAAGTTAACTGAATGACCTTTTTATTTGCATTTGCAATCAACAAAGTAAGCTCCTTGACAGTGAAAAAAGAATACTGTTATATCAAAATATATCTTTCCACTAATACCTCCCAGAGGCTTGCAGTCTTCTCTGAACTGATAACTGCTCAACAACCGTGTTGTGTCAAAATCCATAACAAAACAAAACAACAACAACAACAACAAAAGGTTCACCAAAGATACCTTTAACTGCAAACTATCCTGAAATGTCTTTAGTGGAGGTTTTTTAAACCCTGTAATCTGCCCTCCAACAGTAATATTTCTGTGCAACTTTTCTTCCATTTCACGGTTTAATAATAAATCACCATAGTTATTACTGTTTCCTCTGTGCTCAGTCTCTGAAGTAATGTAAGGCAACAGAAAGTAATGACAGAGTTAAAATAACTAATGTATACCTACAATAACTACATATATCTAAAGTATACTAGGATAAAATGACACTTAGACATGTCTTTTGTCTTTTATTTCTTCTACTTCATTGAAAACTTCAGTCCAGCTGAAAAACTACTTCTTTTTCAATTTAGGTAGATTTACCAATTAAAAATAAAGCTAGTTACAATTTCCTGGATTTTAATACCTAAAATATCTAATAAAAGATGACACCAGACTTGAGGACTTTCAGAAACATGACAAAAAAGGCATTTTACATACTCAGTTCTGCTGTAGTTTATCTTTACACAGAATTATCTCAAACAATATTACAAGTGCTGTTACTATTTCTAGTTGCTTCCAGATGATAAAGCTTTCTGGAATCCTTACCAAACTCCCACTAAAAAAAAAAATAAAAAAATCTCAGTTTTAGTCAGTAGGGGAAAAAACCAACATCACATCAAAACTATGAATATAGTATAATGAATCTCTGTTTTAAGATATGACTTAATCTGCAGGTTGAAAGATCATCACACAGGAAGATAACATGGGCTTTGTATGAATCACTACTAATCAGCTACACTCAAAAGGGAAAGCATCTTTGATTGAAATGCTATATTAAAAGGTCTAGAAAATATGTACCTTAGTTCTTTTTAAAGTATCAGCTGAAAGTTTATAAACTATATTTTAATTACTGTTGATGAGTAACTGGCATAGGTTTTCCTGTTCATTACTCACAGTTGCATATCAGCCTGTCAGTTAAATTTTTGCTAATATTCTCATTTCTAAATCCTTTTAGTGTGATCAATGCTTACTTACTGCTAAGAAAAAGCCATAAAACACAAGTTCAAATGCTTAATGGATTTATGAAGAAGAATATTGTAAGAAGGACTGCTTTGACATCTTGATTAGATTAACACAATCAATCAGTTTCAAGAACATATGTCATCCTTAAAAATGCAGGTACTGCATTTTTGCAGGTACACTTGCTTAGTGGATGCTACCGCATTTAAACTAAAAAGCACTGGTATCACAGCTTTCCAACGCAAATTTGCATGGAAAATAAGCTGAAACACACTGAATGGGATTTGATGATGGTGGCATTTATAAACACATTCCTCTCACGAAAGAATAAGTTAAAAAGAAATGAAGCACAACTACCTGTGTGTTTGCTTGTGAAGCTGCAACTAAATTTTAAAAATGGGCATGGAAAAGATTACTAAGAGACAGATTGAAACCTTTACAAAACAGTCAGCATTAGTTTGTGAAAGGCAGCTCCTGCTTGACTAACCTAAGCTCCTTCTATGACCTGCTGGGCTAGGTTCTGATTTATGCTTGCACAAATAGATGAATTTTATCTTGTGTAATGATACCAAATGATTCTATCATGATACAACAATGTCAAAAAATCTAGATATGTGAACTTTTCTTAACCAAGCACAAATGGTCTGAAATGGCTATTGTAAATGTGTACAACTTTCACTTTTTTTCAGATGTTGAAGACGTACTGAGCAACCTTAGCTACAGACTACAAACCATTCAAGAGACTGCGGTGATCTCTATATAATAACAAAATGCACTACTGCTCTTGACATAGTGCCCTGCTTAATCCAGGACTATGTGAAATGGATCAAATAGGGTTATCTGAAAGCTTATCTTTGCATTTACATTAGGAAGTAACTGAAGGCAGTAGGAGGTGATGGGAAGATCAGAGCAAGTTAGGTTGAGGTTTCTACAGGATATTGCCTATAAGCACCTATAAATACAAACCTGCATAACTAGCAGCATGGCTATTGACAACACATTGTTCAAAAAAGCTGGAAGTTCTCATTGCCAGGGCTGTAAAAATTATATCTTTAAAATAACAGCTTAATGGTTCTAGAGAGAAAAAACAAGGGGAAGGAAGAAGAAAAAGGAAAATATGAAAGCTGCAGTTAGAGGACTTGGAAACAAAGGTAGAAAGGTTGATGAATTGTCAGTGCTGATTAAGACAATAGAGAAATAAAAGCTAGCCTAGGTGAAATTAAAGCATTGTGAAACCCTGCAACTGGAATGAAAAGAAATCAGAGTAATCAACTAAATACAAGTGTACTTTATTACTCTGCTAAAGTGGGCTGAAGTATCCTCAGTGTAATAATATTCAACCTTGCAAAATAATAGTAGCTAAATTCAGTATATAGCACAGTACAAACATTTGAGAAAAGGGTATTGTTCAGCTTCACAAATCACCAGTTTTGGAGTGTTCAACCAGAGGCACTTAAAAACTAAAAGTATGATTTTTTTAAACTCATTTCATAAATTACCTTCAAATGAAGTTCCCAAGGCATTTTTTGCAACCTCTGTCCACATACATGAATGAGAAACCTGTGCCATTGGCAACACACAATTCAACTTCTATCTCAGGGTATGAACTCAGTATTTATCAAACATCAGGGTTAATACGAACTGAGAAAGTTATATAAAGCACACAATTGTTTCTTACAATAAACTTTTTTATTAAACAAAAATCAAGTACTATTTTTCCCCTCTCTACTGGGGAAACATACAGTTCCAGAATTTAACCCACATACAAAGGCAGATGTGGAGTCACCATCTCTGAAAGATGTTTCCCACAACAGCTTTTTTCACTTTGCAAACTCTTTCATTGTTCACAAAGTCATGACAGTATCAGAACAGAGTAACGATCCTCAAGTTGTGACTCACACATTATGCTTAGTCTTGAGTGTTTTAGAGAAACTTGATTTTTAGCTTCACTGAAAGATATTACTGAAGACAAATGAATTACCTGAATGTTACCCACTGACTCCTGTGTACAAGTTTGTCAACTGCTTTATTAAACACAAAGTGAAAATGGATTAGCTGAATACAGAAATGAATGCTCATTCATAGATATACATTTTCAAATAGATAAATAAACTAGGGAAAATTTAAAACAAAAGACAGACAGACATATCAAATTAATTCACTAATTTAAAATATGCAGGTATTACTAATAATACCTGATTTGTACACTGAATCAGAATGACCAGTAGAACAACCACGTAATTCACAAATTGTACTTCCATGTTATATACTCTGTTCAGAGATCTGAATAATCAGGATGACTTCCTTTATAAACCAGTGCCAACTGAAGATTCTTATGCTGAAATTTTTTGTTGTTTCTAAATGAATCTTAAAGGTGGCAAAGATTTAGTGGATTAATGCTTACTAAAGACAGTTCAAACGGCAGCTGAAACCAGATTTAATTTGAAAAGCACTGTCCATTTCTGATGCCACATTAGGCATCACTTTAGAACCTCTTCATATTCACCTACATACTGCAGCATGCACATCATTATTTCAATTTCACACTACAACTAATTCCAACTAAGCACAAAACAGCCAAAACTTAGCACAGATTTACAGACACTTTGAAATAGTTGGGAATTTTTTGATCAGTCTTTCCCGAACTACTGCTGGGAGAAAAGAAACTAAATTGGGATAACCACATGAATACTTACAGAGAAAAATGGCAAGAAAATGAAGGACCTAAAGGATGGAAGATCTGAGTAATGACAGAAGAAGAAAATTACATATTCTATCTGATTTAAAGAGATACATATTAGATGAAAATTCAAAACAAGAATTGAGCTTTTTGAAATTCTGTGAGGGGAAAGTACAGTACAGTCTGGAAAATGTAAGAGAAAAATATGTTGAATCGAAAAATCCTATGCTGTATCCACTACAAAAAGTTATGAAATAAGAGAAGCAAAGGCTTTATTGAGGAAAAGAGGAATTCTTGGTATCAGTAATTGTCATCAGTTACCTAGGGAGAACTGTCATACAGACACTCTGAAATGCATATCTAACTAAGGAAGACAGGTCAGGGAAAAAAAAAGTAGATATGCAAATCATCAGCACAAGCTGACAGTGAAGTTGTAAGAAAGCCTCAGATCACCCATGAATAGGATGGAGGAGGAAAAGTGAAAAAGAGCCAAGAACCCCTGTGAGACTGGAAGAAAGGGCAGAATAGCTCTCAAAATAGACAGTCAAGGACAATGCAAGTGGCAGAGCAAAGCACAAGACTGTCATGTATCAGGAAAACAAGAAAGGGTAGAATATTAAAGAAGTAGTGATCATTACTAGGAGCTAAAAGTTCTAGAGAGACAAAAGAAGATAAGAGTCTTAATATTTGATGTAGTTCTAATCATGCTATGCATTCCAGAAACAAACAGTAATTATACCAATTTCATAATCCCTCTACAAGTATCTATGCTACTATAAAGAAGCTATTTTTACTGGATTTTACTGGATTTGTTGAATCCTAGTTTGTCCTTTCTCCCCTCAAGTCCATCCAAGGTTGTGTTTGAATTTACGTATTATGTCTTACACAGTGGCAAGAAGTTAAAATTATCTTGAAAGCTTAATAGTTTTTCTGGGCAAGCTGTGTTAGCTATGGATGCTTTAATAAATTTGAAACAAGGAACCACAGAACTACTGTACAACAAGTTAGGACCTTTTCACATTTGTTCACGTTTTAACAACACCAAGATATCAGAAAGAAAAGCAAAAAACAAATTGTGGCCATGGTTTAGTTGTTTGTGTTCACTATTACAAACACCAATAACTAACAGAAGGTTCAGAAAAGAGACCTAAGTAGACTCCCATTTTAAAATACTAAACTAAACCACTTGAAATTGCAATGTGGTCTAAATTGCAATGTAGTCTTTAGACACGTGAGTGAAGGTGATGAGAGGAAGGATCAGCTCCATCCTGCATTGCAGGGGTACCCTGCAAAGTTCCTGTTGTGCTCTGGCTCCTTGCCCTGGGAATTGTGACTTATACACCGACTCCACATCCCTGCTCACAACCTGCACTGGGGAGTCCCTGCATCCATGACGCAAATAAGAGCACAAACAGAATGCAATAGTAGTGTGTATGCTAACTCACATGTTTAAAGAACATTAGGGTATAAGAAGAAAACCCATAAGCAGTAAGCTCAAAGAAGTTTCAGATAAGAATGCTTGTAATGGAGTGTTCCCCTTGTTTCTCTTTTTCTTTTTTTTTTCTTTTAATAGTACCTAGAGGCAGAAAAAGTGAAACAAGGAAGCATAACATACTGAATGAATTTTAACTGAACACTCTATAAAGACAGTGGGAATTCTTTTGCTATATTGTATTAAATAATGCTTACAATAAATTTGAACATTTTTTCAGTAGTGTTTAAGATCTAATAATAACAATCTATTTTTAAAGTAAGGAAGGAAGCTTACTCTCATTTTCTTGCTGTAAGAGAAATCCGTGTCGCTGTACAAGCCATGCAGCTGAGAGCACTCAGTAGCTTGGATCTGAGCTACTTCATGCATCATCAAAGGTACATTTTATCAACAGTGAACCAGTTTGCTATAAACAAATGCCCTGAAGACAAACTTAGTTATCTATTACTACAGCCATCCTTTGGCTTACGGAAATTTTATTGTGAATAACTAAAATTAAGAAATCTCTGACTTTCACATACTAGTTTTGGATTACAGTATTGGCAGTTCTATAATGAAATTTAGTAACTGAAAATAAACAGTCTATTACACAGACACTGGAACAATATTGTTAAGATAAACCAGGAATAACTGAACTAAAACTGGTTACAACGTTTAGAAACACTGCATGCAAAGAATGACCTACTTTCCAGAAGCACTGATATTACTTATTTTAAGAATCTGGTTTATGCAGATCTGTGTGACTCAGACTATAAAAGAAGCAGAATTAAATTCCAATAGAGTCATACCTGGTAGTGATACTTCAGGAGATGGTCGTTCAAAGGACTCAAGTTAGGCCTAAGTAAACTGAGAGAACACCTATTCAATCCACAGAAAGGGTGGAATACCATTTTCAGAGAACCATACACTCAACAGCAGTTGAAACAATAGTCAAAGGAGATTGAAATCTGACATATTTAACTAACCTAGCCTACCTCACTAAATATCTGGGATAACAATAAAGCACATTAACACAGCAAAAGTGCACAAGGCTTTTTCAATAAGGTTGTAGTATTTCATTCTTAGACTAAGTATATTTTTCCCTCTATTGCCATTTTATTAACAAAATACCCTGAAGATAAACATCAATTAATCTAGAAAGTGTTGACCTATTTGCATAAGGAGCACTAACAAAGGAGTTTCCTCACTGAAGAGCCATTAAAGAGCCTCTTTTAGAGGAATAGGAAAATAAATGTGTAAATATAATCAAATTATAACTTTAATGAACACTTAGAGTAATTTATTTGTTACTTAATGGAAAGTCATTTAATGCCACGTTGAACTCAATAAAATAACAGTCACAGAACGGATAAGGTTGGAAGGGACCACAGTGGTCACCTGGTCCAACCTCTCTGCTCAAGCAGTGCACATTGAACAGGATTGCATCCAGAAGGTTCTTGACTAGCTCCAGAGAGGAAGACTCCACATCATCTCTGGGCAATCTGTTCCAGTGCGTGCTCACCCCCACAGTAAAGAAGTTTTTCCTCATATTCAGGTGTAACTTCCTGTGCATCAGTTTCTGCCCATTGCCTCTTGTCCCATCACTCTGCACTCCTGAGAAGAGTCTGGCTCCATCGTCTTAGTACCCTCCCTTCAGATACTGACAGATATTGATGAGGTTCTCTCTCAGTCATCTCTTCTCAAGGCTGAACAGGCCCAGCTCCCTCAGCCTTTCCTCCTAAGAGAGATGCTCCAGTCCCTTAATCATTTTCATAGCCCTCCTCTGGATCTGCTCCAGGAGCTGTGTGTGTCTTGTCCTGAGGAGCCCAGAACTGGATGTAGCACACCAGATGTGGCCTCACTAGGGCTAACTAGATGAGCAATATCACCTGCCTCAACCTGCTGGCAATGCTCATCCTAATGCAGTCCTGGACACCATTGGCCTTCTTGAACACAAGGGCACACTGCTGGTTCATAGACACTAGGACCTCCAGGTCCTTCACAGAGCTGCTTTCCAGCAGGTCAACCTCCAGCCTGTACTGGTGCATAAATGTCTTGTATGTGAATGGTGCTTGATAATATTTCACCTCTACACCAGCAGCATTGTGCTCTGACAATTAGTTATTTTGCCTATAGGGTGAGGCAGATGGGCCAAATTGTTTCGTTCACATCTCCAGATGAAGAGGAGATGTGGCTATGCAAAACTGTCTCCACATATGCAGACTTCCTATAGAGTGGGAAAAAAGTAATCCACGGACAAAGACAGCTTTATGAAAAACTTTCTAACTCCTAGACGGAATTCCACAGCTGTTTTAGGACAAAATAAGCATAGGCTCATCACATTCCATGTACTTAGGTGACGTCATTTATGCCAACATAAAGAATTACACAGTCATATAAGGGGACAAATCGTTAAACTCATCTAGATTAAAACCTACCTAACAGAGAATTATAACATCTGAAAGCAACAGTGAAATCACAGCAAAAATGGACAGTTCAGCATGCCAGGAAACCTCTGACAGCTCACTCTTGAGAAAGATATTCACTTTTTCCATTCTAGATGATTCAGCACATTGTGGGGCAGGAAAGCACAAGATCAGTGTAAGGAAAGTTATATTGAGGAACAACAGGATATGTGGAAGCAAAGGTAGAAAATGTGTTAGTGTTTGCTTCATTTAAATGTCTCAAGTAGAAAATATGGACAGATATCTTTCAAAGACGTGCAAAAAAATTCTTTTTTTAAAAGTATGTGATATATTCTCAGTTTTTCACTTCCCAGTCTGCATAGGCAAAACAGATGTGAATCAGCTACTCTTAACACATACTCAACTAATGTCTGATATAAATCACAGAATCATGTAAGTTGGAAAGGACTTCTCAAGATCCTAATACAAATATAAACATAGCCCAAAGACTAAGGGAATACACAGGGAATAGACATACTAGTTTTAAAACTACCTTTGAAATTACAGAAAAGTGTTAGGGAAGTCTGATGGGGACAGAATCTAAAAGATGCACAAAATCAAAGAGCATACGGATGCGAGAAAGGCAATTTTCCTTCCTGTCTTCTGGTATAGCAACACAATTGTCTTTCAGACTTTGGTCTTTAAGAACAATATTAATTTTAACAAAGCCTTCTAGAAACACTGACTAATTCAAAGTAGTTATGGAGAAAAAAAAGTATTGTATAGACCGTATCTGGCATTCTACTAGTATGTTACATTCATTCATCAAGATCCTGATAAATAAAGCACTTGAGAGTACATGCTTAAATAAAGAAATTCATGAGTTGTTCTATAGAAGTCAATGAGATCGTTTACATTCTTTAAGCTAAGCATAGTAGAAAGTACTTCTCTCATCCTCTGTGCATTCACAGTCAACTTCCATTTAACCACAAAAAAATTAACATCTATTTGAACAGTACTAGAAGTTGCCTTTAAGAATTTGAATCTAGAAAAACCTACTGGCTTTCCTATGCATACCACTGAGTTTTGATTTTTTATGTTTTTTGCACATCTAACTACCTTTCTCATAAGAGAGCATGGTACACATCTTTTTCCTTCTTTCATTTTTCACACTGAATCTTTCCTAATGTCAATGAATGCTACCAAAGAAAAGCAGATAAAAGTTGGCAATACATGACCATACTTGAAATCCACACTTACATTAAAACCGTTGATGTAGTGGTCAAGGATGTCACATCATTAAAAGTCCTTTTGAAGATTATGAAGGGAATTTTAACTCACTTTTTGCAGAAATGTAGAGAGCTTCCATTTTGAGATAAAGACTTCTAAATTTAAGACTCTACAAGCATGCTGTGTACTTAAGCTACACAAGTAATGAAGATGTAGTGAATATGTTCAACGGAGCCTAAAAAGGGATTCAGCTGACCAGCCACTCTAAACCACAAATCACTCTAAATCTCTCTCTAGGCTCCTCTGAGTTTATTTATTAGGTGAAGCTTAGATACCCAAGACAGCACAAACACACACAAGCTTACAGTAAGACATCTATATCTTTGCATTTACATCTCAAACTGAACCCCATCTCTGCTGTTCACAGTAAGCCCACACAGACTAGGTAGGAACTTTGGAGTTCCAGATATTACAAACTTTCAAAAACAGAGATTCCGATGTATTGGCAAGTAATATGTAAACCCATTTAAAGGCATGCATTTGTGCCAGATAACAACTCCAACTGTTATGGGGAGTCGTATTTAAGCATCTCATAGAGGCAGACACTGTCAGTTTTATAACTGCTAGTGGAAGTGCTAGTGTAACTGATGAACACAGTTTGGAATCTGAATGGGCATACTGTTCTGTCCAAGAATGTGGTCCAGTAAAAAATCAGGACCCACTTAGTCTGTTTTCACTGAGAATTTGAGAACCCTGCCTCTTCATAAGAAACAACAACAATTAAAAAAAAAAGGGGGGCATAACTAACAAACTAGACTTAGATGATGAACTAGAGAGTACCAGTCATATATACACCTCATTATAATTCTACAAATACCACTTGGCTTTTTTCTGTTCTAGGAGAAAACCTCCGAGTGATATTCATATATAAATGTGAATGTATGAATGTATTTTAAAGTTACACTGAAAAGCTTAAGAATTATTGCTTAAGAAACTTAGTTTTTCTCCATTGTGCACATAATCCTTAGGCATGCTAAGGACTCTACATAAAGTTATGTATATATACCATTAAAGATAAAGCAGTGTGGTTATTTTTTTCACTAACACTCTTACTTTCTTGTCTTTGAGTTTTCTATTATTCCAGATTGCAGTTAGCACAAAATAAACAATAAGAGGTCACTGACTTCAGCGCTCTACCACTGAAAGATAATTGCCTGCCACAATAAATTCCTAATGAGCACAACTCTTGCCAGTGGAAGGTTGCCCTGGCAACAAAGTTATCTCAGAAGGTAACTATCCATGTGGTAGAAGGTGATGACAGTCAGTTGCCTGACAAAGATTTGAAGCATATAAAAACTTTTCAATTGCTCAAGTTGAATGGAAGCCTTATGTAGCAGGAGTGTATTGACACAAGAGAAAATACTGACTTGCTGAATACAAAAGGATCAAGAAACTTCCAAAGGAACGTAGCATTAGAATAAGGACATAATGTTAAAACAGGAACATGTTTAGATTGCCAGTCTTGCAATAAAAAGTTCTTCTCTCACTTGTTCATAACTTCCTGTGGTTTCAAATAACTAAATTTGATTTAAATCATACTCTTAAACTTACTTTTAACGAGAACAATATGAAAAGGTGCTCTTGAATTATAATGAAAGTGGGCGAGATCAAGGCTGGGCTCAGTAGACAGTAGAATGGTGAATTCCAGCTCTCAGGCAGGAAGCTATAAAAAATTCCCAAGAGAAAACTAGAGGTGTCAGAATCAGAAGGAGAGGCATGACCCAAGTACAGGCTCCAGAGGACACTGAGGCTTTTTAATCCAGGAGCTGGTTTCTCTTACAGTATATGGCAGGTGGGCAAGAAGTCACTACCAAGCCATACAGTATTTTTAACTCTATTTCCTTGGAAAATTCAACTTTCATGTTCACATTTTACATCTGACAGGAAAGGTTATATCCCACTATGTTGGTCTCCTCTACTCCACAATATTTAACCTACTGGCCAGTTTCAGTCAAATTGACAAATGCCTAGAAATCTGAAAGACATGATCCTACCCATGTGTTAATAATTGGGTATTAAATATTCAGATGTCCAGGCAGTTCTTTCAAGGTCATTAAGCAAGATTCTAAAATTAAGTTATTGTCAAACAAGAGACAAAGCATTCCTGAATCAAAAGGACAAAGTGAAAATAATAGCATCTGTGTCGTTCACTAAAATACTAAGTGGTCTTGAAAAAGATTTGTTTGGTAGAGATGCAAAATTATTCAGGATTGCTTTTACTGGTAAAAAATAAAGTTGGCTTCAAAAAGTTAGAGAAAACTGTTGTGTCACTCAATTATAAAATGGTAAATGAAATACAGTCTGGAGATACAGAAGTGAAAACAATGCAAAGCAGAAACATCTGCTGTCATCCTTGACACTAACTACTAAGACAATCAAGCTGGACTAATTACAAATAGTTACCTGAAAATACTCACTTTCAACAGGACAAAAAGCATTAGAAATTACAAATACAGAAAAAAACAGAAAACAACTTAATCTCATTTATGAATCTATGGAGTGCTCATGTCTTGAAGAAGTCTCTATTTAATACATAACTAAGATAAGCACAAAAAGTGGCTTCTATAAGCACAGATATTTTGCAGCTTGGAAAAGGAGTTATTGCATACAGAGACAGAAAACAGTTTTGAGACAGTTGATGCAGGAAAAGGGAATAAAGAATGATTTGACCCAAGTTCCAATAATTAAAGAAATAAGTGGAGTGAATTCAAAAGAATCTTTTGTTAAATCAAAAAAGGAACATTTCTTTTCACACTGCATAAAGAAATTGCAAAAAAAATCACTGCCATGGGATGTTTTAAACAGTATACTTTAAAACAGTTAGATACATATTTAATTATATTCAGCGGGCATTAAAAAAAAGCGTAACAGATAGATATATAATAAATCTTGCAAGTAGTACAAGGTGGGAGGGTATACACCCTCCCCATTCTTCTGCTCTCACTCAAAGTCTTTGTTCTTGTCCACGTAACCTAACTTGGATCAAGAATCTTTATGGTCTAAACCACGCTTTTAATTTATAAAAAAAACAAAAAAAGAAGACCAGACCACTGGAACAATGAGAGCTCTTATGCTCTCCACATTCCTGGCCATCAAAAATTAAATCTGCTTTCAGTAAATGTATTTTGAGTCTCTTGTCTCAGGTGGCTTAAGGTTTTGATTGAGAACAGAGTAGTAATAATGTCTTTTGTTTATAGATTCCACAGTGATTTTATAGATTCTACAGAGAGAAATGCACTCCAGATTCAACTTTAATTGATTTTTTTAAATGAGTACTAAACACAAGACTACTGCTGGGAAACAGACTTAAACCATTCTCAAGTTCAGGAAATTAAAATCTGAGTCTACATAAAACAATAGAAATACAGAAAAAAAACTGTAAGTCCATTTGTGAACACTTCTTAAATTCCAATGACTTATGACTGAACAAAAATCATTATTATGTATAATCTTTTTTCCCCCCTCTTTATTTTCTTTTTTTGTGTGTTTTGTTTGTTGGGTTTTTTGTTGTTTTGCTTGGGGTAAGGGAAGGTGGAGCAAGAGGTAGAGGTGCTACAATTTCTGTAACCAAACTTTTATCTTAATAATTCCCTGGAGTTAGACATCTACTTTTCCATTTGGATAAAGAGAAATCCTGTGCTTCTGCAGTTTTTCATGAGCTTCAATAAGATTGCTGGGTTCTCTGCACTTCTGGAAAATCATACCAATGTTATTTATTAAAATATAACATTAGATACCTACTTTTAAATTAAATCCCCTTGATCAAAAACTAGTAATGAATTACACAAATGATACCAACACATAAAGGAGAAACAAATATGTCTGTTACCCTATTGGTCAATAGAATATATGAGGTCCAACATGAGATACATGACAATAAAAATGAACACTAAGTCAAAAAGAGGAAAAATATACTTCAGCCCTCCCTGAAGAACAAAAGTGTATAAATGGCTGGTCAGTTACATGTGCTAATACTTGGTGTAACTAAGAAAAAAACAATAACGTTTATTTTGAGCAAACAAAGCACCAGTCTCCTGGATTAAGAAGAAATTATAAATTTCAAGGAGGAAAAAATATATTTTTCTGGACCCACCTGGAGGTTTTCATAAGGAAAGACACAAGACAGCAGGGTCCACCAGCAATGGGTGCTCCCTATTGGAGTGTCTAATGGATGCAACATGAGAAATGTACTATCTACCAAGAAATAAAACTTCTTAGGAAAGATGGCAAATCGTTCCAATCTAACAGTTGGGCTGAAATCACAGCTCTTCTCTCTCATCTTCTCTCCCTTGCAGTGGCTGTGGTACTCATCAGCCTCCTCACTTGGCTTATCTGAAGAAAACTAACAGATATTGCCAAGGAGCTGGGGGGGAACAGAAACTAGGAGAAAAACCTATTTCAGCAGTGAGACAGCAAATCAACTCACCAGTACTGGCAAATTCTTTCAGTGTGTTCTTATTTGCTTTTTCCTATACCTTTTGTAAATCTTTGTAACTGTTTTGTATTTTACATGGCAGGATTATATATATGCTTTAATTTGCAGTTATTCTACATGGTAAGTCTTAAGGCATCCTGGTAACACTAAAGTTTTCCTCACACAAGAACAGGGCAAAGCTGTAAAGCAGGACAGCAGAGCCCTGTAAAGAGCATCTATCTCACTGCATGTTTTTCTGTATCCAATGAGTCTGAGTGTGTGGCTCATGCCAGCTACATCAGCCTACTTACCGGGGAGCTGGCAGTACAGCAGTCACCAAAAAAAAGGGCTTTGTTGGTAGGTGAAAATATTAGGCTATATTTGAGTATTAGGTACATTTGAACTCTAATCAGGCACACAGCATATGATACCACATATTCAGAATTGAAAACTAATATATATAGCAGCTACCTTTTTTTTATTATTATTTTTTTTCATTTTTCATTCTCTTTTTTTCTAAGCAATCTTTTAGCTATGGAACCTGTGTCAGTGAGTTACACAGAGAAATCACTGCAAAAAGGACAGTACCAAAAGGTAATTTATGTAAGAGCATCAGAAAGACAACACTTTGATGAAAAATACATAAACTTCATTCTACACAAAAAGTAAATAAAATTAAGTACTTGTACGCCTATGAAAATTCTTATTCTATTTAAAACACCAGCATAACACTGTGTTATCTTGTATCAGCATGATTTAATGGCATTTTCAGAGACCTCCTTCCAGCTGCAAACTGCCTACAAATCAAATGTAGTTTTGAACTCAATATTAAAGGAGTTTAAAAATACCAATAGTTAAAACTAGGCACTGTTCTACTCCAAGTATTGGTGTACAACCACTGACAGTGAAGTCTCATATTGCCATTTCTATTCAAGGATGAAGAATTGAGAATGGATGCCACCACAGTAGCAGCACTGCTTTCTGCCCCCAACACAGGAGTACACAGCTACATAAACACACTGGATCTCAAAAGTGCCTGAAGGAAAACATACATTTTAAGAAAGAAAATGAAAGAAAATGAAAACTTGATGCAAACTTCAACAAAATGTCTTAGTCCGAAGCAAGGATACTTTTGAGGCTTTGATGGCCAAGATATTAAATATTTATTTAGAGTGGGACTGTGTAGATGCTGAGCACTGAGACATCTCCACCTTTTCTAGTATGGTATGTTGAATCTTAAGAGTTAAAAGCCCACAAAAGCCAATTTCATACAGCAAAGTAATCTTTAAAATAGTGTCAAAACATCTTTTTGGCAAGGAACAAATATAAAACTAACTTGCAGTTTGTAAGTCCATAGAAATATGTTAAATATTTATATCTTATGAATAATTCAGCTGCCATGCTACTTCATTTTACCAATTCTTTATGCCAAAAAGATGATAAAATATGAGATAAAAAGGCAAGCTATAATAAAAGATAAAACTGAGGTCTTACATTGCACTATTTTGGTTTGTAGAATCTTTCACACTTGACAAAGTCTAGGAACATTTGTATTAATCATTTCTACATATTTAAAATTTGAGTGTCTTGGGTGTAACTTAACAAGCAACTTCTATTTTAAAGAATTTACAAGGTATTTGCCATATTTATCTTAAACAGAAAAAAGAAAAAGCAAAAGAAAACAAAGCAAAGCCTGAATGAGGCAAAAAAGTGGGATAATTTGTTCTCATTAAAATGCAATTTAGGTTAAAGAATAAAGCAAACTAAATATTTATGGCTAAGAAGCTCTCTCCCAATATCCTCTGTAAGTAAGATACATAATGTCTTTACTTTTTCTACTTCATACAGTTCTGCTACAGAAGACAGTGATGTTTTTTAGTAGATTTCATCGATACAGTTACAGAATAACAGAATAACTGAAGTTAGGATTTGGGAATCTTTCCAAATTTCTCCTCTCCTCAACTCTAAATAGCTTAATTACAGGTATTTTGGATTATATGTTCAGTGATTTACTTCAGAGAACCTAAAAAATGACTGGCGAATCCTAAATTAAATTAGACAGAGAACACCACACTAGCCAGAGTACTTTTGCTACCATACATTCAAAGACAGAGGTGGACATTGTTTAAGCATCTAATTCTATTCTCAACAAAGTTAATGGAAAAACAGCAACAAATTTTGAGAGACAGAATGTGGTTCTAACACCTCCAGCCAACAGCAGTTGCCTGTCACACTGGAAAATACACAACAGCAGATTATCTAAGTGTGCTGTTATTCCTGAAAACGCCCTGTTGCAGCTCATGAGGAACCGGGGCCTGCTGTGAGAATGACCAATCTAGAATCTAAGCTGGAAACAGCCCAACATTTATCTTTCCACTGCAAACACAGGAAAACAGGCAGCTCAGCGAGACAAGTCATGGTTTCAGCTTTGATGGAGAGTGAGGAAGACAAAAGAGAGAAAATTTTTATTTTCTGTGAAAACATCAGCAGCAAGAACTTTTCTTTTCAGACGGGCCACTGCTCTCTAATCATTGGATTTCTGTAGGAAATGAGGGAGCCAGAATGCACTTCCAGTGCAGACATGAAGGGATCTGACAGTTCTGCCTGCCTTCCCATTCTTTTCACATGAAGGAATCTGACTGTCACACCTATCCTAGCCCTCCTCTAGCACTGTTCCTATGCCATTCCCAAATCATGCCATGCACTGGGACTAGAGATGACTGTAAACAGCGCCTTCCAAAATGCTGCATGTCTTTCCAAGAGCCACAAGGTAGGTAGAGCTCTCACATCAACAGTGTGGGGATGCCTGTGGTCCCTGCTGCAGCTGATGTTATACTGCAACATGATTAGTTCACCTCTCTGAACTTATATTGCAATTAAAGGTATTTCTGTTTACAGTGGTTGAAGAATATCAGGCAGTAAAGATCAGTACAGGCACATACTGGGTAGGCACTGACATAGCAGATGGCAAAAGTATGTAAATCTAGGGACAACTGCCACATTTCCCTACTTTGCTGCTTTAGGACATGAGGTAGCAAAAGTAAGCCTGTTAACAGGACCATAAGCCTTTGAGTACAGTGAGAAAAGCAGCTGAACATCTATCCAGGACCTTACAATTATTCTTCCTCCCATTTGTATTTCCCACCTGAAAGCGCCTTTTTTTTTTCTTTTTTTTTTTTTAAAATAAGATCCCCTATTAGTTTTCTTGCCTTTACTCATTTTACATCTCTCAAATCCAACAACACAGGTCCACCCATTGCTAGACCCTGTGAAAAATTTCTTTAAAATGTATCTCTAAACGACTTTTTAGCCTATAGCAGGCTTTACATTTAAATATACAAGTCAGATGATAAAAGCAACTGAACAAATTCCATCTCTAAAGTGTTTTCCATTTGGAAAGTAGCACTGCTGATACAGTTGTAAATTATTAAGTTAGAAATCACATGCAATGGAATGGCTTAGTGACAAGTTACTTGTGTAAAAAGCTATAATGTTATTGTTTACACTTTAGCAAAAACTTTACACAAACTTTACTGGTTCTTGTAGGTTCACTGCATTTATTATTTATATTATCAGGGTGATAAGATCCGTATTACAGGTTGATAATAAGTTTAGTATAAGCAGAACTGAAATTTCAACTTGAGGAATTGCTTGAGATTGTTCAGAAAAGGTGTTGGTAATAGAGGTGTCTACATTAAGATATCCTTACTGGTTTTAAATACACTATTATACAAGAAATGCATACGCTACAGTTTACTAAATAATGAAACCTAGAAAACCTAGCACAGATCTGCTGCACCTGCTGAGTCAAAACACAGAATTATTCCTTAAGCTTGTTTAATACAGAAAAATAGTCCCACTCTAGATATAAGAATTCCATTTAGATATTTAGGTATAAGAAACCTTAATTTAAAAGATACACTTGGAAATCCCATGTAAATGGTTAAGTATTAAGCTTTTAAATACTATAGAGAACTACTGTAATATAGCAGGATTTGTTAAAAATCAGAATTAAATAATCAGAAACACTTGCTACTGATAAAAATCCCATTGAAGTGTGCCTCAAGAGGTGCCTGTGGACTAGGAATGAGAAAGGGCTCCCTTCAGCATGGCAATAGTTTGAGAAACCATTTGAGATCACAGTCTTGGTTTTCAAAGAAGATTTCTCAACATTATCATAGAATCATAGCTCACAGATGAGTTCAAAGTGAAGTTTTGGCAAAAAGGTTTTGGGCACATATGGATGGTTAGCTGTATTAAGAAAGTGCTCTGATGTGATTTTGAACATGTAGATAAAGTTAATGATCAAGTACCAAGTGCAGTGTTGGAGTTAGCATGGTAAAAAACCTTCAGGACTCAAAAATGCTGCAGCAATAGCAAGCAAAATTATTCAAAAGGAGATACATTAGCTACAATGAAACATTTAAATAGCTCAATCTTTCAGTTTATCAGAAGGGTCTTACAAAGAATAAGTATTTTCCAGTGGAATAAAATGCCAGTTAATAACAGATATTACAATCAATAACAGATATTATAATGAGACAAAGGAGGCAAAATTATCCCAGATGAAAGCAACAGACAAATTCAATTCAGAAGTTTGTTGAAGATGCACAACAAAATAGACCCTGCAAGGTCACCACTTCTTAGGACAGATTAATAGCAGAACTGATAGATCCCTTACTTCCTAACATCAGATTTGGATACCATCAGACTTCACTGAAACAACATACTGGACTCATTAAATTAATAGCAAG
Source organism: Scytalopus superciliaris (assembly GCA_013400415.1). Taxonomy (NCBI): domain Eukaryota; kingdom Metazoa; phylum Chordata; class Aves; order Passeriformes; family Rhinocryptidae; genus Scytalopus; species Scytalopus superciliaris. Next base: position 918,518 of record VXBX01006127.1, on the reverse strand, counting down.
CAATTCTCCACCCTCTATTAGAGGTCTGAATAGATGAGCTAAGTAGACATCCTGGCACTAAAATGCATGAAACTAACTGAATATTGCTACATAACAAGCAGATATAAAGACACTGATATTTAAAGATGTTACATCTCTTTACGAGACATAAATTATGAGTTAGTCTGTTTACTAACTAATTCAGGTAAAAATTCTTATGTAATTCAAAATCATTTTACTTTTTCTTGTTTTGTTTTTTTTCCCCACTAATATCAACAACAAATTTGGTAGATAAGAATATACAGTTTAAATGCATGGTCAAAAATTGCAACCAGAAGTTACTGGAACATCAAGTAACAGAACTAAGTATGGGTAAACATTCTTTCTCCACTATCAATTCTTTCTCTTGACAGTCAGGAAAGAAATTATTCAGGAAAAATAATTACTGCAACCAGACATCAGTAACATAAGGAGTTTTGGCTGGACAAACAATAAGACAGAAGAATGGGATGAATGCTGAAAACTGAAGACTGAAAGTTAGCATTGGATTGAGTAGTTAGACGGGCAATAAGAAGTCTGGAACTCAGAATCGATGGAGGGCATTGATTAAGCACAATCCAATGTTTTGCTTCTCTGAAGAGACAGAAGGGAATACTGATATTAACTTTGAGTGACTGCTCATTTTAGTACTATAAACTACCATGACATCGAGTGCTTAGTTTTGAGGGCAAGAAGACTGAGGACATTAAATGTTTCTCAGTAGCAGTGATCATTGAAGGCTTTTCCTCGTATTATGATGATTGTCAGATGACACTAAAATAAAAGGTTCAAGAAAAGACATTCACAAAGATACTGGCATGTCTAAAACACATTACCAGAGTTATGGAGGTTTAAAAAAGTACTTACTTGGTACGTGTCCCATAACCTGATGGTACACCGTAAAGGGACTTCTCTCATCAGCAAGTTATTCATCCAACGGAAAGCAAACTGCAAGTATTTCACCTCATGCTGATCCAAGTGCCTATGAACTTGTTCTGAAGACAGAATAAACAGGTATTTTATTGCAACTTTTCTGAAGTCTCAAGTATCAAATGCACTGTCTAAGACAATAAAATACTCCTCCAATGTCAAGGAAATAAAATGCGGTGGTGCATGCAAGTTCTTACAATGGAATGAAAACACACAAAATATAAACTAGTTAAACATTACACTGGACTGATTTTTCTGTCTCTAGATGGCTTAAACAACTGGTCTGAGTTGCGCTACCTTAAGAAAACATTAAGATCAGAATTTACAATATACCACAAAAGTATAAAAAGTTATAATGTGAAATGCTTAGGTGCATATATCCTCATTAATTTCTTAGGCTACAAATTATTTGAGACAAGACTACAAGAAACAAGGTTTCCAAATAACATAATGGCCTCCAAAAATAAAGTATTGGTAATGAAAAGAAGACAATATTAAATTAAGAAGGCAAAGAAATATAAAGAAAGAACATATAAAGGTTGCAGTCACAAAAAAAAAAAAAAGATTAATGTGTAGGAAATACGGTGAGAAAACTTAAGCAATTTGTAGCTTAAATAATTTCTTGATATAACAAATAAATGCAAAAAAAGCCAGTACAAATCAATGCTTTCTAAACCAGTACCCATACACACTATGTTTATTGTAGCAAGTTTACTACTTAAAAGCTGTTATAATCACATGCATGGATTATTGCTACAGCTAATGGAATAATCTACTACATGGCTTGTCTATATTTAGCAGAATTTTCTCCAAAAAGAATCACAGACATTCTTCTAACACCTTCTAACAGAGTCAAGTATGATACTAGCATGGTGTAAATGACAAATACTGCAGAAATGCTAATGTCTTGTTTTGCACAAATTTATGATAAGAAGTCTTTGTTAAACCCTAAATAAGACATTCCTACTGTCTTTCTGTATAAAAATACATTCTTGGAAGATTTTTGCTACCCAGATCATCCTTCATCCTCATTCAAAAAGGTGTATTATCAGCTAAAACAATGAATAAACACTCATCTTCCAAATTTCACATTTCTCAGAAAGATCTAAAAAGGCATTAAAATATGAAATTAAATAGTTAAATTAAATTAAAAAATAACTCCAAGAGTATGATAGCACTATTACAGGAAACACTATCTAGAGATTAAGATAACAGAAGTTAAGTTATATTAAATTATAATATAGACCAAAGGTGTTTGAAGTTTTTTTCCCCTCATGAAGTATTTTGTGGCTATATGAAAGTGTCAGCCAATATAATATAGTTGTTTCAATACAGAAAGAAGAAGCAAAAATCCTCTAGATTTTGAAAACAATCAACAATGAGGTTTTTTTAAAAAATAAGACATCACAACACATTATTCCAAAGGTCCACTTATCACAGCATCCCATCTCCATTGATAACTGAAAATAAATAGCCATGAATATGTATAAAGCACTGGTATTTCTCCATGGCACATGTCAGCCTCCATCTACCTGTGTCTAAAGCACTCTGTAGCAGACCTGGCATCTATGCTCCTAAAGTCATACCCCTCCATAATACAAATACAGACAAATACATAAAACTGTATAAACATATTAAAAAGATCTGTAACCTCTCCTGGGAACTTTTTTTAGTCATAGCTACATATAAAGATATATTCATTTCATTTCTATGTATAACATTAACCAGCTAATTAGATACTTTGCTATACAAGAGACTGAACTTCTACTATGGGATGTGAAATGGTAGAGAACGATGGTGGAGCAGTAGTAATCTTGTGCTCTTCTAAGTCATCTCAAAGTCTCTCTCCTCCTTGGCCATTATGTGTACAGGAAAATTACTATAGCTTTACCACTGTATATTGTGCCTACATATTGTCAATATTTCAAAAATTAAATGAGAACTTTGTGATGGATTTTCCACTACTCACAATAGCCTCAGAATCCCAGTCTCAAGCTCTTGGGACTAATCTTCGTCCTTTCTCTACAAACCTATTATCCTTTCACCACCTTCACACCCTTCTTTCCCAGTATTTCTGCAAAAGTCAGCAGCAGCATGAAAACTCGCAGCTGGCAGAGAGACAACAGCCAATATCAAGACTAGTTCTCAACTCTCACGATGCAAATCCAATGAGTATCAAGCCAGCACTCCAGACATAACTATGGGGCTTGCTCTGCAGCTCTTCCTCAGCAGCAACCTGAGTCACATTTCTTTTATTTGGTTTTTGTTTGGTTGGTTTATTTTTTCCTTTTCTTTTTTTTTCCTTCCCCTTTAATAAGCAACAAATGAGCTTTACAGAAGTCATGAAATTTTGCACAGTGAAGATGTTTCTCCTTTTGGAAAATACTGATTAAGCAAGTAGTCAAGCTTGAAAATTTACTGGAAGGAGAAGACAAATGTGATAACCACATATGTTCTGCAATCTTAGAGAAATAGGTTTAAAAAATGAAACAAGGCAATTTACATGTAGAAGTCCACATTTTGAAGACACTGTAAGCTTCAGAAGCCTCTGTATTTTCATCTTCCACACAAAGGCTTGCAAGCCTCTATCTTATTAACAGTTAGAATAGAATAGTTAGAGGGGACCTACAGTGATCATCCAAGTCCAATTGACTGACCACTTCAGGGCTGACCAAAAGTTAAAACATTTTGTTAAGGGCATTGTCCAAATATCCCTTAAACACTGCCAGGCTTGAGGCATCAAACATATCTCTGGAAACCTGTTCTATAATTTGACCACCTTGCCAGCAAAGTGCTTCCCAGTGACAAGTCTGAACCTTCCCTGGTGCAGCTTTGAACAATTCCCATGTCTTCTCTCACTGGAACCCAGGGAGAAAAGCTCAGCACCTTCCCCTCCACTTCCCCTGCTTAGGAAGCTATAGAGAAAAATAAGGTCACCTCTCAGCCGCCCCTTCTCCAAGCTAGACAAGATGAAAATCCTCAGCTGCTCCTCACAGGACATGCCTTCCAGCTCTATCACCAGATTTCTTGCTCTCATCTGGATACTTTGAAGAACCTTCACATACTTATTAAATTGTAAGGCCCAGAACCGCACGCAGTGCTCAAGTTGAGGCTTCACCCATACTAAATACAGTGGGATAATCAACTCTTCTTACCAGCTGGTGATGCTCTGTTTGATGCACCCCAGGACAGGGTTTGCCCTCCTGGCTGCCAGGGCACACTCTGGCTCCTGTTGAGCTGCTGCCAACCAGAACCCCAGATCTCTTTCTGCAGGGCTATTTCTCCATCTACTCCTCTCCTGCTTATGATCAGTGTTACTTCATCCCAGGTCGTTCATTCTTGTTAAATTTTCAAATGTTAAATAAATCACTGATGATTGCCCAACGCTCCAATTTAACAAGATCCCCCTGCAAGGCATCTTGTCCCTCAATAGAGTCAACAGCACCTCCCAGTATGGTACCATCAGCAAACTTTCTAATGGTGCATTCAGCTTCTGCATCCGGATCACTGATAAAAATACTGAATAGATGTGGCCTTAGAATCAAACCTTGAAGGACAGCACTGGAGAACAGTCGCCAGACAGATGCAGCCTTTGAGCCTTGTCTTCTGCCAATTCTCCACCCAGTGCACCAGTATTAGGTCACTAATTCAGGACAAATACTAAATTACTATTGTATGTCTGCCTTTGCTCTAGGCAATTTTAGCTGCAAGTTAAATATACTGAAGTGAGATACTGTGCTAAATTTATTTTTTGAATGCTACATTTAGATACCTACATTGCAGACTACTATAATTAGATAATCCACTGCATCAAGTAGGATGCAAAAAAAATTTTATTTCCAAGTGAAGTTACTAACTCACAAACAGTTTTGTTCTTCACACAGCAGAAACAAATTTCATTTGGTTGCTTGCAGCCATTGAAAGTAAGTAATGAAAAACAATAAATTGTGCCAGTTGTGATATTTCAACTACCGTTGTTAATGGCAATAATGAATTTCTTCAAAGTTGCTTTCAAGTCTAAGCAAGTTGAAAAATGGACTACTAAATTCTGAGCATTATACACAATTGATGCAAGATGGGAATAGAAGATGCATTGAGTAAAGAAACTAATTCTTCCTATTTTTAAAGTAATTGTGAGTAGAAGCTAATTTGCTGATAAAGGTTATTTGGACTGACATAATCTAATCTGAATTTTCCATTTCAGTGAAAATAAGTATGTATGTGCAATGAACAAGAAGATACATAATTAGTGTCAGCTTTAAGACTTCAAGTATTTTATAAAAACTACTTCTACTTAAGTTTCTAATGGAAAAATTATTTTACAATTAAAAAAATAATTCTTTAATCAAAATTCAAAGGAAATAAGAATTATATTTAGTAAGTTTCCCAATATTTTCAATAAATCTATATAGAAAGTTTGGATGAAGAAAGTCTTCTGATTAAAGAATATAGTACACAGATGCATTTCAAAGTAGCATACTGGCAAAAATAGGTAACTTGTAGATAAAAAACATTTATAACTATTCATATTTTTATTAAATACACTTATTGGATACATTATTTTGAATGATCACATATAGCTACCTTAAACAAATGCCTTTCATGCCAGAAGGGACTATATGCATAGAATATTTATTCTTCATGTTCAAGGTCAGCTTCTTAAGCTGTTTTACTGATTTCAAAATTAAAATTGTACGTGACTACAGAATTACAAACTAAATGGTTAAGGACATTAATAACCTGTACTAAAGCATGACTTGACTGCTGTGCTGACTGGGGAATGCTGTTAGAATGAGTGTCGAGACAAGCTTACATATAAGCAAAGAGGAAGCACAAAATAATACAAAATCATGCACAAACTGCCAAATTACAGTGGCACAGCACGGTGCCACCACATCCATCTGTATAATTTAGCACTTCAGAACATTAGCCTTTCAGTGTTCACCTTTACTCAAAGATTCCTATCAGCCCTAGCAATCTTTTCTGATGTTTGACTTCGACCTAGTTTTGAAATTTTGAATATTACTTAAAGTTCATTTTTCATATTTCATACCCTGAGCACTTCATTTTAAATCTATTTTATCAATACTGCATATATATTTCATTGCAAATATAAAAAAATTCTATTCCTTAAAAATTATCTGAAATGCACTTAAACTAAGAATCTCTTTTAAAGGGACCATTAATTCAAACAAAGGAAAAAAAGTATATCTAATGAAAAGCCAGACAATTCTTCTTAAAAGGCACATGCTAGCTACAAGAGGAACTGCTCTGATACCAAAGCAAAAATTCTGAAAAATAACTCTATCAAGACTAGAGCTTAGCAATAAGTTATTAGTGGTTATGTATATTAACCTTTATTAATATACATTAATAACAAAAGAAGTTCCTGATGACTGAAGACAACATTCTAAAGATCAAAAATGTGCACCCCAAGACAGTATCTCATTATGATACACAATTCTGCTTCAAGTAATAGCAGAAATCCAAGTAAAATATTTACATGCTGCTTATATCTTGTTCCAGACTTAGTTTGCTTTTTATAACTGGCTAAAATCATCCACTGTAAAAAATTACAATAAAAGCCTTAAAAATAAATACATTGAATAGTCCTAAAAAGTGAAAATATGACTGGCAGAAACCCAGAAATACTACAAAATTATATTCTCCTCACAGCCTACAATTTAAAAATAATGCTCTATTTGAATTTAGTTCACTAAATGTACAGCTCGTAGTTATGACTTAGTAGTATCTCCATCATACACAAAAGATACGGTCGATACTCCAATACTGAAATGCCCGAGACCCTGATCCCAAAGCAAAAGAAAAGAGGAGAGAAGGAGGGAAGGCCTGGTTGCCTCAAATGAAAATAATAATTCTGTGATATCTAAAACAAAATGGAGGAAACTATTAGGAAAGCTTTTAGTAGTGATCAGGAAAGATCTACCCTTCTAGCCAAAAGTTCTACAGCTTATTTTTTTAAATTATAACTGTGTGCATTCAGAGAAGGGTTTATGCCTAACACTTCTTAAATTCCCTAGCACGTTAAACATCCTTTTGCTTCCCTTCTTTCTTTTTTTTAATTCGCCATGAAAATAATAAGTTTTGGCTACTTGAAAGTTAAAGTGCTTACAGCAGTCAGGAATTTACAAATGATTTTACAGCGAGTCTCAACTCTTGCTAAGATCTCTGAACTCTGTAATAGCATACAAATATAATCTCCATGGTAAACCATAAAAATATGATTTAAAAGATATATTAATTAATTATAATGCCCAGTGAACAGCATTTACAAGTGGATTAAAGTATAATACAGTCATTACAACCATAAAATCAGATATAAAGTAACTACTAGTGAGCTAAATAAAATAGCTTTATTAAAATGAGAAAAAGCTTTATGGTGCAAATTAATTAAAACAATTATGAAATGCTTACAAGATTTTTAATCACTTCAGCACCAAGCTGACATATAAAGATAGACCAACAGACAAGGTCCTCATTAATCACTCACTTTCAACAGCAGCAGTAAGGTCTAAATAAATTCTATGTCCATTTCCAATTCAAAATGCTTTTGCATGGTTGAGAATACCAGTTTTGCAACTCTTACAATTAGAGCTCTTTTTTCCAGGTACTTCAACACAATCCTAATTCAAAGTTATTGGTGTCAGAAAAATGTTTTACAATGTAATTAAACATGAACATAATTTTGCACATACAATTATAAATTCTTTAACCATCAACCAAAAAATCATTAGTGTGATTGAATATGTAACAAAGATAGATCAAATGTCACCTATTACCGCAGTTTCATTATCAGCTCACTGTATGACCATCCAAGATTCCAATTAAAAAACAAATTCATTAATCTATATCTATCACGTATATTGAACACATCACTTTTCTGTGAGTTCTTATTAAACAACAGTAAACCATTTAATAAGAAAATGTCTCAGTCAATATTTTGCCTTTTTGAGACACATATTTTCCTAAAGAAAGAAGCAAAACAATTTTCTCTGCAGTTTAAGAAGTTCAATCAGCAGAGAAACCAAATGTCCTTCAGAACCTATGAAAGTATTAAAACTACTCAGTAGGTATCTCTAAGTACCCTTTGGCTTAACTCATCATATGAAATTAAGGTCTGAGCAGAACCAGGAAACATTTGTGTCCAAAGCATTGGACAGTTCTATGGGAATAGGCACCTTTATCTCTTGGGACAAAGAACCTGCTGAAAGCCAAACAGCCACACAATGTTCAACGAAGAAACTGTAAGAAACCCAAGTGAATTCTGGACATTTTTATTTTTTTAAGTCTCGCTACTAAGATTCAAGGGCCAATTCTACAAAAAGATTGGTGATTTCTGGTCAAAGAATCTGGACCAGTAATAGCACAGAATTTCTTTAACTACAAGAAAACATAAGAGCAGGTTGCGCAGAACACAAATGCAAACCCTGAGCTGAGCTGTTCTATAAAAGATGCAGAAACAAATCTTTTCAAACTTATCCTCACACAAGATGCAGAATACTTACACTAAGTTGCATTGCCAATACTGCCTTTATAGCTTCCTGTAATACTAGTAAGAAGCCAACACAAATAAAAATAAATTTAACACTACAATAGCCTAGTTTTTCATAGAGCTACCTTCTTGCTAATTTTAGAGAATGCTACATGATTTAAACATCTTTTATCAATGTTTGTGGAAACACAAGACTTTTTATCTACAAATGCTCAGACTTCTACCTCAAGCTCTAATGTAATTACCAGACATCTTACAGTAAACTGAAGTTGTGACTCTCCCAAGCATGAAAACAGCCAAATGCTAAGCACCTGTAAATTCTGGAAACACAAATCCTGAATTAATTTTGGCATTCCTATACCACATCTCTTTGCTTTCAAGCTTAAATGAAACAAAAGTGGAAAACAGCACGCCACGTGAGTATGATCTTTTTCCAAACCATGAGAAATGGTTTAGAGCAGAAAAGCTGTACTGGCATCACAAGAAACAGAAAAGGTAATTAGTTATAACAGATTCCTTAGACTATTGAGCTATCTAATGATCCTCCCTCTCAATTTTTTTGTATAATTCCTACAAAAATCTGAATGATGATGGCAAGGAGATAGATGAGACCAAATAAAAGTTTTATCTTCAAATTCCATCTTGTCTATAACAATGTTCTATTAACAAACTAAGAAATTCCATTAAACACAATTATCAAAATTATTTTCTGGAGTTTAAGCAGAATGAGTTTACAATTAAATTAAGAGAGTATTTTTGCTGTTTGAAGTCTTCTGCAATGTTCTGCAGTGTACACACAAAGACAGTTACTTTGAGGGGAGTTGTGATCCATAAGGCTGGGTGAAGGAGTTTGCTTGAATCACCTGCATAATGCATTAGCACTCTCCAAAGCAAAAGCATCACTTTTCATACACTAGTAATCCATTACTATTAGCAAATAAATTGTATGAGCTTCATCCACTCACACAACTATATCAAGATTCTCTTCACCATGCAGTTGCCCAGCAACAAGAAAATAATGAGATACAGTAACAACAGGAACACTATTTTCCTCCACAGTAACCTTAATTAGCACTTAGGATACATATAGATAATATAGAACATGAGCTTTTGTTTTGTTTTAAAAAGCCACTGAATTCATCAACCATACATTTTCCTTTAACTACAATATAGCAGATCCTGTATAAAAAAGACAAAAGCAAAAAGAAATGAAGACTAAAGCACAATAACACATAATTTAACCAAATTATGTCATGATGCCACCAGGAAGCCAATACGTTCAGGATCCCTTACTTCCAAAACTTTATGACAGCATCACACATTTACCATTGTCTAATTAACAACTAAAACTTTATTTTAATTTTACATGTACATTGATCTTGCAAAAGAAAGTAACTGAGTGGACAGTCTTCTAGACGAAAAGAAACAACCTTAAGAATATTGAAAGTATCTTTTACTATCCAAAATTTTTAACTGGGACCCCTTTATTATAAAAGTTGTCACCAGTAGGACAAAGTCCAGTTGACAACTAGTTACTAATGGCATCCCTCGGGAGTCAGCGCTGGGGCCAATACTGTGCAACACCTTTATTAAAACTAATGATAGCATAGAGTGGAGTGTTTGTGGATGATACTAGATTGGAAGAAGTGGTTGACATGTTGAAAGTGAGGGCTACTATTTGAAGGGACCTTGATAGGCTGAAGGAATGTCCGATAGGAACCTCCCACGGTACTGGAGAGGGAAATGTCCTCTATCTGGAATAGAACAGTCTCATTCAACAAGCACTTACTGGGCACGACTTGATGGAAGGCAGCCCTGCCAGGGACTCAGGGATCCTGCTGGACAACAGGCTGTACCCGAGTCAAGAATGTCCCTGTAGAAAGGCCAAATACATGCTGGGCTTTGTAAGCAAGAGAGAAGCCAACAGGTCAGGAGAAGGGATTCATCCTCTGTATTTGTCACTTAGGAAACTGTCTGCAGCATTACCTCCAACTCTGCAACACTGACATTCATGAGCAAGTCCAGTGAGAGGCAGAGAAGCTGGAGCACTTTACACATGAAAGGTGGCTGACAGAACTGGGTTTGTTCAGCCTTAAAAAGATGTCTATGAACAGTTTCAAATATCTAGTGGGAGCATGTAGAGACTGTGAAGCCAGATTCTTCTCAGAGGTACACTGAGATAATATAAAAAGGCAGAGGACATAAGCTCCATAAAACAAAGTAAAATTATTTATTTTAAAAAAATAAATTACAATGGAAGTAGTCAAACTTCCAACAGCTTTACTTGAGGAAGCTGCACAATCTCCATCCCCAGACTTACCTCAAAGTTCAACAGGGCAAGACTCTACACAGCCTGATCTAAGTTGGCTCTGTCCCCTTAGATAAAGCGAGATCAAGAGAGGCAAGGGCAGAGGTTTTGAACACTGATTTTCAGAGGCCAAATATAACCTAAATAGTTAAAAATTTCCATAATGTCAATTAAATTAATTGCTATCATCTTTTTTTTTCAGAGGGCAATTACAGCTTTACCACTCTGAAGCATTGTAATCCTATTGTTTTTTGAAACAGTTTCCCTTAACATCTTTCCTACGTATGCTGCAGGTATGCCATTTGGACAAACTGCAAAATATACCTCCTATGAGATGATAAATCCTTTACAGTAAGGATTTTGCTTTGCTTTCTCCAACTATGCTGCTCAAAACATCTCTATTACTCAAGCATGGAAATGCTCTAGTGTTAAAATTAATGACATGTTACTTTCTAAGTATTAAGGACAATAGGAAAAATCAACATTAACTGGCAAACGCTCATGATGTCTACTGAAAACTACTAAAAAATTATAAAGACCTTACAGAATTATTTTAAATTAGATAAAAATCAGGAACCCACATTTGTACTTTCAGTTACAAAGAATGATCAAAGGCCTGTATAAGAAAACACAACTGTTTGCTATTACTCTCTGCCTTATTTTTTCTAAAGTGTGAAACCTTAAAACTAATGCTTCCTAAACCTAGTAATTGAGAGAAGTTATTTAATTATATTCCCAAAGCACTGAAGGTACAAGTAAGACTTCAGCATTTATTTCTTTCTTAAAAACCATTGTATTATACTTAACATTTTTATTAAATCAAACTATAAAGCTGATTATGAGAATGCTATTTTTAATTTTAAAAACTTGGTTAAACAATTTGTTTATTTAAATGTTTATTGACCAAGTTAAGGAAGTCTATTTATAGGCATTATAATTATACATTTCATTTAATATATAACCATTTGCTTCTATAAGTGAAATGTAAACACCAATACTGATGCAAACCTGAAATGACATATAAAGTCACATTACAAGCAGTTAGATTATTTTTAAATAATAAAGTACACCGATTAAAAGATACTTTTAATATAAGTATTTGGCTACCCAATATACAGAAATACCCTCTTATATTTTTCAGTCATTTGCATTTTTATAAAAATGGATCTACAAAAAAAAAAATCTTACATTTGAATTTATAGTGAAATATTACTCAAACATTGTTCTCCTGCCCTTACTTTTTGATCATTAAAAATACTGTAACATCCTAGAAAAGCACAAAGACCATTATCAGATATTCAGGATGTACATAAAAGCAGGCAAAATCTCCTATGGTAAGCACTGGCACAAAAAAACTTCACAGTATATGTAACAAAAAGAGGGAATCAATGTTTCCAAGAAGATTATCAAATATTAAACTACACAAGAAATATTTTTTCTAAGTCATCACTGACAGGCTAGTGTTGCAAATATATGTCTGGTTCTTCTTGGCAACACTTTGTTAATACTCTATTCATTAATTTAACAAACTATCAGGAGAGCATGTTTAGAATGGGCAAGCATTATCTCTTGCATTTCATTTAATTAAACTCTGTTCTAGGAATATGACAGTCAGCATTTCATGAAGGGAATTATTTTAAGGATGAAGGTAGAAAATATTTCAAAGTGCCATGCTAAAACATGAAAGCATAATCTAAAATTACCCCTGCACACACTGCAATTTATCTATAAAATTAAAGATGTTATTTCCAGAGTTCATAATTAATTGGATTCCACAGAGAAATTATGCAGGCATTCCAGATAGCAAAATGATGCACAAAGGCACAAAACAAAGTGCCAAAGGACAACCATAAACAACCACAGTGACTTGCTCGAATTACAACAATCATTGAGGCTTAATGTGAAATGAATACTGGCTGCCTTTTGTATGTGGTCATTACTCTGCTGCAAAGAAATTGCCATTGAATTTTTATTATATTGCCCTAATAAAAAGTAATGAAAGTTACTCATGCTCCAGAGGCTTTCCTTTAAATGATACACGATAGTGATCCTCAAAGGCCAGTGTGCCACAAAACAATGATGACACCTCACCCGAGGAAGGTAACGTTACCACACCATTGCAGGTGACTGCAGAGAGGCTGGCTTGTCTTCTTGCAAACATTTTAACTAAACACTTTCAATGAAACATCAGTTAGAAATTAGCTTAACCTTTATGACTTACCATCGATCCGACTAACAAGTTCTTCCAACATTTTCACTTTCTTCTGAATTCCTGGCTGCGCAAACGTGTAGTTATCCTAAAGAGGAGACCATATGCAAGGATTAGTCGTATAAAAGAAAAAAAGGTTTATTTTCTTTCAATTACATATCTAAATCCATATATCCTTCAATGTTTTCCTATGGTGCTTCTGTTTTGCTTTTACATTTCCTAGGTCTGCTTCTACAGTAAAATAGAAAATCATCACACTGTATAGTCCTGCAAGTCCTCATCTCTAGCAGTATACACCCTATAGCTATGCCTGCAACAATTGCTCCCTATTTGGTAATCTAGTGAAGTCACAGCCTTATTGCAGAAGTGGCTTTAAAAGGCTCTCATCTTACATGCCAAAATGTGCCACACTAGGTTTTTTTAGGTGATTTTTTTTCCCAATGAATTTACAATTCTAACACAAACAATGTAGAAAATATGAAAATCTAAACCATAATCAGAGACAGGAAAAGAATGTGAACTTTAGAAGTGCAGAATAATAACTTCAAGTAGCATAAGAAATCAAAAGTCTGTTTTAATGTAGTCAAAACTGTTCTGAACCCAAGATTACTTAATAGCATGCGTCAAAATCTAGCAAACAAGCCATAGAGCTAAAATGGCATTATATTTGCATATATTTCTTTGAATGTATTAACTCTAAATGGATTTTAAAATTTTTGATTGCTTCTCTATAATATAGATCAGAGTTTGAAATAATGAGAATATCTCCGCTTGAACCCCAAAGTGATCAATCTGTTTTAATAATTCCATTATGTGAATATACAGCAATGTTTCTGAATATTTAATTGAGAATCCCTTCATTCAACTCATTTTGTTACAATTGTCTTGTGGTTCTTGAGATATTTAAGGAAAGAAAATTACCCATATATATTTTAAAAGAAAGTTGCTATGTAGAATCCTTTTGTGTAACCACTACTTAGACAGAAAATAATGGTAAAGGATTTTTCATCCCAACTGCTATAGTTAGAGTAATTCCTTTATTAACTGGAGAGCTGAGTAGCTATCCCTAAAAAAATTTTTACTGACATTGAAATATTAATTGTTCTTTACTTGATTTCAAATTTTAACTTCGTCTTCGAGTAAAAGACATGATTATTAGTTCAGTTTTCTGTATTTTGATGCATTTTTCTATTTAAAACAAACAAACAAACAAAAACCTTAATGACTTTCTTGACTGTATTTACATGGTTTTTCTTTTAATTTTGATTGTTCTATGAAACTGAATCTTCAAATTCTATAAAACTGCCAAAAAGTATGAAGCCTAAAAGTTCACATGGCAAAATGATACACTAATAATTCTGAGTTACAGCACATCACCCAGCAAGTGATTTACAGTATCTAAAAGTCTACTATGTGCTCTGGTCACTTGTAACTGACCACTGTAGTAGCTATTTTAAAAATTATCGAAAAATTTTCTACTGGCCCAAGAGTAGCCCTTTCACAGTAATTAACTTTATAAACCAATATATAAACCAAAATAGAGTGAACAAGGAAGCAAGAATAATTCTCAGAATTTTTGAATTTTCCATAGGACTCACCAAGTAAAATAGGCAACCATTTCATATTGTCGGTGTTGTTCCTTAAACAGTACATGAGCATCCTCTATAGTGCAATAAAGCACCAAAATTGAAAGAATGGAAAGTGACACAGACTTCAAATCTATTATAATCTCATTTCAGGGACAAAGAAACTATCCTATGCACTGGAAAACTGCCTTTTATACAAGGGAGATACAGTATCTTTTAGGAAATCATCATAATTTTCTTTACAGAACCTACTCTAACAACAAAAACTGTAATTTTTTTTCCCAAATGTTTATATACTGTTCTATTTATTTATTTAAAGAAAGTTAACCGGTATTTCTAGAAGTAGCACTGCACTAAAAGTACAGCAACATGGTACTCAATTATTTCCTCTGTAACAGATTCTCTGTAAAAGCATCTTCACATATTTAACAGTGAAAGTCAACACAGAATTAAAACACTAATGGTTCGATCATTAGTCTCTCCCCAGGCTGTTCAACTCCTGACTGTAATCTATGAATCTGAAACTGTTTTCTTTCTCAAAGCCTAATTTACTCCATACACACCTGGAAATGCAACCCAAAACTGCCATCTTGACTTGAAAACAGGTAAGTTTGCTTTCCACTACATTTGATCTTTTGCTTATTTATTCTTCTGTTCATTATTTCAGCTGCAAATGAACACAGTTGGGAGTCACTCTCCTACTTGTGCTGACTCATCTAACTAGAGAGATCTTTACTGGCTCCTCCAGTTCTCTCTTCTAATTAAACTATGTTGTACATTTCCCCACCTATGACACTCGTAGTTGACTTTCTGAAGTTTGTGAAACTGCAAGGACTTTGTAAACATAAAAGGTATTCTGTTATCTACTATTCTTGCACCTTTTGTGTTTATAGATGGAGGAACTAACTAGTAAAACAGTTAAAGAAAAAACATGTCAAACTCATGAAATTCATGAATTATTGCTCAGGGCAACACTGAAGTACAGTGGCTAAGAGTTTAATTCCTCTATCATTCAATTTAACTGGCAATACCAGCTTTGAAATTTGACTCAACTTTTCTACCTCCTCTCCACCAAGAGCTGCAGGGGAATGGAGAACGGGTTGTGGTTAGTTCATAACGCTTCATCTCTGCTGCTTCCCATACATCCTGCCAGAAAGCCTGCTCCTGTGCAGGCTCTTCTCCACAGGCTGCAGTTTCCATCCAGGTACCTCCACCTGCTTCAGCATGGACTCCTCCATGGGGGTTGCATGTGGATCTCTGCTCCACAGTGGACCTCCATGGGCTGCCTCACCATGGTCTTCACAACTGGCTGCAGGGGAATCTCAGCTCCAGTGCCTGGAGCACCTCCTGCCCCTCCTTCTGCACTGACCTGGCTGTCTGCAGGGCTGTTTCTCTCTTATCTTCTCACTCCTCTCTCACTGTTGCACAGGGTTTTTACCCTTTCTGAAATATGTTACCATCACCACCATCATCACTAAAGGGCTCAGTTTTGGCAAGCAACAGGTCCATCTGGGAGGTGGCTGGAACTGGCTCTGTGTGGCAGAGGGCCTCTTTCACAGAAGACACCACTGCAACTCGCCTGCTACAAAAACCTTGCCACGTAAGCCAATACATGTTCTCTGCTAACTTTCACAGAAAACAAGTTCAGTATGCAACTCTCTTACCTATTCCCCCTCACAGTTGTGGGTCCTCTTTTCATTACTTACCCTGCAAAATTTTGTTGTAATTCCTCATTTATTTCCTGTGTAACTTTGACCATTGAAATTAAGCAAAAGACAAACTGAACAAGTCATAAGTAACTGAGGACAGGATTGTCTTGCCTTAACAGATTTAGTAGCATAGAATTCACATAAAATATCTGTTATATCTACACACTGTTCTTACACTTGCCAGTAAGCATTTACGTATGACAAACTATGCATAAACACACAAGAGAATCCATGATCATCATAAAAAATTCATGCACTGGTGTGCAATATCTAAATTCCTCAATGTTCTGCTCCAATAGCTTCCAACACACTTTCACGTGAACTGTGCTAACCTACTTCACAGCTGAATGGTTATAATAACTAGCTCAGAGTCTGACACATAATTAGTTTCACCTTACAATACAGAAGGTTAAGACTTTATAATGTCACAAGAGATCAAAACTTGCTTCATTTCAAATTTTTGTGTTAGCAGTCTGTACTTATTCTGTATAACCACCCTATTGCCCTGCAACTACAACTAGGTCTGGCAGGACTTCCTCTCAAAACACAGTCATTGTAATTTATAACAAAATACTAAAACTATAGATTTCACTAAACATTTTAAAAAGCACTAGGTAATTTCTTACAATTTTTTTAGCTTAGAGAACTCTAAATGGAAGAAACTTGAAAAAATGCACAGATCAAATTTAACTGGGATTATCCTCTCATACTCACAAGAAAAAAGAGCACGAGGAAGAGGGTGAAAACAGAGGGGAAGAGAGGGAGTAAGAGAGAAAGGAAGGGAGGGAGCTTTTGCAGGCATTAGCTGTTTCTTTAAATAGGTGATGATGTGGTAATTTTAAGAGGAGAAGAAGAAAGCTGAAAAGGAAAGAAAAACAACCTTTTATGTCATCATGAAGGAGAAACAGAGCCAGCCAAACACTGTCAATAATTTGACATAATGACTGCAGCCAAGCCGAGGTATAGGCACAATGCTTCATCTTTTCAGGTCACACATGCTGTTCACCAACAATGTACTGATAAAAATATCAGCACCATTTATAGAAGCAAATGGAAAGTTTTGACACAAAGTCTTCATATGTTGTTTGTTCATTTTGGTAAGATTTATCAATCAGATCAGAGCTTTTAAATATAAAGCATACATTAAGCAATCCACATACATCATTGGGACACACAAACATAGACGTCTATTTTCTCTACTGGTGTATATTTAAGAATTCCTAATACATCAATTTAGTTATGTTCAGGTATAGTATCACACAAACAAATGACACCTGAATGAAAAAAAGCTTTCTTATTTCATTACGTCAGAAAGGAATCTTCTGAATTTTATTTTTTTAACTCATTTAAGTACTTTGGTCATATATTTCTGAATTCTCTAAGCAAACTCCTATTAAAAATCTTGGTTCATGTTGCTCTCAAAGTTATGTGAAAATGTAGGCAGAGGAGGGCGGGAAGCATGACACTAGATGATATTAACACTATCAGTGCTAGGCTCAGTTTACCCAAAATGTTTCTTGAAGATGGAGACTATAAGGTAAATTCACTCTTAAATACAGTTCAGGAAAGAGAGAGTGTGCATGCACAAGAACAAACAAGTCCAGTGTGCTGGACTATGCTGTTAGCACATATTCCATCGCAGGTTCCATAGTTACTTCAAGATACTTTCTTTAAAAGAAAAGTTCTATTCAACCTTTGTAATTATTAAGCCTGACTTTTGAAAATGTAAAATTTCCTAAGTAGTAGGAGATTTACAAAGCATTGCAGCCCAAAATATTTTACATGCAAAACAGTATCTTACTTATTGCTACATAAAAGGATGAAAAAAGCAACAGCTAATTAAAATGTAGATGCTTAGTCTCATATTAGAATACTATAGACCGTCTCAGAACCAAAGATCCAATCTTTTACTGGGCTGTGTAATCAAATCTAGTTTTATACAAGTGGCTGTATTATAAATTACAGAAACCGCTAAAGTAGCCATAACAGAAGTGCTCAGGGTCTGGTTTTGGATTATGATATAAGCCAGACAATAGTTCAAATCTGGATAAGAGCTAGAAATAACAAATATGGACACCTACAATCCCAAAAGTTGATGCTTTAGATAGAAGATAAAATATTTTTATGCTGAAGCATACTGATAGCACAGAATATTTTGTCTATTGATTACAAATAGATTTGTTGTATTCCCGAAAATTTTACTCAGTGACAGGCTGAAAAACTGCATTATTAGATTCCACAGCGACACAGGCTCCTTAAGACCTTCTGAAGACACTTGTCCTTAAGCAAAACTACAGCCTTCAGGATAAATCCTATTGCTGCCCTCAATTTTCTGTCACCTGAAGTACCAGTGAAAGCTTATTGTTACAAACTTAAAACTGGCCATTGGGCCAAACAATAGAACCACTTTGTTTTTTCCCTTATAAGAGTAGTTGGCAGCAAATGACTACAGGGGATGGTAGGAGTGATGAAAGCCTGCAGTAATGCATTTGCAGCATTCTTTGTTTTCAGTTTGCAGTGCTGAGACTTCCCTAACTCAGGGTGGTATCTTTATAATTATGTTGTTCAAGATTTTTCATCAACAAAACTTCAAATTGTTCAGGTTCTAAGCCCATGTAAAACGCTTTTAATTCTTTAACAAGTAGTCCAGCAGCTTAGCTACTCAATGACTTTTTTAAGGCTATAACTCTGCAGAATTACAAGATGCTATCTAGGTCTTGCACCAGACGAGATGGAAAGCAACTCCTTATTCACCTTCTTCATGCAGTTCATAATTTTAAAAACCTATATTACATTCCTCCACTTCAGTCATTCAAGCTGGAGGACATAATCCATCACCCAGAAACTGTTTTACACCTTTGATCACACTTATCTTGCTCTATTATTATTTTTTTAACTTTCAAGCCATCATTTCAAACAGGATGGACAAAAGAGACTAGAATAGTATAAAGCATACGGAGCACAGGCTCATTTCAGGTTTTAAAATTAGTAAATGATGTTTTCTATCGAGGACTACTTGTATAAACCCTTCACCTCCCTGTGTGACAGCAGGCAATGCTTCTACTGCGGATATGCATGTTTAGCTTTTTTATTAACTTTTGGTAAAGGACTTTACCAAAATGCACTTTAGAAATACAATTAAACTGTACACTTGTTTGCAGGCTGATTCCTTCAAAAAGCTGCCAGATTTGTGCTGCTGTACAGAAGCTATAGAAAATAATAAATAATATAGGAGTTTTCTCTTTTAACCATTAATTCTTCTTGTTTTATGCTTTCTCCAAACTTCCCTGATGCCCATGTCTAATTGTCTGTGCTCTCCTGAATACCCTTGAAATAATTTTACAAAATCTAATGTCATGTCCACCCCATTCCATTCCACCCAATACCAAATCAGTTTTGAGCATTGGCCTTCTTCTTTACCCATTACCAGAAACAAAGGAAATCACAGATACACATTAAACTGAGCAGTTAGCAATTGACCCTGACATTTATACTAGGTGTCCTGATGCACAGTACCTTAGTGATGCATTCAATCTTCTCAAAATGATGGAAAGGAATAGAAGTCCACCAGTGACTAAGCAAGCTACTAGAAATCTCTTGAATTGAGAAAGGTAAAACTTGCTTACAGAAAAATTTCTGAACTCTTGCTCTTCTTTGAATCTTCTTTTCCTTCACTGAAGGTCTAAAACACCATAAAGCAGCATTTGCTCCAACAGATTATTAAGAGAAATAGAATTAGAAATCTGAGCATGAATATAGAAAGGCATTCTGGAAAGAAGCACCAATTGTGGCCAGGCCTATGCTTCAGAAGATTTGAATCTCGTATATGACATGCAGATAGAATAACAGAAAAAGAGCACCTACGAGTACCACTTGATAAGTGACTACTAAAAATGTTGAAGTTGTCCATTTCTCATCAGAAGAAAAACTATTCTAGAACACTGAACAGGCACAAATTCCTGCCCTGATTATAGAACCTACTTCTCATGAAATTTCTCACATTTATGACTTTCCAAAAAGCTGGGTTTTTTAGAAGTGTTTTAAAACACAATTCTGATCTAGCAAACCATTATTTTCCTTGGAATAGTCACACCTTCAAGACAAAAACCCCCCATGTTTTGTCACTGTCAGCATCCAACTTGGACAAGACACTGGCATATAATGAACAATCTGGATTTCTGGAAACTACTGAACACTTATTACCATAGAGAGGTTCTGACTCACAGATGGAGTTACAGCAATAGTAGCTGCAGGGACACAGAGCATGAATATGCAATTCAAACCTTGAAGAGAACAACGTACAGAAATAACTGCTGCTAGGATTTCTGACAATCCCTGACAGGGCTTCCACATTTCTAAAGAAGACATTTCTGACTGGCATTAGGATTTGTTTATACAGAATTGGAGCACAACTGCAGTACTGTCTTTCCATATCAGCTATACAACGTTAGTGGAGACTCAGGAGACTGCTTGTCAGATAGTTATATCACATATCCCATTTTCACTGAACACACCATGCTTGCTGTGTTCAGCTGAGGAAGGCAGGATGAAAGACTACTTTTTCCAATTAGCTAAGCTTACCAGAAGTGCAGGTTGATGCATGCCCAGAAATCCTAGACAATCTATCACTGCATTTGCACAGGTAGACCCTGCAGCCTGTGATACAGAAACTTGCCCCATACTGCATGAAGTCACATATGCAATAGACACAGGGTTCACATGACAAGAGACAGGTAACAGATAGATACACATGCTTGCAGTATATATGCCTTCTATCTTGCCTAACGAACCCATATTCACAGACAACAGATCTGCAACTTAGCATAACCCTAAACTAACTACCCAAATGAATTGCAAACATAACCAAGAAGGTTGTCTTGCAGGAATTTAATGAAAAGGTACAAATAAAGCTATGTTTGACCTATTTTTCCATTAAAAAAGCCCTCTGGAACATCCTATGAAGAATTTTCAGGAGAGTTATTTCTACATGTACTTCTCAACATTTGAAATGCATGTTCATGTTATTTATCGGTTCCAGCAGACCTCTGAAAGGTTTTCCAAGGAGCACTCCATCCATCCATCCATCCCCAGACTTCAGGCACACATTAACAACAACTTTCCATAACTCAGGAATGAGAAAGAACTTTGCAGGATTCCCTTCAAAGATCATAAATCTTGCTATTTAATCAGCCATAGAAATAGCTAATATGTACCTCAGCATACTCCAGTCCCTGGGAATGAATTATCTCCCTTTTATTCTAAAAATTACCAAGCCCTGATAAATAATGATACTAATATTTTAGTGCTATTTTTAATACATCTGGTTAGATCATTATACAATGCATATATTTCCCCTTGGTTATTTTATTACCATTATACTTGAACTTAAAATTAAGAGTTATACTCTATTTTATACATGAACATTACATTTTCAGGTGGCACAGATCAATGTGAACTTTTTACTTGAATGTTAACGAGACTCCATTGAGGAAGGTGTTATAAAGGACAATTTAGTAATAAAAAAAAAAAAGTTAATTACAATGGATATATGGGAATGTCTACTTAATTAAATGGAAAAAGTACTCGTGGGATAATTTTAGTTTTCCCATATGCACAGCCACAGGTGAAAATGCAAAAATGCTCATGCATCATCTACAGTTTAGAAGTATTCTAAAGACAACCAGCTTTATCATGAGTATGGAAGACCTATTTTGCATATGGCCACCCTCAGAAACAGGTTTTAATAAATTAGCATCTTGCAAGAGAATGCAGGCTGGAGATGAGTTCTATGGAAAAGAAGCTGAAGTATGAATAGGCAGCAAGCTCGGAATGAGTCAGTGGTAAACCCTGGCAGCAAAGCCTGCCAGCAGTCTCCTGGCCCAGTGGATGAAGGGATTATCCCCACCCAGCAGTCATCATGAAATCACAGAGGTTGGCAGGGACCTCTGGAGGCCATCTAAATCCAAACTCTGCCCAAAGCAGTGCCACCTGGAGCAAGCTGCTCAAGGCCATGTGGAGTCAGACTTTGAACTCCAAGAATGAGGACTCTACAACCTCTCTGACCAAACAGTTCCAGAGTTCAGTCA
Organism: Scytalopus superciliaris; assembly: GCA_013400415.1. Taxonomy (NCBI): domain Eukaryota; kingdom Metazoa; phylum Chordata; class Aves; order Passeriformes; family Rhinocryptidae; genus Scytalopus; species Scytalopus superciliaris. The sequence continues at coordinate 896,159 of VXBX01006127.1, read as the reverse complement.
CCTTTACTGTGTAGATTTTCTTTGTAATGTATAAAAAGAATCTCTTGTATTTTAAGACCACATCTACAATAGCACATCCAGTTTTAGGGACCCCAACACAAGAAAAATGTGAACAAACTGGAGCAAGAGCAAAAGGTCACCAAAATGCTCAGAAGTATGGAGTGCATGCTCTGCAAGAGGCTGGGGAAACTGGGGTTGTTCAGCCTGAAGAAAGGAAGGCTTCAGATGCACTTAGTAGCAGCCTGATTAAAAACAATAGTGTCAAGACAGAGCTCCATTTTTAACAGTGGTGTAGAGTGAGAAGATAAGAGACCAGCAGCATAAACAAACAAAAGATGTTCCATCTGGCTATTGGGGAGAAGCTTCAACATGAGGACAAGCAAACACTGGAACAGGTTAATCCCCAGGGACTGTGCAGTCTCAGTCTTTGGAGGTTTCAAAACCCAACTGTACAAAACCTGAGAAATTCAATGTGACCTCAGAGCTGTCCCAACTTCGGGTAGAGATCTGTTACTACCAAATTATCCTATATTGTTACAACTTTAGAAGTTCTCATTTGTTTTCCTGAAACAAGTAAGAAAAACTGAAGTGAGGTACAGTCTTACTGGGACAAAAATAAAGACTAAATTTAGAGCACAGAATTAGGTAGCACTGAAAAGGAAAAACCTTACAGCACATAATCATCCAAAATTGACTGCCATAAAACAGTACATACAGCTACAGACTACAAGTTTAACTGACATTTTAGAGAAAGATGAATTTATGTCAAAAAATCTCCTCATATTTCTGTTAAATCAATTCTTAAAATTTCAATCAAATTGTGATAAGACACATGTGCACTCACTTAGGAGCCTGTAATTAGAGACAACTAACAGAGAAAGAAGATGTAAAATAATCTAAGAACACAAAATAGATTAAACTATTGTGCAATATCAAAGATGAACTAATGGAAAAGCTCTGCAAAACTCTCTAACTGGAGCCAAAGACATGGAAACCCCCAGACCGCAAAAACCCACCACAAGTAAATCTGCTAAAGTAACAGATGATTTGACCAAGTTTCTTATTTCTTCTCTTGGATAAGAACTGTATGCATGTCAGGAGGTAACTGCACTGATGCTCAATGCCAACCCTTATTTTTTATTCCATAGGTCTCTGTGATTCAAAGATGTGGTCTTACATTAAAATTACAGAGTCACATTAGGTACATAAGGGAGGGAGGAAAGATGAGTGAGGAATGGAGATATAATAGATACTATGTGTAGCAAAACTCAAGCAAAAAATACATATCTCCTAATAACACCTTTGACAATTCTCGAATCAAGAAAATGAAACAGCCGGGATGGGTTGGAAAAATAAATGAGTTTTCTGTTAAGATAACAAAGGGATACAAATACAATCATTCTTTCATTACACTCTTATGCACTGAGAAGACAAATACACAAGAAAAGGTATCTAGCTCATATTAGTCAAAAATTTCACAAGACGACCCTAATTGATAAAAAGTACTCTCTTTAAACTTATCCAATACTGGCAGGGCAACATCAAATGGAAGCTTATATTGAAGAATAAATTGATGGAAAGATTCTGCAGAGATTCTTTGATTGCAGTTATTACCACATCACATATTCCTCTACTCTAAAATTCCTGTATGGCTTATTCAGGTATCTCAGACAAAACTATCACTAGTCATACATGAGTCTCTTTTAGACAAAAATGACTGTGCATCCAGAATGCAAGTAAGCTAGGACCATAGCATCATACAGTGAATCCACTGGGAATCTTTAAAGTTCATTGAGTCCAAACCTCCTGCCATGGGCTGGAACAGCTTCAGCCAAATCAGATTGCTTAAAACCACATCAGACCTGACCTTGAACACTTCCAGGAAGTGGATATCCACAATTTCTTTGGGCTTCCTCGGGCTTCTTTGTCATAAAAAAAAAATGTACTCCTTATGCTCAACCTAAATCTACTGTCTTTCAGTTTGAAATGTTGGCCCTTGAACTATCACTACAGGCCCTGGCAAAGTCTCTCTCCAGCTGCCTTAAAAGCCCCTTTTAAGTACTGAAAGGTTACAATAATGTCTTCCCAGAGCTTTCTCTTCTCCAGGCTAAATAACCGCAACTTTCTCAGCCTTTCTCATAGGAGAGGTGCTCCAGCCCTCTGATCACCTTCATGGCTTTCCTCTAGACCCACCCCAGCAGGTCCATGTCTGTCTTCTTCTGGGGACTGGGGATCCCCAAAGTGGATGCAGTACTCCAGGTCAGGTCTCATAAGAGCAGGGTAGAGGGGCAGAATCACTTCCTTTGACCTGCTGACCATGCTGAATGCAGCCAAGGATACATATAGCTTTCAGGGCTGTCCACCAGTATTCCCAACTGCTTCTCTGAAGGGTTAGTCCTCCCAACCATCTCAACCTGCAACCATACCTATTCTATCTAGCAAGTAAAGTGGCATCATCGCAGAAAAGGAACAAAACAGGAGAAGAAGAAAAACAAGAAACCCTTCCATTTCAGCAGGACTCTGCAGTTGCACTGAATTAACTGTAACATCATTAGTCACACCACTAGCATAATCCTTCAAGCCTGCTTTTGATAGATGAGTGCATCCTTGACTACATTCAGTACCATTCCATTTATGTAACAGCTTAAATTTTCATCTATGCAGTTTAACTCCATTACAATCAGTTTACATATTTTGCTTATCGGTACTTGATGGTTTGGTATGAAAACGGAATTTTAAGGAGAAATTACCTAATCTCTAAACTTTCTTTCCTAGGAAAAAAAAAGTAGAGCAGCAGGCCAGTGACAGATGATGTTCCAGAAACAGGTAAAATAGTTGGAAGGCTTGCATTTCTTTACCTGGCTTTCTTCCTTCACAGTAGATTTCAAGTTCTCACTTTTTTTCTTTATAACTTTTCACACATTTGTGCTATGTGATCAAGTATTTTAAAATTTAGTAGTTCTGAGACATTGAAATAAGAAAACTGGCATTTTTTTCAGGAATTGACAGGAGAAAATGACTGCGCATTTCAACAATGCTACACAAAACACTGAGCTATTTGACCTTTAACCAGAAGAAATACACCTAATATACCTTCAAAAAAGTTAAAGCCTTCTGTTGTTCACTCAATTTTATAACAATTTTGTCAAACATGAACTCTGTTACAAGTTTCAATTCACAGTGTGCCTAGCCAGTATGTCTTAGCCAACAAAACATTCACATATGTTGCAGATACTTTTAATCTTCCTAAACTTACATGCCCATGAATGCAAATATGTACAAACAAATCCACCATTATTAAACTGTAACTTGCAAAATCTAACAGGAAACTTGTGCCTGCATTTAAGGCTTCTCCACACTGAAAAAATTCAAGCAGCGAAGCAGCATAAGTCTCAATTTTAATTTGATATTTTAAAAGTATGAACATAATTTCAGGAGCTATTAATATAGCAAGCCTTTATAGGTTGCTACATTAGTGACTTAAAAATTAATAAATAAGCTAGCTTTTCATCCCCTCAGTGAGATCTTGAGCAAACATTTTGAGGTACAAAATATGCCTCTAGAATTGGAGATTTCAGCTCTGCTCTAGAACATCATACCATGATGAAACATGCAGACATTTTGATGAAAAAAGTTGCACAATTATTTTTTCCTTTGGCTTTCCTTTCTATGCCAAACTAGCAGAGTATTTTTTCAATGGGAAAATCAACTTCTCCCCTGTTTTTCACAGATGTACTGTTTCTCAACAACCTTAAAGTTTTCAAAGCCATGGCATTAATCAGTTAACTCCACTACTTACAGACAGGAAAAAATCAATTTACCTGAATGCCATCAAGCAACTTGCTCATGCACCAGTAACTGTCAGCTTCTATGTTCTGCAGCACTTCTTCAGGCAGCCTGGAAACATCAAAATTTTCCACTTCTTCTTCTTCTGTTTCAGGAAAAGAGAGAGAAAGACAAGTCAATGAACTGCATAGAATAAATAAAGCAAGGATGAGGAAAATAATTGAAAACAAAGACAGCCACCACTAATCTTCTAGTCAGAAACTTCAATGCACATTTACTTTAACAGGGATTAAATGAATCATTTATTGCTCAACTGTGTCATCTAATGGCTTTAAATGTTAATGAATACTTAATTTCTTGCACACTGTGAAAATCTCAAATCATGCCTGGTTAACCAGAATTAATATATAATAAATTACTTTATTCTAAGTGTTTCACACCTGAAAGAGAACCAGAAGTACTTTGAGAGCCCTCAAGCTACATATGAACAATTTCTGAAGAAGATGACAGAATGTGCAAATATGTTACCAGTCTTCACAGAAGAAAAAGTCCTGAAAAATATTTTTTAGAAAACCACTGAAATTTATTTAGAAAGCAGACTACAGCTTTTTAAGGAGGATTTATTTTTCAGGCATGTATTTGGAATTGAAGGAAATCAGACACAAGCAAACAGATGATTTCCATCCTCCATCCCCCAAAAAAATGTGATTCTGTAAAAGCACAGAACCCCAACGACATCTAATTCATAGAAACTCTTTCATACAAGCGTGTTAAAAGAAATTCATGTTTCAACATGAACCGAAATTTTACCACCTAAGCTATATTGTCTTTTCAAAGAACAGCATCTGAATTCATCCACTGTCAATGTAACACAGAATGTGCTCTGCTGCCACTTAACTTCCAAAGCTCCAGAAGAGAATTTAACATGAGCTGTGAATGCTCTGAGAAAATGCAGTAAATTTCTTCTTGCAGCAACTCCCAATGTTTTACTGTATCATGAAGCATATAAAAGAAGCATGTGTCCCAGCTCTGGTTTATTCCCAAGGAGAGCGAGATGCAGGAGAGAGAAGTGTTTACTTCTACCGAAACACTGCGTGGTATACCTAAGAAGGAGCTTCCTCCATCACACAACTTCAAGGTAGCATATAATAAAAATTAAGAGAAAACCAAGAATATACCATATCTTAAAACTCTTCCATTACCTGTCTCATAGCTTGGCAATATGCAATTACAGATGCCTAAGTACATCTTTAGGTTGTCACGTTTGATTATGCCACCTTAAAGCACTTATTTGTCAATTGATCATAACCATTATCATTACATACATTTTTAAATTATTTTAACATACCGTTGATAGCATCAATAGAAGAACCAAAACAGCTAGCAATGAAGAAACCTAACCCAGATTAGACAAATAGCTAAGCTGATGTACATTTGGCAAAATTAATCCAAAGTGAAATGCCAGTTTTGCAGGTCAAAAAAATACAACAGAAAGGTCCCTGAAAGTCCAGAAAAAGTAACAAAGAAATGTCAACATGTCCTTTGCTAAGTCCACTAACAGAAAAATTACTAAGAGTACACACAAAACATACAGAAAGACAGAAAATTAACATGGACAAAAAAGGTTGATTTAACATACCAAATTTCATATGAATCTGTAAAAAATATCAATATTAAGTCTTTATCTGTCTACCCCCAACCTGATTTCTCTTGAGATTTTAAATAAGAAATCCCCACAATTTTAGCAAAGAAGCTCATTTTAAGAGTTCAGAAATTCAAATTAAGGATGAATATTTACATTAATTTAGAAAAGAAAATTAATGATTAATAATCTACAGCAGGAACAAATTTTTTGGTATATCTTATATATGTTAACTCACAAAAAAGTCATACAGTTATACAGTTTATTATCTATTCATAAACCAGTGCCCCAGTGAAAAAAAGTCTCATTAATATTTTTAATTTTCATGTTAATATTTTAAACAGCAAAAAAAGAAGTAACCCATTCCCATTCTGCCTCACTATGTCTACAGAAAAAATAAATGAACCAGCATTCCTAATATTTATATTAAACAAAAACATATACTGAATTTCCCTTTGAATGAAGCAACCTTCAGGTCCTAAACATTTACTGAAAGAATGAGATTACAACTACTTAGATAATGTGCTCCTTTGCAAATTTCCTGCCTTGGAGCACCTTTTCTTTTCATGATACTGCTGTCACACTTCAGAACAAATAGGAAGCTATGAACCGTAGCACAACACAATAACTCTTCCACAGGTAGGTATGAAAATGAAAAAGACTTTTTATCTTCTCTTTCTCATCTTTCTTATCTTACCTCTTCTTTTGTCCTCTTACAAAATCTACCATTTCACACTATATTCTCACAGCAGGATTTACACCAACAAAAAACTGAAGATACACATAACCATTGAAGATGAGCATCTTCCCCTTCCCTCACAGCCAACACAGAAGAACAAGTAGCAAAGGAGTATTACCTGACTTGTTCTAAACTAGAAACCTATAACAAATCAGATTAATCACATTTAAAAAAAAATAGTAAATTCTCAGTATTAGCTATAATTTGGTCTTAAAAGGATTGCCTCAGAATGCAGACCTCTAAACTGTGGATGTTTAAAACTACCTGAAATAAAACTTTAAACACCCATCAAAAGACTTTCCATACTGTTACTGAATCACCTGCAACAAGCTGTCAGAAAACCACAGCAGTTTGTGAACCTAGGCTGAATGAAGCAACTGGGACAGCAAAGACACTCCAGCATTAATATTTTGAAAAAACTAGACTCTCGTGATTGTTCTAGTACAGAGAGATTATCAAATTAGAATGACTTATTCATGCCCTTGTGTCCCCCCCCCAAAAAAAAATAAAATAAAATACAGTATAGCTTTTAAGACATACTTTTCAATTGTTCCAATTATTGTCCATCATAGCTATGTTCCCCAAGCACAAGGAGAATGTCACAATAAGCCCTTCTGAAGAGTACAGGTCTGTCATAAATTCACTACTCTAAGTAAAATCCTGATTATTCCACAGGGAACAAGAAAAAAAATAGAGACGGAAAGGCCACCATTATCAAATTCTCTCTGCTCTGTTTGGGTGACCCTATAAAGCAACAGATATAGAAAGCATTTAAGAATATCCAGTTCTTTCACTAAAAGAATCCATAGTCCCCAGTTACAATGTCACAGAATCACAAGCTCAGCTATTACAGAAATACAAATAGCACTTTTAGGAAGAACTCATCCAGGTGTCTTGTTCTGTGTCTCGCTTCTGAAGAGACATCTGAGAACATTATGTTTTTCTGTGGCTTAAATGGACTGATCTCTAGCATTTCCATAAGCCTCTTAAAAGCAAAATAAATATTTTTTATAAGTTCTTTAAATATATAAGCTACTTCTAGCTTAATTTTCAATCTCATTGTGCTTCCAATGCATCACTAAGTCATCTCTTTTACAGTCAGATAATAAAGTTTTGAAATTAAAAAAAAAATCTCATTAAATGTGTAAGACAACTCAATTGTACTTCAAATATACCCTGGTAGTATTTACTCTCTGTAAAACCACCATGTCAAACTTTTGCTTAAAACTCTGCAAGGAAATATTTCAAAGAAAAAGTCTAATTACTTCAAGATATATTAATATACATTTTCACTAAATCAGCTAAGTAGTATATTTTTGGATATATTATATTAAGTGGTACTTTGATTTGAATGTCGTATATGCTGAACAAGGAGCTACACTGTGGAAGCATCCAGGCACTATTCTAATAAAGATGGCACAGCATCACAAAAATAAGGAAGCAAACAAGCAAGTGCTCAGTGATGTACAATGGTTTCTGCAGCACCAATACACCTTAATTTGCTACACTTTCTTGAGGAAGTTCAAAACTGACACTGAACTTGCATATTACCCTTTTCCACACTACAGATGAAATCAAAAAAGGCTATCCATTTTAATGACAAGCTCCAATTAAAGAATATTTCATTGGTAGAATGCTAGGCAAAATCATAATTTACATATTTAACATTTATTCGTTAACTTAGGTTGACACATAGTGCAAAATGCTTCTTTTTTCATCCAGTTTTAAGCACGAAAAAGCAATCAAGTTCCACGTTGCGCTCTCTTTTTTTTTTTTTTTTTTTGGGCAGGGGGAGCAGGGAGAGGGCTGTGCAGTTTTGCTCTTTTGGATGAAGAAATAAACACACTAGAGAAGTATAGAAAAGAAGAAGCATAGAAGAAGCAAAAAAACCCATCCCAAAAGTACATGAGATATTTTTTGTGCTTGAGAACATAATTGCAATTTCTGGTTTTAAATAACTTTCAATTTATTTTCAATGAGTGAAATCTGAAGGGACAGGTATAAAAGAATATGGACAGAAAGACAAGGCCACTGTGTGCATGTATCAATATCTGGGGGAAAAAAGATCACAGTGTCTTACAGAAACATTTCTCATTTTCTTTAGTTTCCTGTGGAGATCTTTATCGTGTTATCTGTGTAACTGTAAAAGACAGCAAAACAGTTGCCGGGAGGAAAACTGTTGTACCATGGAGTCTATGACATGCTGATCTGAGTATGTGCATTGCTGTAAGCATGGTATTAGCTGTTCTTTACTCATTCCCAGGGTATGCTTCTGAAACTTCCCACAGTGCTAAAAGGGTAACTTTTTCTACACAGCTTTTACTGGATCCATTCCCAATGGCAGAGACATAAGGATAAAATGAAAAAAAAAATAAAAATTAAAAATACTACTTACAACTGCTTACAGATTTAGCTTCCCAATGACAGTAGGAAATAACCATGCTAAATAGCTTGCCTCTATTAAAAATAGATTTTAATACAAGATTAAGCCTAACTGATGATTTCAGTAGAAGTTGTTTAAAATGTTAATTTTAAGTTCATATGTGACCTCTGCCTTTTATATGTAATTGATTTCTTCTAAAGAATGTTGGACTTTCACCTTTTCAGTATGGATTGTGCATAAAAACATCTGTCATCACACACAGATGGAATTACACAATGCAAATTCTTGCATTAAAGAACTGGAAAAATTTAATTTCAGAGAGGATTTTATTTATGAAGAAATTATGTCCTGAAATAAAAATTTCATTTTTTCATGGCTAGGCTTCGCGAACAAAGATTTGAGAAGGGCTCTACCCACGCTTGCTACAAGCGCGCTGGTGGCTAAAAAGGCCAATGCGCGATAGGCAAGTCCAGTCACAAAAGGCACAGAGGAAAGTCTCCACAGGCTGTTCTGGCGAGGCACGGTTCTTTCTGTGCTGTCTTTTTTCTTCCAGACTGATCCTGCGTGCGCTCTCAAAGGAAGCAGCAGCGTTATAGATGGTGTGCCTCCATGTATATTACTAAAATGAGTTCATGATATTGCTACAGCAACCAGCAGCCCTCTCAATGCATCCAAACGGCAACCTGTGTCCAACTGCATTCAAATGCAACCAACTGAAGTGCAACCTGCATTTAGAATTTTTCTGAACCTTGCTGTCAACACCAAAACTCAGTCTTCATAAAGCGGAAAAAAATTGAAAAATGTAACTTGATAACTTTTGTATTTCATTACACTAAGGAAGCTCAAACAAAAGATATCTCTATTAAATAAAGCATACATTCCATCAAAGGAAGCCCATTTTTAATGAAACAGACATTTAATTGTGTTATCAATGTTTTAACTTCAGTTTTTTATCTTGAAATGGTTTCTCAACACTCAAAAACAGCAAAATTCACATGAATTCACTGGAGTAGGGGATAGGGGACAAAATGGATGGCAGTATAAGAAAGATCCAGTGCTGGAGCCCAAGCCAGATTGCAAGAACATCAAGCATGATTGTTCATTACATACATACAATATACAAAAAAATACACAGAAACATTAGATTGGTTAATTTTCTGCACATTTTAAATTGTTCTTTTTTTCTTTTAGCATTAATTTGTGTAAATCTATTTCTCATCTAATGTATAAAAAGTATTACCACATCCTTCAAGTCCAAATTCTATATCTCTAGCAGTGGTGCAAGGAAACCACTTTGACCATATATGCACAGGCACTTGTCTCTTTGCTGTAACCTACTTCAGATGTATCTTCAGATAGAACTAACCTACAAGTTACCACCCAAATATACAAACCACAAAATCACATGTATATGATTGCATGCAAAGTTGCACAGTAATATTTCCACATCTAGATCTTACGTATTCCATTTCAAACTCAATTTTCCAAAAGCTTTATGAAACAGCTATTCAGTCACTCCTTCACTAAGGCAATGCTTTTTCTAAGGAGATCAGAACATAATAGAGCATTTAAATGTAAATTCTTTCAGTAACAATTACCTAATTAAATATGTACAAAACCACATTGATACCTTTTATTGAAAAAGTCCTAATTACATATTAATCTGATAGAAACAGCTTTTGAGTTGTTAAGGATTAATCACCAAAGTAAAAACTTCCCTTTCTTTGTGGTGCTACAGTCACACAGGTAAAATTAAAAAAACAATCAAACAAAAAAATCCAGCTTAATCATCTCATCAGTCCAAGCTTAGGGTAAACATACCTTACTGCATTTCAGATATTCCCATATGATCAGCCATGTTCTCATGATGTACTGATGACTTGTCTATTTCAACACCACTAATAATCTTACATTTGTTTTCAGTTGATCTGCTACAATTTCCTTAGGATGCAATAGGCAGCAAGACAGGTCTCTTTATACATCAGTATAAGAATGATCTTTTAAACAACAACTGTTACAGTCTCCTTTGACTTGGGAGAGCAAGATAAATTATCATGACCAAAAACACCATAAACTTGATCACTTGGACTGAATCTCTATACTCCTCAGAATTAAGGTATGACCCTACAACTACTCTCAATTTGCTTTATCACAAAAGATTAAATATTTCATATACGTATTCACTAATTTCAGATTCTGTATGAAAGTAATCAGTAAATCATTCAGACTTCCTTTAGTCAGCCTACATGCTTGCCGGTAAGATTTTTCTACTCAGGCTTTTTCTTGACTAGATTTTAATGGCAAATATAATTTTTTCCTCCACACTAAATAATCATCCAGAATTTGCCCTTAATACATACTCATAACCCACTGCAGATATCTACATAGAAATAGGCCTGTTTTTAAGGATGATAAATTTATTTGAAAAAAGGAAATTCTCAGCTCATGTTGCAAATTATACAAGAGACATCAATTCCTCATAGGCTGCAGGCTGAGATTACTGCTCCACAAGTCAGACACAAGGAAGATGAAAAATATCTTTACTACTTCGAAAACTCTACAGCCAAAACAAGGTACAAAGGAGAATTAAGTAACCTGGTGACACTGACAGGTCTTTGACCCCCAGAACTTGCATAATGCCAAATACAAGACTGGCAACCTCTTACATGGGTGAGAAATGTGGCCAATAAACACACTTTAGAATTGCAATAAAGAGTATAAACCACATCCTTGGGCATGACATTATTGTGAAATAGGAGCCTTCAAAGTTTATAAGATGGCAGCTCTTATTAAAAATGGATTTGAGCAACAATCTAGAACACAATGCTCAGCACAAATTCTTCTCAGAGTATTAACTTCAACAGGTTTGCTGCTGTCACCCAAAACAGCTTGCCAGGGAGAAGTGGTGCATGTGAACCAAATTACAGGACTCATAATTAGCAACTAGTATGCATGACAGGCACAGGATGCTGATGAGTATTTTCTTACAATGCCTGATAAGGGGATTTCCTGAGAAATACAAAAGACGCTTGGAGAGTAGGAAATGAAAGATTAAAGGTTGAACATGTCTCCCACATAGCATTTTTAATTACCTAATTTGTCCTTATTACTTAATTTTTAAAGCATCAAGTCCACGTATGCACATACACACAGAGACAAAACATCAAGCATGGGATAAGAGCAAACCATAGCGTGGTCAAACAAGTCTAAAACAAACCTCAGGAACACGGGCCTTCCCTGTGTCAAGGTACAGAATTGATTAGAGGGCTATTTAGGAACCATCACTCTAGCACTGGAAACTCCTTCAAAAAGGATCTATAAATTAATGCAAATTTAGAAAAGAATTATTTATTGGAGAGGGGAAAAAATCAACTGCACTAAAGGCCACAATGTATTTAAAAGATAAAAAAAACCAGTCTATCTATCTGCATATGCAAGGGTGAATTTTAAAAATATTGAAAATCAGTATTTCTTACCTGAAACTATCGAAAAAAAGAAAAGCAAAAAAAGAAACTGTCTTGCACGTAATTATTTCATAATAGAAGGTTGGCAAAGAGAATTCATTTGAACAATCCCATAAACGGCAATATGTTTAATATAATATCTGGATAAAGCCAAAGGTTCAACCCTAACTTGGAAAAAAATAGAAGTAATACAAATTATCCAAGAAATTGTATGTAAATAGAAAATCTTCTAAAAATTGAGAAATTTAATTTTTTCCATGGCAGAAGACTGAAAAATTTGCCGTTGCCAAATAAGCTCAGCAACCATTTACATATGATCATAACTCTACAAAAATTCACTCATTCATTAAGCAACTTTTACTTTAAGGTATTAATGTAACTGGATGGTACAACTAAGTAAGTTCTCAATTAAAATTAAAGTTCTCAAATTCTCTGGTTTCAGCAGAGACAATCAAATTAAAATGCTTCTTTATTTTGTAATCTCCCACGTCATTCACAGCTAATAAGGAAGAAATCCACCTTACAGACTTCTTGCCTTATTTACAACAGAGTGTAATTTCCACTTTCTTGTGCAAACTGCAAATACTAAATTAGAAGAAGCATATTAAGGAGAATGCACTCTGCAGGCAACACTACTTCTTATATTGCTCAACCGTTGAGTGCATTCCTCAGCTAGCTTAATCTGCTGTGATTTACAATTTCCTAATGAAACTATACCATATGCTTTTGAGGCAAAAAGAGCCACAAGGCTTGCTTTATTCATTACATTCAAACATACTTTTACATACTGTATAGGTATTTATCACTAAGATAAAGAAATAATCAACCTCTAAGACAAAAATTCTGCTCCATCTGTTCAAAAGTAATAGTATAATCTCTTTTATTTTTTTCCAGAATGTTACTATTAAGAACAGTAGTTGTCTTTAAATTACAATCATACTGCCATAAACTTTCATCTCATAATTGACTAAAGATGGATCACATAAATCAGTTCACAAATGTCTTTGATGAGAACCAATTAATAAGCCATTTTTTTTAATGTATTGGGTTTTGTCAAAACTACTGTGCTATAAAAAACATTAAATGCTTTCTGATTCCATGAAATAATGCAATGAAAACCTATGGAATAAAACCTGTTTTGCAAAAAAAGTTTCTTTTTTGATTACTGTGCTTAAGTACTTAATTTTTCACATCTGCTTTATAAATTTGTTTTCCACAGTTTAAAGTAAAAACCAAAAAATCAGATTTCTCAAATAAAAAACAAGCAAAATAGTCCCATGCTGATGAAAAACCCGGTGACTTTATTAATATGACTTTAAAAGGCTTGCATTTAAACCACAAGCAAAGCCAATTCCTAAGGTTTCAGCATATAAACTTCTGAAAAATCTATTTGTATTGGTTTGAAATTTATAAAACATTACTAACCAAATATGTCATTGAAAATAAGACCAAAAAATCTGCTAACAATTCTGTTTAAAGTACTGATCCACCTAACCTGAAAATCTTTTTTTAGATCTTCAGATGCTACTGATCTATGCAACAGGATTTGAATGTTATGCTCCTGGCATTGCACAGCATGTTGTCATTGCTTAAGCAACTCTGTCTCTTTTAGCTTTTCTTCCTGCGACTTACTTTATAATAAACACACAAAGGTGTGGTATTTGGATGTCAAAAGCCACTCTTAATGGCATAAAAGTGATTAAATTAATTTCCCAGTCTGTTGGAAACCATGCTTGAGAAGATTTAGATCTGAAAGTATAACCACCATTGTGCCGTTCACTATAGAAAGATGATTGGTAATTATAACTATATGGATACCATGGGGAGAGGGATACGAATGCAGAAGCCAGAACTAAAATATGCTGCTCCCTTTGGAATACATGTCTCTCCCATAGCTACATTAATTGCAATTAACTTTCTCCTTTACAATTCTTTCATTTTTATACCCAAAGAAAACCTCTGTTTTCTCTTCAATTTCATTTTACTTGCTTCTACTAATATTGAAGATATTGTTTTCCATTTATTCCCACACAACATCTCTAGTCTGTAGTTTCAAATAAAATACCTTTCACTAACCTCTCATGACTTCCTCACAGTACAACTCTATCAGTTTCTTAATTGCCTTCAAAAACTAGACAAGATAAACCACAAAATGTATTTCATACCTGAGAAATACATTGGTTTTACACTAACATTCATATTATAAAATTAATTTCATTTTTAAAATTCTGAGAGTGTGCATTAAGTGTCATGAAATAACACGTTTTCTTTAGACAGATACAGTTAAAAATTTAGAAGCACACATACAGATGCAAAACAAACTAAAAATAGATAATTAAAACCCACATCCTCCTATGCACTAAAACAGAACTTGCATTAACAGATTTATATATATATACACACAGGAAACAAAAATCCTTTTTCCTCAAGAATTTTTTGGTATGTCACAGAGAAGAAAAAAACCAAACAAATTTGATTAATAAAGACTGTGATTTAATGAACAAATCTGAGTTACCTGAAAGCATCAAACATTTCAAATCAATACAAAGGCTAGATCTCACTTACTTATTCAGATTACTTATTGCAAACGTTTTGAGCTTATTTTTTCTTATTGAAATGTAAAACAATATTTAATATAGAGGACAGTTTGATACTGGGCGAGAATAAAATCCATATCAAGCTCTAAACTACCTGAAGTACTTGAATCAGAACACAAGCAAGATTGTGGATTTCTATCTCAAGAACAGTAAAGACTCACAGAACAGTTTGGTTGGAAGAAATGTTAAAAATCATCTTGTACCAAACCCCCTGCCATGGGCAGGGACACCTTTCAGTAGACCATGTTTCTGAAAGCCCCATCCAACCTGTCCTTGAACACTTCCAGGTATAGGGCATCCCCATTTCTCTGGGCAGCCTGTGCCAGGGTCTCACAACCCTCACAGTAAAAGCTTCTATAAAAGATATATAAAAGTAAAATTAAAAAATACAATATAATAAAATAATCAGATATCCAAAGGAACAATTGCTATGACCTCACAGACTTTCATGGAGGGAACAGAAATGCCTGGCTGTAGTTAAATGATGTGGAATAAACTTTTAGGAAGAGCAGAGCCCAGAGACAACCTATAGGCCAAAAAGCAAATCTACTCAAACAGCAGCAGAAATAAAAGAGAAAGTAGTATAATTGTGCTACCTCTGCATTTTTATAACTTGTGCATTTAACCATACTATAAAGCTAAATTAACTTAATTAAAGTAAGGAAACTTAAAGGTCTTGAAGACTTCCTCTAGTAAAGCATAAAAGGCAATAACTCAGGTAAGTTGGTAAGTAACTCAAACTGGAAGACTCTCTGAGTTAGAGGGAGTATAAACATGGAAAAAAAAGGCAGAGTTCATAGGATGAACGTGTTTCTGTCATGCCAACTGATTTATAAAGAACAAATTTAGACACAAAAGCTGCTTTCATGGTTCATAAAAGGATATTATCACAGTACAGAAACATTAATTTGATTTTGTTAGAAACCTCTGATTATTCCCATTATACCTTAGAATTTTTTGATTAATTTAGAGATTTCTTCTATACATCTCCTATAGCAAAAATTCAAAAGAATTCCTCTGATTTTGTCTATAAGACAGGGTCTGGAAAGTTTCTTCACAAGAAACATCTAAGCAAAAAATCCACATAGCTCCCCTGCTATGAGATGACATTTCATAGGTTCCATCATACCTCTGTCAGACTTCTTGACTCTTTGATAGACTTCCTGGCACTGATATGATTGAAGAAATTTTTATTAGTAACTTTCAAGTTTCTACTTTCCTCTAATGTACAAAACCATGACAGTCACCTGAAAGGAGATGGGCTTGAATTTCCTGGCTGCTTTTCAAAAAAGTATTCACCCCAGATTTTTACAAAAAAACAAAAAAACAAAAAAAAAAAACAACAAAACCCAAAACAAAACAAAAAAAAGTAGAGGCTGGGCAATGCTTCATATTATACTGATCAGTATTCTCAAGATATTCTTTGATATGACATGGAAGCCTTCAACAAAGATTTAAAACAAAAACAACAAAAGGAACAAACAAACAAAAACTGACAAAGAAACCAACAACAAACAAGCAAACAAATGAATAGTAATTTTAAAAAAACTAACCCGAAACCTCAAACTCTACCAACAGTTGCCTCCACTTGCAAGAACATGGAGAGAGCAGAACAGATAACAAGAAGCTGTAAGTCTAAAGAAATGTAATCCAATTATTTTTGCTCTAACAGCAATAAGAAATTTTGGTAATGTCAGGAAGAGCAGGAAGATGACTGTAATCTTATGCCTACAGACTTAGTCCAAAAAAATTTACAAGAACTGGCAACTGTCATTTTTTCAGTTACTATCTTATGTTAACAAAGAAAAAGATGAAACATTTTCTTTTAATTCTCTACGTCACAAGAAAGTCAGTCATATGCAGAAATATCTTTAAGAAAAGAACATTTAATTCAAACGATGGTACTTCAAAGTAATTACTACCAGGCATCAGAAATCGTTAGGTCTGATAAATCCTCTGTTGAACATATATTTTAATCTTTGAGACAGGTGTTTGCTTCTTTGATAGCTGCTCTTAAAGCTTTTCTCTGCAGCCATTCTTTCTTAATCCCTTTTAACACTTTTTTTAAAGCTTGTCAGTCAAACAGATCAAAAAATGCAACTGTTGTTTACTACACTTTGAATGAAAATATTGCAGGATGATAATTAGTTATGATACTGCTTTGAAGCACTTATTTAGGTAGGTTAAAGTGACAGCTTTGGGACTTGGAGCACAGCAACTTAATGTATAGAAGCTCTTCTGAAAAATAGAAGAGCATCCTTTAATATGAAAAGTCTGCACAACTCAGATATTTTCTTCTTAAGTATATAAAAGTTCTTGCCTTTTATTCAGAGTCTAACAAAAGCAATGTTGACATTTGTAAAGGGAAAATTTTAAAAAAGGAAGGTTTTTTTAGCTTTTTTTTTTTAATCATATTTTCTCCTCTCGTCTCCCATAGAAAGGGCAAGTTACTTTATAATAAAGCACACTTTTCCTGTGAAGGTATATTCATAAAAATCATTTAACTTTTTTATTTTGAAATACCTGAGTAACCTCTAATGCAGTCTTTATTACAAATCCACCACTTTAACTTTCCTATTCCGCTTATTACCATATATTTTTTTACTCAAAACAACAAGAGTTAGGAGTAGCTTTTACACCAGGGGAAAGCATCTTTCTTTTTACATTTCTTTATTTATAAAAATTGGACCAATTGGTATCAGATACACAAATTGAGGAGATTACTCCAAAGAAATGTTCTTAGACAAACATGATTTCAGTTTAAGACATTATGAAAGTATAAGCACAAAAGAGTAAAGCAAATACTTTACAACGTAAAAAGAAAAGGAAATCTAAATGTATACTACTCTCAGTTATCAAACAGAAGCTCATGAGAAAAATTTTAAATCAAACTGTCATCTTGAACTATATTTGGCCCACAGAAGTATGAATATATGACTCAAAGACACCATTACCTGAAAACTGTTTGAATAATCAAACAGTAACATTATAAAGCAATGCAACAATCCTATTAAGATTTTGTAAAGTCTACTATACTGTATGAAAACAGAAAACAAACTGTTTAAAACTACATGTAAACAGTGACAGAGAAGCTTCATAAAACTCTAGATGAATACAGCTGTGACAGCTGTTCTTTCTCCCTTTTCATCCAAAGGCGAATTCGATTTTGACTGAAGTATGAAAACATAAACGCAACAGAGAAGTAAGTCAATAACAGAACTGAAATCTTATTACTTTATTTTTCAAAAGGTTGTCGGTTTGGGGTTTTTTCTTTCCAAAAGTTTTATGATTTAAAACACTGAGTGTTGTGTTTGTGAGCTGGATTCTGACAAATCTGGTAACTCTATTAACATACAAAATTGCACAAACTTTAAGTTTCCCACCAATATGACAAGAGGAGACCTGTTAATGGCGCTTTTTTTTCATGCAAAGCAATCTTTCATATATTCTTTAAGTACTGAGTTTTCTCATTCAGTATTAACATTCAAGAATCTATGCTTTAGTTGCACAGATTGCCCTTTCTTTCAAGGTAATTTAAAAATTGAAAAAATTGGAAGGACTAACAAATTTCAGGAGTTGAGCATTTTTTTTGTTTTGTTTTGTTTTAAACAGACACTCGTAAGACACTAAGCAATTAATACCATTACTCAAAATACTGATTTTTCATCACACAGAAAGCTAAAAATAACAGGCAATTAAGCAGTTGGATATACTTAAGATAATCCTAATTGTCTCTTTTTTTGACAGCTATTGTTAACAACAGCCAGAGAATTTTAACTTTAATTAGGCTTGTTCCACTCCAAATAGATGAGAATCTTTTTCAAAATTATCCACAAAACCAGTTTTATTTAAAATAAATTAATTTCTCCCTGAAAGATAGTGAAGTTGAGGTACATACTACTTTGGTAAATAATACATCCTTACGACGTACGTATCCAGCACTATTACTACTCTACATCTGTAATCAAACTAAACAAGATACTATATCACAGCCCACACTTTATTCAAGCTTTAAGTATGTGCTCGTCTATAAAACTAAGAATTTTGATTTTGCAATTTGTGTGGTTAACTGCATGGATTTTCAAGAATTTAATTCTGTTTCAATGGAGGTCATGAGGATGACTGAATATACTTTCTCTATTGCATGAGGATGATACAACTTTGAACACTTTGATTATAAAGAACTGCAAAACTACTTAAACTTAAAATTATAGAAAACATGACAGAAGTAACATTACAAAAATAAAAATCTATATATGATAAGCAAAGAAAGTGGGCAAAGCCCAAGACTGCAACAGTGCATCAAACATTTCAGATTAACTGTTCTAATTAGCTTGGAAATCTGACAGTATATTAAAGAGAGCAAAATCAAAATTGAAACAGAGTTAGAGAAGGATTGATTTTGTAAAACAACACTGCCTATAATAAATCAAGGACCTTCAAGACAGTACTAGGAATAAAAATACTAGAAAGGCAGGTTGCCATACCCTATATCTATCTGTCTGTTGAGATGCTTTTCTGAGTGCTCCTTAACTTGTTAAGCAAAAAACAAGTGGAATTCACAAATTCTTACCACGAGCATGCAGTTTAGCAACATAGCTGAAACGGTCTCAGCACTACCTGGCATTAAACAGAGACTTTGCTTCTTCTTTCTTCCCTAACATGCTCCTGTCCCCAAATCCCCACTCATATTCATCTCTGATCATCAAGTGCAGAAAGTTAAAATATTTGTTTAATTATGGGCTTAGTTTCCAGCCAGTTTAACTGAACTGATTCACTGTGCCAGAGAAAAGCCAATGATGACCAAAAAGAGAAGACAGGAATGCACATTTTGGGTTGAAAAAGCTACCCATTTTGACAGCAGAAAGCCCTAATTTAGCTGTGTGATCTAAGCATATGGCAAGCAAACCCATTTCTGTCCAACTAAAACCAATCTGGAATTACTCAAATATGCAGCTCCACTGTGAAGTTTAAGGAACAGTGAAAGGAACAAGCAGGGTACCCTACATTGAACTCTTGAAAATGCAAACAGGACCCGAACAGGATGAATCCTACAGCAGGTAAGAATGTACTTCACACTGTTCCAAGCCCTCACTGGGCATCACATATATTAATGAGTAAAATATATGTAGCAATGTAATATTACCAACTACATACAGTTACTTGTAGATATATGCTCGTTACTAACACCTTCTCAAGGCATATTCCAACAAATGCCAGAACTGAATTGGTACAAGTAGCTAAAAATCCACTAATTAAATAAGTAAATCACCTAATTCTGATCAAAGCAGAGAGAGCACTTATGCAAACAGATCCATTTGTACATATTTGATACTAAATGTCACACTAACTTCCAGTTGGTTAAGAAACTAGGGAAAAACAGTAGAGAATAAACTATTACCACCAAGCCACACACAAACTGCATTATCTGGGTAAAGCTCAACTACATTCGTTAGAACTTTTATACTATTATAACTACATAAAAAAATAATCCTTAAATGGAAGTTGTTATATAACTCTAAGCCAGAACAAAGTGCTCACTACAGAATTAGTCAAACTGCAACTAAAAAAATAATACTCCAACAAGTCATAGTGAAAGATATAGATGAATTTGTCCAGATATGTAATTAAAATAAATATCCAAACACAAAAATAAGAGCCTCAAAATATTGAAGGCAATTAATAGTTCTCTGGTCCCCCATTAATCAATTCTCTCCATTGCACAAGTTATGCTAGCATATTTGCCCTTCCTCATCCTTTCATTCCCTAATCCTTCATAAACTAAGCATGAGATGTCCTCTTAATACTATCCACATTTTCCTTAGTTCTGTTTGGAATGCCTCCAAACATTCTGCTTTATTAACCAATCCTAAACACAGCAGTTGATCATGGCAAGCAATGCTAGCTGACAAACCATTCAAACAATTCACTGCTAGTTATTTTCACATGGATTTTGCTACTTGTTAAAAGTGAATAAAATAATGTGAGATTTCTTTACCCAATTAGGCCCAAAAAACTACATTATATCATAATAAAGACAATTGCTGAGACATTGTGAATAATTCATTGTGAGACATACAAAAATCAAATTAACAATTTAAAAATATAATCTGTCCAATCACTTCAAACAAGTGCTTTTCAAAGCACTAAAATTCAGGTCTATATCTTCATTGTCTTTGTTTCCATGTAATTTACCTGAAGGAACTTGGATTTTTTTCAAAAACTACAACTCAAAAATATTTAAATGAATGAAAAAAATTTCTAGCTGCATTCCCATTGCAGTCAAAATCAGTCCTGCCACAGAGCACAAAATACTGGCACAGAAATACCAAATCCTCTGTGCATGGGCTCAGTATTGGTCTCTGCTTACTTGTGAACCTTCTTCACCTTCTCCATGGTAAAAAGTAGGAATCATCAATGTGTAAAACCAAATTAAAATGGTGTTTATCTTACTCATCACAATCCTCCCTCTCTTCAGCTACTCTGCAGCACTTACCAAATACTTTCACTGACAAAGACTGGCAAAGCAACAGAGGGAGAGTGGGGGAACATATTCGTAGAAACTGAAAAAGTGAACAATGATTATGTCAAAGCAAGCTAAGATAATGCTGAACAACAACTGTGTCTTGTTATGGTTCTATATGCACCTCTGTGTACATATACTAAGTGTTCCACAATAGCTGAAAGCAAAGAATGCTTCAAAGAGAACTGAGAGGTAAGTAAAAAGTTTCAGGTCACCACATGGCTCACGTATATTTACGGCTCTTTTTCAGAGGAATGCATATGATGTTCTCTGGACTTATGTAGAAGATGTAATTGGCTTTTCAGGACCTTTAAGTCTTGACGTCAAGAGTTTTGTGTAAGCTTTCTTCATTCTTTGCCCAGCCAAATAACACAGATAACAATATTCCATTTAAAAAGTATTTCACACACCGTGTTTATGATAATTTCTGTCAACTTGGCTGATGTCATGAGTATTGCTATAAAAATTTATGGAAATAACTACGAATCAGCACTGAAATATACCTTTGTATATGGAAATTACATTACTGGCAATTTGCATTAATGAGAAAAAAATTAATGTGATCAAAATGAAATTTGTGGTATGACTTTCCATATGACAGAAAAGTGATTTAAATTATTTTGAATAGTTTTTCATACAAGTTTTACAATCATTCTAAAAAACATTTGTTTTCCTAATACCTTTACAACTTGCAGGAAAACGCTAAAATGTCATGTTTCACATCCCTGCTCTTATGCAAATTTAATTTGCGTAAATGCCACAAATAATTTCAAGCAAATGTGTAAATAAAAACATTTTAATACATTTAAACAAAAAAAAGCATTGTAACAGAAGTTTGTTACTAATGCCAAAATTCAAAAAAAGTTCAAGAGCATACAACAATTGCAAATAAAATATTTTCAGCTCTCTCAGGCTGAAAAAATCCCTCACATTTCTGACCACTCAGTCCTCAGAGGTTTTCCAGAATTTCTTTCCTGGTAAAACAGAAAACAGCAAAACTTGAAGGGCCTGGAGAAGGACACCAGTTCATCTAGTTATAGCTCCTTGTTCAACTTCCACTTTATAAAAGCAATTTGTCAATTCTTCAGTTTCATTCAGTCTCTTCTAAGTAGAATAACTACAAATATGTTATGCCTTTCCACTCTCTCTCCTCAAAACCTCAATGCATGGGTCCAATTCATAATTCTCCAAGAAGTAGTAAACTAGTGGAACTGGATAAGAAAGGTCTAGGTGTTTAGACAGCAGGATTAATTATCTCAAATTGATTTACATACTGCAGAAATCAAGGCTTCAGCTTGGTCTTGTAAAGGAAAGGAAATAATGCATCCTAAACAAAATTTTACCCTATAACCAGCCCTGAAAGTATGAAGAAAAGCAGCTCTCTAGAGTCAGTGGGTTAATACTCTTTGTTCTCTGGCTTAGTGCCTCATCATTCAGAATCTGGTTTATGAACATTCTAACCAGATCTATTTATTGCACAAAAATTACAATTTTCCTGAAGAAAAAAATAATCTCTGCTTAATTGACAATTTTTTTCATATTTTATAAACACTGAGGAATTACCTCCAGTACAGCCATGATAAAATGCTCTGAAACTTTATTCCAATTATATAAAGAAAATAAGAATTTTAGATATAGCATTCAAACTGTGGAAAAGAAATAATAGTTATATATCATTATATATATATATTCAGAGCAGATCTGTTGAAAGTGAAGGAAGCAGACAAAAATGAGATTGCATACTGGTTATAGGGACAAGAAGATATCCTGTAACACATGCAAAGGAATGGAAAAAACTGTAAGCAAGGGAGCTATAGACAGATGGAGGCTTTTTCAGGATCAAAGAGCCTTTCTTGACTCATAGTAACACTGGTCTGGAAATAAATCCCATGCCAGTTCCACTAGGATTTGGGCCCGGATTAATTATTCCATAAAGTCAATTTAAAAAATACTAAGTAACAGAAGCTTCATTTAATGCCTTCTACAAAAGGATTTCAGATCACAAGAAAAAATACTTACAAGGGTAAGACCTCTATTTTCAAAGTTTTCAATTCATGAGTTCTTGTAAGCATCATCAACTTGTCTCAAGCTCCTCTACTTCAAGAAGATTGCTGACAATATCTCAATCGCCATTCCAGTCTTCAGCAGCCTCATTTTTCTTGACATTCTTTATCCGACATAAAATGATGAATTGCTACAATAGTGTTCACTTTCTGCCCTGGTCTTTCTACTAACTCCTAATTTTTTTCTTGATCCAACATTGCTAAGGGTCTCAAAGTTATTTCATGTAGCCACTCCACTTAGCAATCCCTGACGTGCATCCTTATTACGGTGGTGTTTCTCTGAAGCTTTCAACTCTCTGGATAGTGAATAAATCCAGCTCCTCTCTGGGGCTTTAGATAAACACACAAGGCCCAGTGAATTACTGAAATGACAATTGTAGTGAAGTGTAGCTAACTCTGTGAGCAAGAAACCACAGGCAGCTGTGCAGCACACCCTAATACTTGGAAACAATGTAGATCAACAGCATCTCAGGGCCAGAGGAAGATGTACAAAAGAGTGTGACGTGTGGCAACCTGAAATAGGACTTGCAATCCAGTGCAAAATTTCCTTGCCCACATTAAGCCTGTGAACAGTGAGCAGTCACAGGGTGTATCTTATTAACAAAAACACCTCTGGTGCATCCACAGGGATGAGGTTCATTTTGACACAAACTAATACGCTGCAAACACACAGAGCTTTCAGGAAAACTGCCCCCACAGTAATTAACATTTGTTACAACACTGCTATGTCATGCAGGAGATTAGAAGTAAGCATAAAATAGTTTTTCCCCACCTGAAGTGCTGGAAATTCTAAAGAAGCTGTTATAATATAGCAGGATAAAGATCCATAGCATTTTTCATAAGGCAAAAAAAAAAAAAAGTTAAAAGGTTGAGATTAACACACACAATCAACTAGCATAAGAAATCCAAAATTTGAAGTCCTCCGACTCCTAAATTAGGCCAGAAATTCAAAACAGAAAATACTGTATTCCAGCATGGGCCAGTTTCTACGCCCTCTGAAATTTTCTTTAGTTGTGGTTTAGCCTCTCCTGGCTCAGTTTGACAACCAAGTTTTACCTTGCTGAAAATGTTACAGCATTCTGGTTTTATTGCAGAGTGGGGAACTAATTAGATATTACCAGATTACACTTTCATCATATTTACACTGATGAAAAAGTTGAAAGAATGCCCTCAACATTTAACATATTCAGTTCCTACATTCAGTCACTCAAACTATTCTCCATGTGTGAACCTATGTGCTAAAATTAGGCACCTCAATCCATACTAAACCATCAAAATATCTATCACTTCAGTGCTCATGTATAGACCCATAAATCCTACTTTATGGCATTCAGATTTGAATGAAAAGTAAATTATCATTTCCATCCATGTCATTTGTATCTTCAAAAGTTCTGTAACAACACTGTTCCAAAGAGTTTGTAAATGTCATTAGCACAGCAGAAAGACTCCCATCACTAGAATAAATGTCACACACTTGTTATGCAAGATTAAGGATTAAGGGCTCTCTCAGTTGTCATAAAGCCAAAATAAACACGGCTTACCTCCCACCAAAATATCTGACAAAAGTGAAGTTGTGTTTAAACATTATCAGGATATACCATTAGATGATCTAATCATCCCAGATTTATTATTAATGGCATTGTCAACCATAAAAAGGTATTATTAATCTTTAATAATTCTTTAGTCTCTCTTTTTTCTTTTTAATTATAGAAAGAGCCTAAAATAAAAGGTATTATCACTTTCAACTGTATAAATTAGGACCCTAGTGACTTTGAACTGCAACAAAAAGGTTTCAGTTAAACTGTGAAAAACAAAAATACAAAAACAGTTAAAAGATAGTAATAAATAAAGTACTTTAATGTACAAACCAATATTCACTTAAAATCAAGAAATGAGATCTAGAGTAAAAATCTCAAGTAAATAGAGAGTATTACTAGAGTAATTAAATACACTAATATACTAAATATTAAATATGTTAATAGTTTTAACATTTTTTCTAGGACATTTCTGCAATTCTGAATTTATTTCTATCTAAATTACTAAGCAACAATTCACAGTCTGATTTTTTAATCCTATCATTTTATTACAAATCTCGGTCTTTTTGAGGTACTTCATAAATTTCACATCCCCATTTCAACTTTAAAGAAAATGCATACTCTTATTTATTTTAACTTGAATGCATCACTCAGTGTAACTTGAATACATTAGACAGATTCAAATCAAAAAGCTATTTAAAGAGAAGTCTTTGAAAGTTTTTATATGTCCATGGGGCAAAATAACAGCTGTTAGCACTTAGCCAGGACCACTACTATATTGAAAAAAATCCCTTAATTTTTCTATTTTTCTTATGACACAGATATTAGCTTTTAAATGAGCTTCCAGAATGTGGTTTTCTGCGCTCCATACAACTTCAGTGGCAGAATATCTTCTACAGTTGAAAGTTTTTGAGTTTTGTCTTTCTTCACTGAACACTTACTGCAACAGCTTTGCTCTCTGATATGAAAACACTGACAAACTGGCAAATACATTAACAATCACCAGGGTCTCCAAATGTAAGTTGGTGGTAAAGACAAACTTATTTACCATATTAATTAAATAGCCTATTTAACATGGAATATCAATTCTCTAATCACATCTTATTTCAATTACAACCCTAAAGTCTACTAGAGACCCTACTGTTCTAGGATCATTAAGAACATTTTCATTATCTGTCAAATGAGGGAGTAAAAGGCAGAAACTGCAAATACTCTCAGGAGTAGGCCTTTACCATACTTAAGAGATGATTAGGGAGAAAGCAGCAGTAGTTCTCACTGGTTGCTTAGCAATGAAATGTCCCTCTATGAGACAAGAAATGAACAAAGCAACAGAGGTGTTGCCACGCAAATGAGTAAACGGATAGTCTATCATCCACTCAAGGATAATCTGTCCTTCATTAAAACCAATCAATCTGAATTAATATACCAATGAGTATCTTGCATAGAGAATGCAGGAAGAATCCGCTGTACACACCCCACTGAAGTAGCCTGACAATGCATTGCTCAAGTTTACACACACAATGCTTACATTCTCAGCATGTCTCTATGACAAACAGAAGTACGAGGAAAACAGTTTTAATTCAAGACAGATTAACAGTGTCACTTTTACTCTTAAACCTTACCTTTTGTATCTATAGTTATACCCAAGTTATTAATGAATTATTAACAATTAGTCATTCTCTTAAATCGTTTATAACAATTTACATACTAATCTATATGTTTAAGATTTAACCCACATGTGAGTTGGTTAAGTTTTCAAAACAAAGCCACAAACTCAACACAAATAGAGCTGTTGACACTACTATCATTAGTAATATCATAAGCCGCAGAAGACCAGAGTTCTTAACCATGGAAATTTGATTACCATTGCCTTAATTTTCAGATCCTAATTTGAGAATGCCATTATTTTCAGTCACAGATGCAGTTCAATAGGTTCCTTTTATTTTAATTTCCCCTCCACTCATTTAAAAGCTTTCCTTGTTTCATGGCTTATTTTTCTTGTTTTGGTGGGAGGTTTGTTTTGTTTTTTGCAGGGCAGGCATTGTTGAATTGGTTTGCTTCCTTGTTTTGCTGTTTTCTGGTTCATATATATAATATAAAGTTTTCATGAAAAACATGACCAGAAGGGAGAGAAAGAAATGGAGAATAAAACCAACTATGAAGAGCATCACGAGTGGTGAACACTTCTTAAACAGAAGTCAAGATGAGTCCTGAACTCCACTAACTACTTAAACAAAATCTGATTGCTTCTCATAATGATACAGATCTATAATTTTAAAATTTATTATAAAATTCATGTATCAAATTATGCTTTGATTGGCTCATCCAAACCATTAGATTAAAATGAAAATGATGTTTCAAGACCAATACTAATTCATAATTAGGTATTAAGACAAATCTTACCTATATATTCACAGACGAAGACGACAAAAAAGGGCGTAACAAGATCATTTATGCCCTGAACATATCCACTGGCTGGATGACGTATTGCCCAGATAAATAAAATTCTTTCAAAGATCTGAAAAAGAATTAAAGAAACCATCAGATAATTTAACAAGCAATGAGCACATTTGAAAGACATTTGAAAATTATCATAGAATTATAGAATATGCTGTGTTGGAAGGGACCCACCAGGATCATTTGAGTCCAACTCCTGGCCCTGTGCAAGACACGTCAAGACATCATGTGCCTGAGAGCATTGTCCAAACACTTCTTGGACTCTGTCAGGCTTGGTGCTGGTGACCACTTCCCTGGGGAGCCTGTTCCAGTGCCCAACCACCCTCTGGGTCAAAACCTTTTTTTCTGATACCCAACCTAAACCTCCCCCAATTCAGCTTGATGCCGTTTCCTCATGTCCTGTCACTGGTCACAAGAGCAAAGACTTTCCCCTCTGCTTCACCTCATGAAGATGTTGAAGACCTCATTGCAGACATATTTATGATCATAGAGTTGCTAGTATAAAAAGCATGCATAAAAAAGCATAAATGAATGCTGATATTCATAACTAACTTCCAGTGCTATGTAAGCTTCTCAGATCTTCAAAAGGAAGCATTTTCAAGGTATTAGCACATGTTAAAACCAACTTAGTATATAATTCAGTTACAGTACTTAATACAAAGTAGCCCTTATTCACCAGAGCTTTTCCAATATTATAAAATTCCTCTTTCCTCAAGAGAAAGAAATATTACATGATCTTACCATGATTTTTCACCTCTTTGAAAGAAGTATTCAATTAATGCAGTACTGTATTTATTCGTAACAGAAAGAAGTACTTGACATAGTTTAGATTTTTTTTTAATAACACGTCCATGAAAAGAGATTCTATAACAGTTACACTTGCCTAATATTGCAGTGTGGGGGTTTACACTTCAGAAGTCTGTATACCAGTTAATAAAAAATCAGAAGCAACCGGGAAATGTAGAAATAAGGCAACTGCCTGCCATATCACAGAACCTCACCTCCTCAACTCTGTCAACTACAGCTTGCAGGATCTGCAAAAGCTCACAAGGCAATGAGAAGCATCACAGCATCAGAAGAGAGCAGGGAAATGACAGGACTTCTCTTTGACTCAATTTAAGTCTGTGACATGCTGTATTTTCTCTCGATTATTTGCTTCTGAACATGCTACATGCCTTTGAAAGGCTGCAAATAAGCAGCAGAGTGAAATCTGTTACGTGCCTTGTTCTATCTACAGGTACTCAATCAAGTATATATAATCTTCTGAAACAAGAGAATATTTGCTCATTCATGAGAGCACAAACTACACCACTCTTCAGATCAGGTCTTTATACTAATAAAAAAGGAGACATTTTCGAAATACATCAAGGATTGTGTAGTTTGCTGCAAACTCAAAAATCAATGAATGGTCAGGCTTCAAGAAAGCCTGTAAAAGATCTGCCCTGAAAGGACACAATAAAGAGCAGAAGCTTATTTATGAAGTCAGTATTATTTATATTCAATCTCACTTCAAGTTTTTGTTATATTAAGAAGCCATTTTAATTCAATTTTAAATGAAATCTTATTACTGAGTTTAAAAGTCCTCTTGCAGTTATTCTTAAGTGAAGAAATGTCTCAGCATATACAACTCACATCCTGGTGCCTGAAAGTCCCATCACAGGCTTCCACACAAGTTACCTGAAGCTGAAACATCTTTGCATCTTTTGCTTTGAAAACAAGTCCCAAATATCAACATCTACCCTTCTCCATCAGGTTTTCTCTTGAGAATCAACTGTCTTCCGGGTTTTATGTGTCCCTGCCTGAAAATTCACAGAGCAAGGGACACAGTCAACAACAAGAAGTACAAAAATTTTATGTGGCCACTGAAAAAAAAGCCTTACTACAGCTCATGTCTGTTCCATTACAACTACAACTAAGACTCAGTTTTTCCTCAGTGTGATTTCAGAGATTAGGCATAAAGGGAGTTATTCATTAGAAAATTCTCCATAGAAGCCTCTTGTTTCCATTAGTCAAGATGCTTATTCCTTTAGCTACAAATTCTTGGTGCTAATCCTGTCACCTCATGTTTTTTAATATGCACTGCATATTAAACTGCAAAAAACCCAATCTCTGTTCATCAAGCAATAGTCTGTGGGGTTACACTGTCTATCATTAATTGTATAAAGATTTTACACTCTGCCATTTACAACTTGCTTTTACATTTTACATAATCACCCTTATGAAATTGCACTTGTTTATGTCACATTTTTACTATTATTGGAAAACTGCAAATCTAGCTAGGTTAGTTTATCTCACAGGCATCCTGCCTGCTCTTGTCAGTTGCCACTTCCAGCTTCAGTAACAGCAGTTCTCAGTATTATCAGTTACCATTCTGTGTTTCACTTCAGAAAAAAGACATGTTTAACATTCTGCAAATACAAATAACTTTCTTGAATAACAAATATCAGACAGAGGTGACTAGAAAAACCTACTTAAATAGCAATTGCTGAATGTAGAACAGTAGCACTAGGCTAAATAAAAAACATCTGATGTGCTGGGGTTACAAAATATGCAGTAAAATAAAGAAAAAAGGAGTAGTTCAGTAACAACTATCAAAATACCCATTGCAAAAATTATAAAAATAGTGAGTTTTCAAGAAGGCATGTCTGAAGTCAAACAACTCACAAATTTGAACCCATCTTTTATTTCCTCAGAATCCAATAATACACACAGTTTACATTGCAAACTGAGGAACCTATGGATTTTAAACATTTTTTAAATCCAGGTATGAAAAATAAGGGGAAGGGGTGTTTGGCTTTCTTGAGGGGCTTTCTTTATATTATTGAGCAGGAAGCATCACTAATGGCACATCAGCTTTAATATCGTCAAATGCATCTAATCAGAAACCCAACAAATACACACTGAAATAGCATTTTCAATTTCCTACCCGTTTTCATAAAGTTTCATTTACTGTTCTGAATTGAAAAAAATAAGCACTGAAAACTTGAACAGCAGACTGATTTAAGTTTCTATACAGCACTCATCACTGTGTTCGAATAGGACTTATTAAAAAGGTCACTTTCCCAAAAGGTTCCCTTCTTGATTTCCAAACCAGCAACAGAAACTGGAATTACTTTTCTTCTGTGAACCACTACATCTCATGAGATGTCATTACCAATCTATTATTCTCTTTTGAATTTAACACTCATTCATAATTAGAGCATGAATTATATTCATATACATAAAGAAAAGAATCTATCAGCTTAAACTGTGAAACTCCCAAAGCCTTAATCCGAAAGCTTTTGAAAAATTTGCTTTTTGTTTTCTAAGCAGGAGAGGGGGGAAAAAAAAAAAAAAAAAAGGACGGGAGGTTAAATTTATAAGCTAATTTAAATCATGTCATTTGCTTGAAATTATTATGTATATTATGCAAGCATAGATGGGAAATACACAGCCATGTACTTTCCATTTCAATGAAATTCAGTTAAAGCAGGAAATGATAGTAAATTAGCATACTCCACGTTAGCTAGCCAAATTTATTAAAACTAACCACACAGTCACTAGTCTAAAATAACTTAACTGCACTATATGGAAGACCACCTCCAACTCCTCTGTCCTCATCTTTGAGGGCCACTATTTAGTTATTTCCAGTCCTTTAAGTCCTTGCTCCAACATAACCTTCCTCTCACTCAGCATCCATATACCTCCCATAAATAAAAAACACTTTTTAAACTCATTTTAAAAGGAACATAAAATAACTCATTATTTCCATACATCAGATTCAAAATACCTTTTACTAAACTGCTAAATTTTGTTACAGAAATCAAACTCCAAATTCAGATTAACAAATTAAAACAGCCTTACTAATTCCAATTAAAAGTTCTTTGGGAATAGACTCTGATACCACCACCAACAACAAAAATCTTGGGACAGTAACTTTTGGAAATTTAAATCAGAAACCTGTGAGGTTTATACATTTATTCTGTTTCTGAAGCTTTGACTAATGCTTTTGTCCAATTTTGTCAACTTGTCTCTTAACCTCATTCTACGTGACATCCCTCCAAGTGATGGTATCATTATTCTAAACCTTTGCAGCATCAAAAATACATACAAAACCCAACAAAAAGTCCAAAACAAGATTCGTGCACGCAGTGTCACCCTTTGAAACCTGTCCTTCACCCATATTCTGAATCCCTTCTCTTCTTTACAGATCTTGCCATCTCACCTTCAAAAAGGGGCAATGACTGTTGCTCACCTGAGACCAGCACCACCTTCCCCTGGAAGGGAGTCAGCTCTGGGCATAACAGAAGGCCCCTACCTGGATGAGCCCTTGGCCATAGGGAGGGATCACTTGTGAGGCTAAGGGATTCAGCAGTGCTATGGAAGGTCTTCAGAAACCCAGAAAGCAAGGGAAAGAAACCATGGAGAAGCTGAATGCTATGACCCTTTCAGCATCTTTTATACAATGGCATCAGGCAAGTTGGGCTTGGTTTGGATCAAAGAGAGAGCAAAGACATACACAAGCCCAGTCTCACACTAGCCCACACATCTACTTAGGAGATCAGTGGAGCTCTAAAATGAAGAACCTGCAACTCTGTAGCATTCAAGACCCATACAAGTTAAATCAGATCTCTATCACTCCTTTATAACTCAAATACTTCCTAGATTTCCCCTTATCCTAGTGCCATCCACTCTTTTCACATTTTTGTGTACCTCAAGACCACTCACTTGCAGCTAAAAGAATATTATTCAAACAGACCTTTGGTTTACACTTCTTTTGTTTTTCACTTCAGTGTTAATAAACTGTCACATCTCACTCCTCCAAGCTTTCTAATAATTTTCCCATCCATTTCCTTACTTCTACCTAGGGAAGAAGAAAGGTGTTGGAGCAGGGAAGATGGATGGGATAGAGTATGGTCAGGGACTGGGGGGAGAGTCATTTTGATGTGGTTTCTTTGGAGTCCTTTAAACATGCAAACGGCAGCACTCCAGTTGTGCAATGCCTTGATCTACTTTATGGGATCAATTACACCTGTTATGTGGCTCAATTTAGTAAACCTTCAAACCAAGAAAGGCAAGTACACTCAGCAAGCAGGGATATTGAGCTGAATTCCAAAGACTAATTTAAAGAGCTGTATACATATATTATTAGTGTTGGAAGATAACTCAATGCCACTTGCAAGTGCAATAACAATTTCTAGAAAGTGTGTATGTTTATTTTAAGGCAGCGTTTAAGATGCAAATATCCAATGAAGTATTAAAACATACCTTTGGACAAGTTCAACAAATAACAAGAAATGAAAAAATTTTAATTTTATGAAAAAAAAGAAAAAACCCTGCAAATGAGATCTCAGTAAATAACACTAAATGAATATACCACCTGAGCATTGTTATCTGCCAAAAGACAATTAAAATCAAAAAATACCGAGATAATTTCACATGTTTAATGATCTCACAAACCTGACTGAAACTGCAGTTCATATCCAAACTTTACTGAACAATATTTGATATTGAAGATCTATTGACATATTGGATTTTACTTCGCAAGAAGTTATTCACAGTATTTCCTTTTTTAATTACTCCCAAGCAATACGAGTAGTGTTTTGTTCTATTAGTCTGTTCTACCAGTGCCTATCAGTTCTGTCAGCATTTTCAATAAACAGTCTCTTTTCAGATTAAGTATAATTCAGTTATTAATAAAAAAAATCTTCTTTCAACTGTGACTTCTTGTAAAAAATACTGCACTACCATCTTTTTCACAGTAATATATTCTCTGAGTTCCCAAATAAACTTTTAACCTCTAAGTTAATCACTTAAACAAAAAGGGATTCTGGCTATTCCGTAACTAATTTTTTTCAATGTCTTATTATAGGAGGCTTTCCCCAGTACACTAAATTTTTAACAGAAATACAGATTTCAAATGTTGGAAAACCTTGATCAGATCTTCTTTAGTTATCAATACAAGTTTACCCTAACATTTCTAACTATATTATGGAAAAAAGAAGATATCCATATACAAAGCTGTGTTCCTAAAAATTATTATCAAATTTGCACATAGTCTAAAGAAACACAGACTCTTAAGAGCAGTCATATATAATACATAATCAAGCAATCAAAAGACAGTACTCAACCAAGATACCACAATTCTCTATCTGACAATCTCATCATTTTACTAAATAACACTTGATCTCAAACTGTTCTCCAATGAGAATATATCTTAGTATTATTTTTATTAAGTTACTTGACTTCTCATCCAAATCTTTTTATTAAAAAAAGGACATTAAGTACATTCTGAGATGTTTACTTGGAATCTCTATTTCAAAGTTACTTTTACCATCGTACAGCTCATTTAGAAAAATAAATACAGTGTCTGTCAGTTAATCTTGAAGAAGTGTTTTATACTTTGCAATTTTCTTCTGAAAACAAGAATATAAATAGATTCTTATGCCAGACATGTTAAACAGCTTCTAGTTTCTCCCTCATTGAAACACAGAATAACATCACTGTAGTCTATTTGCACTCAAACTAAGAACTACAAAATCACAATCATTGTACATCTGAACCACATTCACATTTATCTGAGAGACAGTTGATCTTCACTGAAACCTTAAGAACAGTTTCATCATGCAATACAAGGAAGTAAAATGCTCATCCCAAAAGAGCCAACAGTTTCTAATTCTTTGGAGTATTTCAAGAGACCATTCCTGATACAGTACAAGTTATTTCTTTCATCTTAGAAGTATCTGAGCGTTCTTCTTCCTGTAGCCATTGTTTAATGACATCTTCACCTTCAATTTCATTTATTGGCTTATTTCTAGCTAAATATTGGCACTGATACTATTTATTTCTTTGATAGTTTATTTCTTACTGGTATTGTTTCCTTCTTGTCCCTCGATTTTACCTACATTACTCCTTGAGTCATCCCTAGAAAAGCTCAGGTAAAGCACCAATGTGCAGGAAAGCACTATATTTATATTACTTCCTTTCAAAACACTGTACTAGGCTAGTTCTTCAAACCAATTTTTCCAACACATGTGGAAGTGCATTTCTATTAAACAAATAATTGCAACAATGGAAAAATCAAATGAAAGCTAGTTCTCCACTTAATTTCTCAAAATGACCTATCAGAAGGTGTTTTATTTGGCTCTATGATGGTATAAACGGAAGCTACATGGAAGTACATATGAAGGTCTAAGTAGAACCAAAAGAAAGGGGAATAAATTTAAGAATTAAAAGAAGTAATTGAAAGATGATGATCCACATCATCTTTGTTATTTATGACCCATATACTTTAAAATTAAAAGCCCCTATGAGATTCAGTTACCCTACAATATAGGCCAATTTGACTAACATATTTACTATTAATCATATATTTCATTGTACTATTATGTATTTACATTAACCATATAATTACAACAGTAGTAAAACAATTTAAATAGTCTACTCAACATACAAACAAAACTCACAAGGAAGTAAAATCAGGTAAGGCACTCAAACCAGTCATGCTACAAATTGAAAAAAGAGAATTTCTCAAGTGGGACACTCTATGATGAGAACTTCTAGGCCTTGAATGCTTTTGACAAATACATGGAATCATGGGACTATGCTCTGCATTACTTCAAAAACAAGTATTAACATAGTATATAAAAAGGGGGGGAAAGGGGGGAAAAAAACCTCAAAGGCACAAGACCAAGAAACAAAAACTGCCAGATTAAATACGGAAAATTAATGAGATGCCTTTGCTTTTACTACTCATATTTACACCGATATTCTTAGCCCACAGTTGTATATCTTCATATATTTGTTTAAGGTAGTTCCAAAGTCAAAAAAGCAAGTGCCATCAAATTATTATTAATCAAACTGTGATATCAGATTCATTAATAAAAAGCTTACTCTAGCAAAAGAAATGTCTTCAGATATCATTCTTACCTCTGTTACTTTGGGCTGAAGTCTTAAAACTTCAGGACTCATGCGTGGGATATCTATATGGATCTAATTAGACAAAGAGGAATACTGTAAAAGGAACCAACAGCACACTTTCTAAACAACACAATACTTAAAATAATTCTATCATTTTACAGTATTAGTTATAATCCCATTGTATCATTACTTTTTTAGATAACATAGATTTTTATTTCAAAAGATACAGCCAAACCCTTAAGTCATTGTTAATGACATCATATATACTTGTATTCACATTTTAGGATCCTTATATCACATTGTAACTATTTGCACATTATGGTCATATCGGCAGTACTCATTACCTCAGGGTAATTACAAGTAAATACATACTACTACTTCTATAAAGTCATCTTCAGTTGCCACCATCATAGAAAGATTTAGGTTGGAAATGACCAGTAACGTCATCAAGTACAACCATTCATAGGTAAAAACACCTATTTTAACACATTTGACAATCAAAAAGAGAGCACAAAAATGCCAGGATTTCTAAATTTTTATTCCAAACTCTGCAAAGGAGTTTTATGCAACCGAATCCTAAACTGATGATTTTGGGGTCAATACACAAGTACCTTATGTTAGCGATGCCACATAGTTACTGCTACTAAAGATCGGGCTTGAAGCTGAAAGAAGGATCTCAGCTCCTCCTTCATGAAGGTTAAAGTAGTATTGTGTAGTCTATACTTAGTGTTACAAACTATTCATTTCAATGCAAAATTTGAAGGTAAGTTATCTGCTTATCTTAGGAATGAAAAGTTGACAGCCCTATGTTTATTGCACATCATATGCAGTATAAAGTATGGAACCAGTAAGAAACAGTCACTGTTGTACTTTGCCTATCCATCATCACTCATTTGAAGGAGGGTCTGAGCAGAAGATTAAAGATTTGAAAATACTGCTATTACTAGACAGAAAACCATGGCATCACTAAAGCTGACATTAGAAAAACTCCCATTTCAAATTTCAGACCAAATTATTTCATATTTTTGCTTCTGAGATTTAGGAAAATTATTAGGGAGTTATCTATCCAGTAAGAGTAAAGAAACAGAGAAAAACAGTAGCAAATTTCAAAAATAATCTCTTTAAGTTCTTTAGCAGGTGTTCTGCAGGTAGAAGTCACTTCAATAGGTGTTCTACCTGTCTGTAGGTATCTTGGTGATTTTCATCATTTCTAGAATCATAGTATTGTTCAACAAATGCAAAATACTCTTTGCGTTTTCTTTGTAAAGTGCTTTCTCTTCGGTCCACATTCGCAGGAAGATAGCCCTGAAAAAAAAACAGTGACATGAGGAGGATATCACTCTTTACCTTATGTACAAAAACCATGGCTGGCATTTGATCACATGTGACATAATGATGTAGTGTCCTGTAGTCCTACATAGATCTAAATAATCATTCAATAAACCATTTTTCTCATCAGTTCAACTGGTACAAAAGTTCAATACAAACACCTTATAAAATCAGTTGCTTTTATTTTACTTTTTTTTTTTTTTTAAAAAGCAATTTCACATCAAAATTACTAAAATTATATTGATTTTGAGAGAGGAAAGTTCAAACAAATAAGTTCAGATACATATAATGCCATATGAGTTCTTCCATTTCTATGTGGCAAGTGTTGGAGCAATTTTATTAGATTTTTAAACAAAATGCCTATTAACTCAGTTGCCTTCAAGTAGGAATTATATTCATTAGCAAATAGATTTAAATGATGGTTAAACTTGCAATACATTGAAATACTAATTCAAAAGCTTTACAACAATTCTAGTTACATTATATCACTGTTTCCAGTGAGAAAAAAAAAATAATTTCAAGCTTTCATCTCAACAGGTTATTAAATGTTTCATCAAAGAAAAAGAATCAACAGCAGCAGTTACTGGACTGTTAGTTGTAAGAACACTTGGTGCACATTTCCTTAGTTGTTTCCCAAAAGCAATTAATAAATATTACCGTATTTTACAGGTGGTATGGACACACTAAGGAAGTCATGTTAATAGATCTGCAGGATCAAACATTGTTGCATTAAGTATAGAATCTGAATGGCTCTTCATTGAACTTATTCACATATATCTGAAAATCCCAATCTTCCCCAAAAAATAAAAACTTAAAAAATTCCTTCTTATCTTCTTCTTTAGTCCAGTTCAATCATTTCTGTTACCTCAGTCTACTTTTGATCTAAAAAACAAGTCTAGATTACTATTTAAGCATTTTACAAAATATGATACTAAATGTTCAGTGTATATATAAAGTACACTTATTACAAACACCATTATTTATGTAACAGACTACCAAAAAGTTTCCTGAATATTCAGAAATAGTTCAAGTTTACTTGCAAACAACTTGCTTTCAAATGGTCAACACCAACATCCCACAACACTCCAAAAAAAGAAAGCCAGTTCATATTTAACCTACATGGCAGTCAAAAATAAATACTTGGTATAAGATTCACTTTAAAGATGGATGGCTTTGAAAGAGATCTGGATATCCAAGATAATATAAGAAAAATCTAATTATCACATTATTCACTAGTGAAGTCAAACTAAAATATGTCTTGCCTTGAATCCATAAGCTCCCCTTCTACAATAATAGCTTTCACTATACTAATGATAATTAGTAAAATACAGAAATCAAACTTTTGTCATATTTAAGTTTCATTAACAAAAATAATCCTCGTAACTTGAAAAAAGTCCTGTACTAGGAGTGCAGCAATATTTGCACTCACACAATGAGCCACAGCCATCATATGTAACTAATAAAAGAGCAGATCACTTTGACTGTGATCACACAGCATGGCAAGGACAAGCAGGGGACCAGTCCCAGCAAGCATGGGTTTAGAAAAGGCACATCTTGCACTGTAACAGGCCGCCCAGGGAAATGGTTGAGACACCATCCCTGGAGGTATTTAAAAGAGATGCAGATGTGGCTCTCAGGGACATGGTTTAGTGTTGGGTTAATGGTTGGATTCAATGACCCTAAAATGTCCTTTCCAACCTAAACAATTCTATGATTCTATATTAAAACAATTTAAAATGTCATTCCTGTATACTTTAATTTCTTAGTTCATAATGACAACAGAATTATTAAGTTCCAGATAGCTTAAGAGGTACTTGCTTTGGCAAAACCATGTCTTTTAATATATACTGGCTTGTGTCTGGTTCCGGATACTTTAAATCTCACCAGCTTCACTTTTGCCTCAAGACTCAGCCTGACATTTAATATCCTGCCCCAGTCTTTTGTATTAAGTTAGATATTGAATTCTGACACCCACTTATTCTCAACAGTTGTGTTTTTTTCCCTGTAGGATATCTTAGTTGGTTGCATTAGAAAAGAATTCATTTGTGAAATCAAATGTGATTGTTTGAAGGACACTGATACTTTCTCAGCAAGTCTTTTTGCTATTTTGTAGTTTCAAAGACTGAACTAATCTTTCAATTTGACATGTCATGTTTCCTGTTCACTTTACAAATTAGGCTGTATTTTTAAAAGTTGGAAAGGTTCACAATACATCATCAGTGAATACACTGGTCGAGAGTTTAATCTATTTATTCATTAATATCCTCCAAAGGCTTTCGCAAACATATCTTTAGTTTTGTTATTCAAAAGAGAAGTGAGCCCAAATAGTTCTGTTTGCTGTTTAGGTACAGTGCCCTTAAGATTTTTGCTATATTTTAAAAATAAATCCTGTACTTTTTTTATATACTGTTACCAGCAGACATGCATAACATCAACAGACCCTGAGTACTATACCGATTTTCATATGCTTCCCTTTGAAAGACTGTATTTATCAAACATGTTAGCATTACTAACCTGCTGTCTATGTAATAAATATCTCAACTGATCAATTTCTTAAATACTACTTTTTAAATCCCAATTTCCAGGCTGATTTTACAAACAGGATAATCACCATCTGCCTCAGATACTACCAATTGTACTCAATTCCCTAAAAAAGTCTAAGTTTGGGCTTTTTAAATAAGACTTTCGAACAATTCCAAAACAAGCATATCCAGTCTTAATTTAGCTCTAAACTGTACTTTGGTTTCTTCAGTTTTCCATTCTTTTTTCAGTAGTGCAACTGATCTTTAATCAAAATATCACTTTTGATTTTTAAGAACACTTCTTTCCCTGGGAGCTCCCAGCACACTGTATTAGAATCATGGAAAGGTTTGGGTTGGAAGAGACCTTAAAGATCATCTAGTTCCAACCCCCCCTGCCATGGGTAGGGACACTGACTAGACAAGGTTGCTCAGTGTTTCACCCAACCTGGCTTTAAAGGCTGCCAGGGATTATCACACTACTCACTCTCACTTGGGACATACATTAACAGTGGGTCACTATTAGGTTACCATTAGAAAAAGCATGGCAGAGCTTATGACCTCAAAAACTGAAAGCACTTTTTCCCTCCCACTTGGGAAAGATGATGAAAAAAAGATGCTGCCTTACAGTATAGAAGAGCAATGATTACTGAATGACTCATCTTTGGCTTCCAAAATGTATTAAATGGGGACCACTTAATAAATAAGAAATCACAGCAAGACTTTCTAGCTGAGAACTTTCAGAATGTTGCCATTTGGAGGTAGAAACAAACACACACAAGTTTTGCAGGTCTCTTACTCAAAAAAAAAAAAAAAATCCACTTAATTCTTAAAGTACAAACAAAGTAACCTGAAGACAGTTTTTATGCAGAGATGAATTTAAGAATTGAACTGAAATAGACCCTGAATTGGAATGGTTAAAGCAACAGCACAATGAACTCTATGCTAGACAATTTATCTAGACTAGATAAAACTAAAATCAACTTATGGAATTAAGCTGAAGTTCATGAAAAGTCCATGTTCTTACTAGAGAACAAGAAGAGCCAGTTCACTTTATGTAAAGTTCTATTTTTATAATTTGCATAATTCTGACTCTAAACCTCAGTGTCAGTCTTCTGATTCAGAACTTAAAACTACCCTTATGCTTTAGCTTACTATGCTTCAAACTCAAGTTTGACTTAGCCATAATTTTTCTTTTATTTTGAGTATTTTAAAACAGGTATTCTAAGCTTCAAGTGAAAAAAAATCCCTTTTCATTACCGAAATCTCAGACAACTTTGGAAACAGAAATAAAATACATTGTAAGCTCCATGTTTAATTTCAATTACAGTAGGATATTTGAATATCCACCAATAAGCTGCATCCACATTTAGCACTAGAAGGAACTAAACCACAAATTTAGTAGAACTCATCAGCAAGAGAGACTCTTTCAGCCACTGGAAATCAGTGTCAATCTGAAGTAAATACTTTGCATTCCCTATGGAATTATTCTATAAAAAGCAAAGCTGTTTAAGTCTACTCTCTGAAAAATTCAATAGTGTTAAACTGGTGTGTGTATAATTCAGAATTTTAAACAGCTCTTAAATGCAAGAAGATTTGCTGAGAAAGTGTCTTTCATAACCTCTGGAGAGTAGACAGCACAAGAGTTCTGCTTCTTTTTAATACAAACATCTTTACAAGCCTTCTCCCGACCACAGGCAGACAAGCAACAGCTAAAATGCACAACTGTTTGCCCTCACAAGTACTATAGCTGAAAAGATTGACATGAAAATTACTTCTACAAGGAAAACAGTTTACTTTTGCAGAACCATTTTAATTATAGTGCAAACACAAAGATCAAAAAACTTCTGTTCTGTAACACCAAACCCAATGAATCACAGATTCCTACCAGCTTCTCTCCAATGCCCAACTGAAACACATCTGTGTGCTGCTCTACAGTATTTCAGTCAACCTACTCTCAAGCTACTGCCATTGCAAAATCCTCTGGCGACCCAGCAAAGTTCAGAGAGCTCAGCCAGACAAAGACTCACACTACAAAATAAGTGATTAGCTTTTTAATTAGGTTGTCTCTCTGAACTGACTCACAGGTCTAACATCAGGAGAGCCAATGCCACAATTGACTACAGCAGTTCAGATTTGTTCATCTTGAACCACTATAGAAAAATCAGTCAAAAACCATATAGATTCTATCACAGCTCTTCCTCAGTACCTTGTTAATCCTTTCTTGCAGTTACTTTAATGTGAAGTCAGAATGAAGCCTTTCATAGGACACTGATAGGCTTCGTTTCCTCTATGTGGATCTATTTTCAAGAAAACTGTAAGAATGTACTTGTCTTTGAACTCTCCACCATTCCATCAGAACCAGTTGAAAGAGGCCTCTGTTATCACACAAGCCTTTCTTTCACAGAAAGCCAGACTGAAAAATAAAGATATATAGCTGACATGATTTACTACTACTTCTCATCCCCCTCCTTTCAATTTGATAGATTAATCTTGAAACTGAGCAAAAGAACGTAACTTCCATTACAGGACACGTTTTCAACCATCACTGATGGATTACAACTCAAGTAAAATTATTT
Organism: Scytalopus superciliaris; assembly: GCA_013400415.1. Classification (NCBI taxonomy): domain Eukaryota; kingdom Metazoa; phylum Chordata; class Aves; order Passeriformes; family Rhinocryptidae; genus Scytalopus; species Scytalopus superciliaris. The sequence continues at coordinate 854,644 of VXBX01006127.1, read as the reverse complement.
GCAATGCTTGAAAAAGCTATTACCACTAAATGCAAAGGAAGAATTAGAAAAAAAAAAAATACAACTTACTGAAAGAAGCTTCCACGCAATTGGACGGACCCGTTTGGGAATGCCGGACCAACTCAATTTTCGCAATTCATCTATTAAAAGAGAAGAGCTTATGAGAACCAAGGAAACTACTATCAATTAATAAACACAGATACATTCAAATTAGCACAAAGTTTTTTACAGCAACGATCATGTCTTCTTAGAAAATCCAATGAAACCAGAAATATAGGGCAATCCTAATGAATTAATAAAATACTGGATAATTGCTATGCGTAGGGATACCTCTGATGATAGGTACTGAGTGTGGTATGGTAACATTTTGGAATATTTCCCAGCACTACTTCTTAGTATACATGCCTTATATTGTCTCACTTGGCAACTTAATATATAAATGTATTATTCTTCCACTGTTTTTTGAGATACTTATGAAGAGTATACTGTATATGAGTATAAAGTAGTTTTGATATACTAGAATCTATGCAAAATGTAAGGAACACCCAGCATATGCTTTCAAAAACATTAACAGGTTCACAGTACTTCTGCATACTAAATATGCATGGATGGAGGAAGGATGAAAGCAAGCTCATACAAATAACCCAAAGAAATGTGGTGGTATCACAATAAATTTCTCCATTCCTCTTTATCTCAAAGAGTTGAGAGACACTGGAAGAATACAGGATAGCCAAAGGATCTGTAACATTAGAAAAATATGACACTACTAGAGTTCAGTGTGAACCAAAGTCTCAAAAAGACAATAAAAGCAAAACTTGTGCCGACTATAAACACAGATTGAGAGAGAAACTGAACAGTAAGCCACAAGCTGGCACAACAAATATACCTCATCATGAGGATGCTGTCCTCATGGGAAATGAGAATGGGAAAAAATGCAATAAGCAACCAAAACAGGTTTAATTTATTATCAGACTCCAGCTGTGATGATCAAGCACAAGCTGGCCAACAGGGACTCCTGGACAGCACCTGGTCACATAACTTCACCTTTTTTCCCATTATTTGATCTTTTTCCACCATGTTTCTACTACCTTTTCTCTGCCCCAATTTAGCAAACCATTCCAATTACTTCTTCCCTTGATGGTCCCAGCTTTGCTACAGCTATACCCAACTTTGGCAGTTATGAAATGACTACCTAGGCACTGTTGGTCTTTTAACACTGCACTTTCCTAAGTGGCCCCAGTGCTCCCCTCCATGCAATGGCACTGTTTGGGCATTTCTCACACAATTTCCCCTTTACTACTCATGAAATCCAAGCATCCTATAGGGTGCTGTCTACAACTTCTGTCAGCTTCTCACAGTGTGGTTTGTTATGTACAGCAATTTCTCACATCATCTCCAGTAGTTTACACCCCAGGGAGTTTGCTCAGCCTCTGAGCAGCTTCAGGATTTCCCTGCATCCCTACCACATCTGCAATAAGCTTCAATTCCAGCCATGATTCAGTGTTAAGCAAATCCCCAAGATACTAAGCACTAAATCATAAGCAGCAGTATCACTGGTTATATTCTTCTAAAAGCCAAAAAGGCAGGAATGAGTCAGAAGAAGCAAAGTAAACATATGATCAAGAGTAGAAAAACGGTATTTTGTACAGTTTATTAACAAAAACAATTAAAAAGAGAGAATATGTGCCATAACTAAACACATCTACAAATTATATATGTATTTCTTCTCGACCCCAGAATATGGTAGTCAGCTCCAGTTGGTTTAATAACAATGAAGGCCCCAAGTCTTCCAAAGCAAGTGATCTCCAACTGTGCATCATCCTGCTCCACTCCTCCTTGTGCAGTATTTATGAACAAGTATGCTCTACTGAATCTGATCTATTTGTGTCACTGGTAGTCTGGCTGAAAGGAAACCAATCTAGTGCATTATTTTGTTACTTCCTTACAGAATCATTTGGCTAAAGTTTCAAGTTTGGCTACTGTTACACATAACCATACCATTTACAAACTATGTAACTGGCATATGCAGCAAACAGAAAATAAATTGCAATGCAGAAACTACTTTTATTCTTTTCTGGTAATATCAATTGCTCATTCTCAACTCTATACCCCACCAAACTCACTCCAATCTTTCACCTTTCTGGGCTTTTTTCTCCTCCCTTAACTCAGCTCAATCAGAATATATGCACAAACATGGGTACCAAGCTCTAAAAACAGCCCATGTGAAAAAAAAAAAAAAGAGCACAAAAAATGAAAATATGCAAACTACTGTCAGAATCAGAAATGTGGAGCATGTGATTAAATCAGTGACAAATCATCCCAAATCATCCAGTACAAAAATTCCACTTACACCTAAGCAACTCATTTAAGGCCAAAGACAGGAACTACACAAATCAGGATACAGCTTATTTTAGTAAAACTTTCTTTCCAGCTTATTTTAGTAAAAGGTTCTCTCCTGTGGTGCTGCTGACGTTTCCTTCTATGTTCAGAACCAAGTAAAGATAGTTTAGACAATGTAAATTTAAATTATAACACCACTGGAAATGAAACCTCTGCTTCTGCATTTAGGCTAAATACAAACAACTACTTGTAGGACTCGCTGAACTAAGGAATCATTCTTTGAAAATTAAAGACAACAGACGAATAATGTTGTATTTCTGCAAGTTTTAAGATAAACCAATTTTCCCTCCTGATGCTATTCTGCAACAATTCCTTTAATTAGGGATAGCTTGAGCTGTCACATAATTCGAAACAATAACACATATATCCTATGGGACTGGGTTGCAAAGAACTCTTGTTTCTGGAAAGAAAACTCAGAACTGGACATAAAAATAATAACAAGGACAAAACATCTTTCTCTTACAACATAACACTTACTTGAAACAGATGCTTTAATTATTCATAATATACAATTTGGGAGTGAATACATCCCTACATTCTTCTATGCTGAGCACAAATAATTATTTATGTTTCTCTGCCATTGCCATATTCTCTTTGGGTTCTCTTTTTGTATCTAGACTGTCTGCTGGGCCTACAGAATCTTTGGCAAAGTTCCTTCTCCCAATATACTTGAGAAAAAGCATTTAAAGCTAGCTTTTATATATTTTCAAAGTTGTTTCTCAAACTTCCTTTCAGAAATACTTCCATGCATTTGGCCTGACAGGATTTATATTCTTCTCGACTCTCCTTATTTGACATAGAACTTTACCTTTGGACTGTATTTAATAACCTCCTGCTGTATTTGATAATCTCCTCTGCTCTGTTGTCATGTCATCCAGGATCCGTCTGAACTTTCTCCAGGCTTTTGTTTCTGGTTTTGCTTTTGTAAGTGGTACAGTAATTGCTTTCAGGACAGAAACTGTTAGACAGACATATGATGGCACATCTGAGAGTTAAGTCAATTCCATCACAAACTATTAGCCCTGGATATGTGATAATTCTATTTCTTCACACTGACTGCTGTCCTATATCACAGTTCTCCAAAATTTCAGTATCTCAGACTACTCAAAAAAAAAGTCATATAAAACTTTGGTTCTAACTTTTTGCTACAGTGAGCTCAACTAGCATTTTGCCAGTGGCAAAAAGCACACAATAAAACTGAAAGAGGTTATGCAAGAATTCATATCAGGTGTAGTACCAAACCCCAAAAACACACAGTGTGACCCTTGCATGTCACTATTGTTAAAGCATCAACTCACATTATTCTTTCCTCTGATGGTTCATCACCAAAACAAGAAAACAAAACAAAGAACCTTGCCCTTTCCAAAAACAGTTGCAAAAGCAGGGCAAAAGTCACTCCTAGAAGATTTAGTCTAATATTACTATAGGAGCAAATAAAAATTATTCTGTTACATGAGAAATAAGAAAAAAATCAAAGCATATACACAGAGTAGCATTTTAGATATATATAAAAGACTGTCAATAAAACTAAATTCTAATAGTCCTGTTAAAATACATTAATTATGTGTACAATTTATTTGACATACATGTATAACTTTTACAGAAAGGGTATCTATTAGTGTTTCTAAAATGGGCTTTATTCTGATAAGTGACCCACCAGGTAACTTCATAAAAATCAAATGATAAGACAAAATTGAAATACTTGCGTTTCAGTTCTCAGGTTACATTTAAGACATAGTCTTTTAAAAAGAGCTGGGATTAAATCATTCTGACATTTACATCTCAGAATTAAAATACTAAATACATAGAACAGTTTGGGTTGGAAGGGACCTTTAAAGACCATCTACTACAACAACCCTGCAATTAACAAGGACATATATTCAACTAGATCAGGTTGCCCATAGCCCATGACTTTGAATGTTTCTAGGGATGGGACACTTACAACTTCCCTGGGCAACCTGTTTTACCACCCTTATTGTAAAAAATTTCTTTCTTATATCGAGTCTGAATCTACCCTCTTTCAGTTTAAACCATCACACCTTGTCTTATCAAAACAGACTGAAAAAAAATCTGTCCCCATCTTTATTATAAGCTCCCTTTAAGTATTGAAAGGCCACAGCAATGTCTCCCCAGTGCCTTCTGTAGGCTGAACAACCCCAATTCTCTGTCTGTCTTCATAGAAGAGCTGGTACAGCTTTCTGATCATCTTCACAGCCCTGTAGACTCACTCCAATAGGTCCATGTCTCTCTTTTTCTGAGGACTCCAGATTTGAATGCAGTACTTTGGTGGTGCCTCACCAGAGCAGGAAAGGAAGAGAATCACTTCACTGAACCTGCTGGCCACACTGCTTTTGATGCAGCCCAGGACACATTTGGCTTCCTTATCTGTTCAACCTCTCATTCACCAGTACAGTTCCCCCAGTCCTCCTCCCCGGTTTACTGCCCTAATCCCTTCATGCACCAGCCTGTATTGATACTGGCAGGTTGCCCCAGCCAAGGTGCAGGACCTTTCATTTGCCTTTGTTGAACCTGATGAAATTCTCATAATCCCACTTCTCCTACTTGGACAAGTCCCTCTGTATAGCACCTCATACCTCAGGAATGTCAACTGCACCAGTGTCATCTGCAGATTTGCCCAGGGTGCACGTGATCCCATGGTATATGTCACTGATGAAGACATTGATAGCACTGCTCTCAGTATGGACCTGAGGGACACTACTAATCACTTATCTCCATCTGGAAATTGAACCATTGACCACTACTCTGTGTGTGATCATTCAACTAATTCCTGATTCACGAGAGTACACCCATGAAATCTACCTCTCTCCAGTTTAGAGAAGGATTTTGTGGAGCACTGTGTCAAAGGCCTTAGAGAAGTCCAAAGAGATGACATCTGTAGCCTTCCTTTGTCCACTGATGCAGTTACTCCATTGTAGAAGGCCATAAGATTGCTCAGGCAGGACTTACCCTGGATGAAGCAATGCTGGCTGTCCCAAACTATTGGTGCAATGTTTCCCTTTGTCAAGTCACCAGGGACTGCCATAACTTTTCAAATATCATTGGTTTGGCAACTACATCAGTCAATTCCCTCAGGACTTTGGAATACACTTTGTCAGGTCCCATAGACTTATGTATGTATGTTCAAGTTCCCCAGGTGGACACAACACAAGCCCATGCAATGGCACAGGCTTAAGAGTGGCTGGAAAGCTGCCTGGCCAACAGCCAGCTGAACTTGAGCCAGCAGTGTGCCCAGGTGGCCAAGAAGGCCAATGGCATCTGGGCTTCTATCAAAAATGGTGTGGTCAGCAGGACCAGGGCAGTGATTGTCACCCTGTACTTGGCACTGATGAGGCTGCACCTCAAATCCCATGTTCAGGTCTGGGTCCCTCACAACAAGAAAGATATTGAGGTGCCAGAGCATGTCCAGAGAAGGACAACAGAGCTGGTGAAGGATCTGGAGCACAAGTCTGATGAGGAGTAGCTGAGGAAGCTGGTGGTGTTGAGACTGGAGAAAAGGAGCCTCAGGGAGGACTTGATCACTCTCTACAACTACCTGACAGGAGGCTGTAGCCAGGTGGGCATCAGTCTCTTCTCCCAAGTGACAGGACTAGAGAAAATGGCCTCAAATTGCACCATAGGAAGAGAGGTTGCCAGGGAAGACTCAGGCAAAAATTCTGTTAAGTACCTCAGCCTTCTCCTCATCTCACAATACCAGTTTGCCAGTCTTGTTCGTAAGGGGAGATACGGTTTCTTTGATGTTCGTTTTCTGACTGACATACCTGTTGAAGCCCTTCTTTGCAACCCTTGCCAAGTCCAGCTCCAGCCAAGCCTCAGCCTTGCTGACCCCCACCTTGAACAACCAGGCAGTATTCCTATACTCTTCCCAGGATACATGTCTGTGATGGGTTGTTTTTTTGTAGGCCTTCCTTGGTAACCAGGGTCAAGATCTAGGAAGTATTCCATCCCATCTCTTTACGTAATCAGCTGTATATAAACCGAAGGAGGAGGTGCTCTCGCTCGCTCTTTTTTGCTTCTTTTTCCTTCTCGGGCTCGCACGCTGACGAGCTCCCGGTGTTTGGGCCTGGCTTATCTGTGTTCAGCGAGGCCTGCTCTGGGGGTTGTTTTGCCTGGGCCGGCGGCGAAGGTTAAGAATCTGCCTTTCTAAGGAAAGTATTGAATTTACTATTGTATTTATTATTTACTGAGTTAATTTCTGAATTTAGATTGTATATATATTTGTTTTGTCTTATTTTTTTCCCTATTTTGTTTCCCTCTCCCCTTTCCCTTCCCCTTGTCCCTTACTGGGGTGGTTTGGGGGTCCCTGTCTTGTTGTGCCTAGTATATAAATTTAATATATGTAAATATATATATATTCCTTCAATTTTCTCTTGCTGCTTTTTGCCG